>CANSZD010000162.1:0-428234 GCA_947648045.1 Beta corolliflora
GCATAGACTTCACGGATCTTAACAAAGCACGCCCTAAGGATCCATTCGCTTCCCTACATAGACGCCATGGTCAAGCGACAACGGAGGCACGAACTCTTGGCGTTTATGGACGCATACTCCCGCTACAATCGAGATCCTCAGTGCATCCCAATGATCAAGAGAAGACGGCGTTCGGGACTGACAATGGTATTTATTTTTATAAAGTTATGCCCTTTGGAGTAAAAAATGCGGGTGCAACGTACCCAGCGCCTCGTTAATCAAATGTTCAAGGACCAACTTGGTGACACGATGGAGGTTACACATTGACGATATGTTAGTCAAATCAAAAATAGCGCGATCATCTACAACACTTGTCGGAAGCGTTCGGCGTCCTCGAAGTACGGTAGGGAAACTTAATCCCACTAAGTGTACATTCGGAGTTGCTTGCGGGTAAATTTTTTAGGTTACGTCGTGACACAACGGGGAATCGAGGCAAGTCCGACATGATTAAGGAGTTAATCAATATTCGATCTCCCGGGATCGTCGAAAGAAGTCAAAGGCTAATTGGACGTGTCGGCTGCGTTAAATCGCTTCATATCCGGATCGTCAGAAAAATGCCATTTGTTACATGACGTGATGCGCAAAACAAAGGCTTCGGCGGGTCGCAAGCGCATGAAGACGCCTGCAGCGCTCAGCGTGCTGGCCTCCCCACCTCTGTTGTCCAAACCAAGCGACGTGGAAACACTTGACTTTATCGGCGTAAGCAATACGTCTATCGGTCTTTGTTTTTTGACGAGAGAAGGCGAACGCCAACAACTTCCCATCACTACGTCGGTAAGTCTCTATTAGGCACGAAACCGAGGTATTCTTCCTTGGAGAAACTTGTGTTAGCTTTAGTCACTTCTTTGTTAAAAAATTGAGACATTACTTTGAAACTCATCTTGTCGTTGTCATGGCTATTATCCCATTAAAAGTGTTTTGCGTAGACTGAGTTGGCCAGTTCGCATGGGGAAAGTGGGCCATCGCGCTCGGTGGATACGACATCAGTACCGCCTGGAGCCAACAATCAAGTCGCAAGCCCGGCGGGTTTTGTGGCGGACTTCGATCCATAGCTAGAGAAGATCACAAACGACGAAGTTGCTAGGATCAACAAATGTCGCGATGACGCTTGGATTTTATTTGTTGACGGCTCTTCTAATTTTCGTGGTGCGGGTCTTAGCGTTTCCACTGAAGTCACCACAAGGGGGACAAGATAGTCCAAGCCATATGTTGCGACTTCAAGCGACTAACAACGAAGTGAATAGGAAGCGTTAATCGCTGGAATGACCTTGGCAAGCGACTTGGGGGCAAAAGCGTTAAAAGTCTACTATTACTACTGGCGATAGTTAGCTTAACTCGAGGGAGAATTTGCTGCTAAGGATTCCAAGATGGCGCAATATTTGGAGGTCGCACAAGGGAGAAGTAAAATGTTTAACCCCATTGACATAGTGTAGGTACCAAGAGACCAAAACACGCAAGAAGATGCCACCCGCAAATCTAGGATCGTCCTTGAGAGATGTGTCGTTCACTTGTCCCTATCATCCATCTCTCCAACGCCGGCAATAAGTAAGTGGCAAAAGCGTTACGGATGTCGTCGCCGCAATTGACAACCGATGATGGTGACAAGGCAAGCGACAGCGACGATCCAGTGAATGATAGCGTTGACCAAACAACAGCGACATCACGCCAGCGACGAGGTAAGTGTTAGTTGGACGAAACCTATTTACGATTATTTAACTAGTGATGTACTTCAAAAAACGAGAGAAGAGGCGAGACGAATCCGTTTCAAAGCATCTAGATACGTCATCATTCAGGAGTGCTATTTAAAAAGTCGCCATTTGGGCAGTATCCGCATTGTTTAGAGAAGCACCAATGGGAGCAAGTTTTACAAAACCTACATGAAGGGACGTGTGGAAACCATTATGGTGGTCGCAGTTTATCCAACGAGCATTGAGAATGGGCTATGCCCAGCAAATAAAAGCAAGACTTAAGCAAGTACGTCACCCAATGTGACGGTTGTCGCTGACACGCTAGTGTATGACGCCTAAACTTTGTGAAGTTTTGCATCCGACTTTTACCCCTTGCCCTTTTATGAAATGGGGTATGGACATAGTTGGTAAACTACCTCCAGCCCCAGGACAGATGTCTTTATGTTAGCACTAACATATTACTTTTCTAAGTGGATAGAGATTCCTTCCAACTGTGCGCGAAAGGAGGTAATTTCTTTTATACATACTAACATTATTTGCAGGTTTGGTGTTCTGTCAGAAATTATATGCGACAATGGGTCGCAGTTTATCAGCGATAAAACAAAGCATTTCTGCGACGAATGGAACTTCACGTTGTTGACTTCGACGCCCAAATATCCTCAGGCCAATGGACAAGCTGAGTCCAGCAACAAAACCGTCATAGACACATTGAAGAAATGTCTCACTGCTAAGAAAGGTAAATGGGCGAAGTGTTGCCGGCTATCTTGTGGGCAAATCGTACGACGCCACGCATCTGCGATCGGACAGACACCCTTCTCACTAGTTTATGGATGCGAGGCAGTCCTACCAGCTGAGGTAAGTATTCCAACTACCAGGTATGGTTTGATGAGGGAGCAGCAAAATCGTGTTGAATTGATCAGCGACCTAGATACCATAGAAGAATTGCGCGATGCAGCGCTGGTACGAATGGCGGCACAACAACAGATTGTCGCAAGGAGTTTCAACAAAAACGTGCAAGCCAAATCATTCATTGAAGGCGACTGGGTGTTAAGGAAGGTCTTCCATAACACACAGGAGCCCAACGCAGGTAAGCTAGATCCAAAGTGGGAAGGTCCCTATCAAATCAGTAAGGTCGTTGGCAATGGCGCATATCAGTTGGTCCGACGCGACGGAACCATGGTCCCACGTAGTTGGAATGATGTGCATCTCAAAAGATATTTCTTCTAGCTAAGTACTAAGTGACATTTTACTTTATTTCTTTTGTATCAATAAGTGATGAACATGTCATCGTAGAGTCATTGAAATGTCAACGACGGAACATTACTGTGCTTTTCTTTTACAGGATTTTCATACTTTTCAATAAGATCGCAACGTTCAGACGGAGCGACCATACAGTTATTTTTTGCACAATAAGTCAACTAGAATGACAAAACGTTGCAAACAACGCCAATAAAGTTACTTCAGTATCGTGCGGTGTTACAAACGTCATAAGATCACAACGTCATTCACAAAAGTTCCATAAGTGTCGTAAACACTCAACCTGCTCAAAACAAGTAAGTAAATGTGTTTTATGCATATTCGATTTCCATTCTAATGATATCTACGTCATGCGATAAGAAAAGGTTTCTAAGCACTGTTTGATTACACTGTGACGCTAGAAAAGTGACACGACATAAGTCCAAACATTTGTTAGCTTAAAGTAAAAGCGAATAGTTATGCCATTCCCATGAATGGCCAAAAGTAAACATAAGTTGTGGTCACTCCCATGAGTGACCCAAAATTAAAACTACATCAGTCTGGTTACTCCTGCGAGTAACCCAAAAAGAACCATTGTTTTCAAACAGAAATTAAAATTTTAAACGGCTAAACGCCGTGAGCATCATTCGCATTTTCATCGACGGACTTCTCGAGGCGCTTGAACCCAGTGCGACCTCCTTCTCCAAATTGTCGCCTTGAGGAAAAGTCGAGCGTTATCAATGTTGCCTTGTAACGAAGACGTCATCCCCTTGGTGATCGACGTTCGTAGAAGATTCCATTGTCGCTCGGGTTAAATCGCTTTAGGTCTGCTTAAGTCTTTCATTGATCCTACCCATTTGAGGTATAGGTCGATCTCTTTTGAGGATTCCATGACGTTGTGCGCTTCATCATGTATTCATACATGAGTTTGGCTCGACCGTCGTGGTCACCTCGGCCACATCGAATCTAATTTATTCTTCGCAGCGTGACTTGTGCCTGTAGCGCTTCGATTTCAATCTTCGACGCCTCCTCGACTTCTGCAGCTTGCTTCTTCAAATTTTCTAACTCTTCTCCATTCTTCTTCAAAACCTCAGTCATTTTTGTCATCTCAAGATGACCTTCTTTATTTCCGCATCTTTTTTCTTTCATTGTTCCTTCATTTTCCTCGCCTTTGTTTTCATCACTTGATGACTCAGGTAAGAGTGGATATCTCCCTTCATGACCATCATAAAATCTTATGCGCCTTTGATAGACAAAAGATTATAGTCAAACGACCGTTACAAACATGCGTCACCTAAGAAAGTATAAATCATATTCATACCTGGAAAATCATCTCTAGACCATCGACATCGCGGCATCGGACGGTCCCAAAGCGAACCTCTGCTCCGGGAAAAAGAAGTTTTCTCCGGCTTCGAGGCGGATTGACTTGTTCGACGACATAAAATCGTTAGCGACTGTCACGGAGTATGATGGTCCCTCTTTGGCAGGAGGGGCAGGAGGGACAACGTCGTGATGTATCTGATTACTAGACGACGTAGTGGACGACGCGGCAGAGTGTTCCGTTCCTCTCTTTCTCTTCCTAAGTTCGGTTAGGGCCTGACTATCCTAGGGACCCCTCTGTCTAGATTGCGAAGATTTTGTCGTAAGGAAACAAGACGTATTAAAAACCAATTGTAACAGCGGTGATGTTTAACGGATTACAAAAAGACGAATGTTTACCATAAGCCATTGAAGAACAGTTTGCCTTGGTCGACAGTCAATATCATCTTAAACGAAGCGATCCTCTACGCTAAACTCCAAGAATTTGGCGCACCTTTGTTTCGATTCTTCTCGTGAGAACGAACGGCTCGGATCTAGACCTTTGAAAAAACGACGTAAGGGCGGTGTTAACATCATGACGTTAGGAAAAATCGTAAGAAAATTCACGAACCTTCCATATTCCGGCCTCCAGATTAAGAATTTTCCTAATTCGCGAAGAGCGATTTTTTCCCCAAAGAGATAACGACTCTTCTATCCTTTGTCATTCGATGGTACCCCTTCGACCAACGCGTTTCTTCTTGCCCGACATGTAAAGCTATTATGTTCCTTCCTTTAACCCTAATCTCGTAGCAATACGTAAGGTCTTGAAGAGTAAAGTTATGTCCCAGTCGGACGTGACTCTATCGATGACGCTAAGAACCCTCCGGACACGGAGCATTATTTGCCCGAGCTAATTTGAAAAGCTTTGTAAAAAGTTCCCTAACTATGGTAGGAAAAGGTAACCTAAGACCAATTTTGAATGGGTATTCGTAGAGACCACCCAATCGGTGAGGCAATCTTACGGACGTTCGTGAGGTTCAGCATTTTTCAAGATCGTGTCGGTGGGTAAATTTCCTAGGTCTAAGAACTTCATTAAGTCATCTTCAGACATAGTTGATTGCTCATCGTCGATTTTGTTTTTCTCCTCCACTATCTTTTCTTTCGCTTTATTTTTCTCATGATTTTTGGCATAATTCCTAATGCTACGCCCTACCACGGAGCCATGGATTCAAAGAAAAAGCAACAAATTTTTGCGAATTGAAGTTAAAAGTGACGAAGTTTACCGGGAAAGACGAGGTGATTCGATCGAGGTTCGCTAGGGAGATTTCTAGAGTATTCAAGCGTTTGAATGATTTCTTTTCTTTGAGGAGAGAAATTTGTGTGTGGCTTTGGGTTAGCGGCACGGCTTTTTATACCCGGTGTTCTAATTATTGCTCAAACGAATATATTTTGATTGACAGCGATGATTTATTATCTTTAATTGCTTATCTTTTTGCATATGACTCTTGGATTATCTTTTGAGAAAATTATCTTGTTAAGAGTTTATTTGTCACATGATTATCTTATGTCCTAAACGGTTTACAAACACCAGTATTACAATTGTTTTATGACTCGACGTAATCTTCATTGCAGCAAATTGGGGGCAAATCATTATGGCTAAAATTTCGGAGTTGACGTTGACGCAACGAGGCAAGGGCGTTGACATGATCGGACATGACACCGGCGTTATGATCGAGTCGAGACCTAACTATTCCGAGGAATAAGGAGACATGGCCGCTATGTTGTTGCTAAGTTACCATTCAGGATTGAAGTCAAAACCGAATGGCATGAGTGCAGGAGATCGGTTGAGATTGTGCGGAGATTATGCGGAGCTACCTTCGAGATCCTAGGGCGCACGTTGCAGCTAGATCATTGCTATTTAAAGACGTCAGAGCTACAAGGAAAAGGGTTACAAGCTATTATCATTATCCAAGTGAACTAACCTGGCCCGATACTCTACAAACACTTTGCGATTTCCATCTTCTGTTCTTTAGATTACGCTACCAATAAATCATTGTACTTAGAGTTTCTATTCTAGGGTGTATTGACCGTCATTCATTCCGATTGACAGTTGCATATAGTGGATTGGTGGACTCATATCCACCCGCGGTTTTTTACCCATCTTCATTGGGGTTTTTCCGCATCAACACTTCTTTGTGGCACTCCCCTCTTATTCCCTTCTGCATTTGCATCGCATAAATCTGGTTGTTGTCGTCCCCATATCCATTCGTGTCGCTTCGGCGAAAATCAGCATAAGCAACCCCACCCCTAATCCCCATCGTCGACGCCCACCACTAGTCCCCCAGTCCCAAGGCCCATCGCCGAGGTGAGAGAGTAATAGTACGGTTGCTTTATCCGACGCGGTAGAGATGCAATCATCGGTGACAACCACCACTCCTGTTGGTGACGAACACATATATAAACCACAACGGCGAACAAACAAGATTGATTACATTAGCCCCACCCGAAAGAGAGAGAAAGAAAATGTCGGTCGACGGAAACCGATGAATGGAAAACGAGAAGGGCAAGGAAGATGGCGCACCGGTGATGTGGTTGTCGGCGACTTGCTATCGTAGTCCGATCCCATGGTGAGCACGCAGTATTGAGGAAGATGGTGTGGTGGTCCTTCTGTGAGAAGGAGAGAAAACAGTAAGCTCCCTTTCTTGTATAAATCTACAAAACAATTTAATTTCATTCTCTTTCTTGATTCATTTCTCTATATTTCCCTTAGTTGACTCTTTTCCCTTTTCTATTCATGAACCAAACACACCCTTAATATACATCCTCCATTTCATTTTAGATTGTAACTTGTAAGCTTTGTTAATTAATAAACTTGTTAAAATTCCATGACCTCAAAAAAATGGGTCTTGAGCTAAATTTTGTGACCCTAAACAAATCTCGAACGACTTAGAAGTTCTAAGGTCAAAATCAACCCACCGACCCATATTTGATTCGATCGAACCGAAAGTCTTCATATCTTTTTGACCTAAACTCGACAAGACCAACCCGTTTGGCAGGTCTAAATTCCAATGGTCCACTAGAAAATAGGAAACAAAAAGAATCTTAATGTCCCTTAACCCATCAGTTTGACATAAACTGGAACGTTCTAGGTAACTAGGTCATAAAAAATGCTCACCAGCCACCCCGAATCAAGAGTGATCCAACTCAAAAATGACCTTAGATTATTTGACCCCAACCTAACCTGACCAACACATTTGTCAGGTCTAATTATCGATGTTCCACATAAAATAATGGATAAGAAGAACGTAGATTTTGATGTGTATTTTCAATGATGGAGATCAGAGATAGTAGAGTGATTCTAATACATATATATGTTCATGGAATCACTCACTTACAAGATTACTTGGAAAACAAGCAATAAAAGGAAGACAATAAGAAGTTTACTTTGATGGCAAGAAAGATCAATAATTTTTTACATTACATTTTGGGTGAACTTAAGTGGCAAGTTTACATAATTTCTGATTTTTATTATTTAGGATAAA
Organism: Beta corolliflora; assembly: GCA_947648045.1. Classification (NCBI taxonomy): domain Eukaryota; kingdom Viridiplantae; phylum Streptophyta; class Magnoliopsida; order Caryophyllales; family Amaranthaceae; genus Beta; species Beta corolliflora. The sequence continues at coordinate 7,805 of CANSZD010000162.1, forward strand.
AGCTTCACACTTTTAGGTAAGTTTTAGTGTAAATGCAAGTTGTTTCTTGTTAGGCGTTAAAATATGGTAATTTTAGGCGTGCAATATCATGAAGATATTAGGAAAGATTTGCATATCATTCCTTATCTCATTTAGGCGTGTGATCTTAATCTTTCAGAAAGTTTCTAAATCTCTTTCTTTTTCAATGCCCATATAAAGGTCCTCTTAAGGTTTTCAAGATCCACAAAATCCAGGGAGGGTATGCAAGCTTAAGAAGTCCATTTATGGACTAGAGCAAGCATCTCAGAGTTGGAACCTCGGATTTGATGAGGTAGTAAAAAAAATTGACTTTCTCATAAATCAACAGGAATCTTGTGTATAAAAGAAGTTGAGTGGGAGTAGTATTACTTTTTCTGGTCTTGTATGTGGATGACATACTTCTCATAGGAAATGATAAAATTGAAACCATGCTTGAATCAGTCAAGGAATGACTTAAAAATTATTTCTCTATGAAAGACCTATGAGAGGCTGAGTACATCTTGGGAATAAGGATCTAAAGAGAAAAGGCCAATTGGACTTAGTCAATAGACTTATATTGATAAGGTCTTTGCAAGGTTCAACCTGGAAAATCCAAAAGAGGTTTAATTGCCATACAACATGGCATAACACTTGGCAAAACTCAATGTCCTTCGAGTCCTGATGAGGTCAAGCGTATGAGTAATGTTCCCTATGCTTTTGTGTAATACCCCATATTTTTGAGTATTTATTTGAATAATTATATATTTATTTTCTAAAATAAATATTTTAAGCAAATGTATTTTAGTAATTTCACTTATTTTAAAATATTTTGGCGGGAGATGGCGCTAATATTGGATTTGTCAAACTTTTGAAATTAAAGCCTAGTCAATTTTTTTATTAAATAAGTTTTTTTTGGGGTTTTTAGAACAAAAAAAACATGGTGGCCGGCCAACACATGCTTAAAGGGGGGTTTTGATTTTATTTATTCTCCCAATTTAATGATGGAGGCTGCAAATCTAGGTTTTAATCTCCTAATTTATGGTGAAGGTTACAAACTATTTAATTTTGGAAATTAAGTACACCCTATTCTGCTTCTATAAATACCCCATACCTTAAGCCATCTTTTCCCCACAAAAACTTTAAATAATCCAAACTCTCTTAATCTATTCTAGTTTTATATTTCTTATTCAAGTTTCAATTTTCTTTGGTTTAAGAAAAAGATTTCCATGTTTCTTACTCAAAAATATTATGCTCATGATAGGTCATTCATGTTTAAATTCATGATTAAGTTCATGTGATAAGTTACTTATTAGATTTTTATACTATTGGTTGGTTAGGAGATCGCTCAAGCCGTTGTAGCCTAATAAATCAACGGCTCCATAGGAGACACATGGATTCATCCAGAGCGTCCACGTGTCCCCTCCAAAGGAGTAAAAAAGAGGCTTAAACTCGAGTTTCTTGCGAGCAAAGAGTAAAAGCACACCTTTTGGCCGAAAGAATGTTCAGGGCCCAAAATTCAAAAATGAGTGCATATGATTGGTTGATGATCAACTCCCAATCAACGCCTGCCACGTGTCACGTTCTGATTGCCTAGCCAATTAGGTGCCCTGAATTTAGGGTAACCTCAAAAGGCAGCAATCAAATCTCACTATAAATACTCCCCTTAAAATACGCTCGGAGGGGGGAGCCACCACCCCAAACCTCCCGGGTTGGTTCCTTTTTCTGCAGGTTTGGGAATGGAGCTTAGGTGCGGATTACCAGATTTGGACATCGTTGCACAAGTCTCAATTGAAGAACATCTTGAGGGATAATATATAGTTTACTTGCCAGCCAAGGAGACTAAACATTTGGCGCCGTCTGTGGGGAGACGCAACTATGAATGATTGTCACTCGTCCAATGTGGCAAGGAATCAAAGTTTTCAAGTTCGAGTTGAAGATACCGTAGACGATGAGAGACCACCTCGAGGGAGGGATAGACCTCCGTCCATCATCAATGTCCCCGGTCGAGCAGTGAGCACCGTTATTCGGGAAAACCTTGAACGTCGAGTGGCTCGCCGCCCATCCGGAAAACGTCTGAATGATTTTCATACTAAGATGGCGCCAGTCGTCCCAGAATGATCAAGAACAACATGCTTTTTTTTTCCAAGTCAATCCGAGATCCAGGCTACTAACAATCCGGCTCCTCTTAGAGGGCGTTCTTAGGAAAATCGTCAGGTCCAAGCCAACCTACTCGTCGGGAACCCCTGCAGGAGGACCGGAGAAAAGCGGCCCGAGATATCAATGAGCAGCGAAGGAAGATGGACTGGAACCTGGTGCTCAGGACCCAAGATAATGTTCGTCCAAATGGGCATAGAATGGAAACAGATGCCAAGGGGTACCTAGAGGCAAAGAAATTTGCATTACAACGGTCGGCCCACGGGTCCACACCGTATTTGAGAGATCCTCCTTTGAGGTTACCATCCGAACGATGAAGGAAGAAGTCCGGGCCCTTCTCTTGTTCGTCTAAGATAAGAGAAAATAGTACTACAACCAATCGTTTATAGGCGTCCAACCCCGCAAAAACCTCATCTAATCCCGTGTTGAAAGAGTATCGTAAGGAGTTCATACCCATTGAGGGACAGATGGGAGCTCTCGGATCAGCGCGCTGCCCCTTTCTCGGCCGGGACCATGGAGGCGCCCCCTTCCCAAAGGTTAAACTCCCTACCATAGAGCCGTTTGACTGAGCAGTGATCCAAACGATCACCTATTCGCCTATAAGCATCAGATTTACGTCCAAGCAGTAGATGATGCTACTTGGTGCAAGAATTTTCCGGCCACTCTAAAAGGAGTAGCTCATAAGTGGTTTAACAATCTCCCCCCTAATTCAGTCAACAATTTCACTGAACTCAGTTACTTATTTACTAGTCACTTTGTTGCCAATCAAGAGCGAGAAAACAAGCATGCACTTAGGCGAGGTCGTCCAAGGACCAAAAGAAGCCCTCCAAAGTTTTGTTAAGAGGTTTAATCTAGAAGCTCTGCAGATTCAAGATCTCAATGCTGGTGTGGCCTTTGACGCCTTCATCAGGGGGCTCAGGCCAGGAAGTATTAAGTTTGATCTTGTGAAGAAGAAAATCACTACTCTTGCAGAAGCATTAAAAGAGGCTGAGGCGTTTATACACGCCACTAAAGTATGTGCTGAAGCAAAGCACCTCGAGTCCAAGAAGCCTGAAGAGGTAGCTCAACCAAAGAAGAGAAACCCTAAAAAGGCTGAGACCTAGGCTATAACCTCCACAACCACTTCGTCTAGGCGAGGTAAAAGAAAAGAATCAGAATCTTCAGCTGATCCCCATAGAATTCAGCAAAGATCAATACTCCATTCTCATGAAGATAAAGGATCAATATGAGCTCAAGGCTCCAGCTGAGATGAAGACTCCTTACAGGAATAGAGACAAGAGCAAGTACTGTCATTTTCACAAGGATTACGGTCATGAAACCAATGAATGTAAACACTTTAAGAGGGCTTTGGAGGATTTAGCTCGAAAGGGAAAGATAAACTCCTACTTACCCCAAGAGGGAAGGAAGTTTCATAGGAAGGATGATCGTCAGAGCAAGAAGAAGGAAAGTGAGAGCACTGACGAAGATGTTGTTCTTGTTATTTCAGGAGGATTTGCCGCTGGAAGACCAACCAATAGAAGGCACAAAAACTACCTCAGGGAGCTCGGCCAAGTCTTACTAAATGATCAGACAAAGGCCAGGCCATTCTCAAAAGTAGTAGTCAGTGAACAAGATCGGAGGAAGCTGAGAACCCCTCATGATGATCCCTTGGTTGTGGACATGAAGATAGCAAACCTGAGAGTGAGAAGGATTCTAATTAACACCGGAAGCTCGACAAACATCATTAGTGCAGATTGCTAGTCTAGGCTGAAGTTTGATGAGAAGAACTTGGTTCCTGTCCACCATCCAATCATTGGGTTTGGGGGAGGAAATATTCACCATATGGGGACAGTGACGTTGCCCGTCCGAGTAGGAGAGAAGGATGCCTTACGGACTTTGTTCATCAAGTTCTTAGTCGTCCGAGACTTGATGGCTTATAACGTCATTATTGGACGACCAACTCTGAATCATGTTAAGGCTGTGATAGTAACTCACTTGATGCTCATGAAGTTTGAATGTGATGGTGGTCAAATTGGCTCCTTGTATGGAGACCAGCAGCCGGCTAGGGAATTTTATCTAACTAGTTTGAAACCATCATCTTGGAAAGCGGAGAAGCAAGACCAGACGAAGGTCGCTGGCGAAGGGAAAACGTCCGAGATTGTGAAAGACCAAGTGGCCTCTCTGAGAATGACAATTGAAAGTCCTCAGACGCAGGTTGCTCCCTCGAGGAAAACGTCCGAAAACCTTCCCGGCAAGAAGAGAAAGTATATTACCGTCAAGGAAGAGCCACCCTCGTCTAGAGAAGTGATGGCCATAATGGGCGTGGCCCTTGAACGTCCAGAGCCTGTGGAAGCCCCAGAAGATATTTGTTTGGATGAAGCCCGTCCAGAAAGAACCTTGAAGATTGGATCTTCTCTCTCCCCTGAGTTGAGGGATATTTTGATTAGCTTGCTCAAAGAATTTCAAGATATGTTTGCCTACTGTGTTGAAGAAATGCCTGGAATTGATCCAGAGATAGCAGTCCACCGGCTAAATGTTGATCCAATCTTAAAACCTGTTCGTCAGAAGAAAAGACACTTGGGGTCGGCCTGAAACCAGGTGGTCGACCAAGAATTGCAGAAGTTGTTGGAATCACGATTCATAAGAGAGACTTACTATTCGGATTGGATAGCTAATGTGGTCATGGTACCAAAGCCCAATGGCACATGGAGAATGTGTGTGGACTACACTGATCTTAACAAGGCCTGTCCTAAGGACAGTTTTCCTTTGCCTAAATTGGATCGGCTGGTAGATTCCACGGCTGGCCATGCTTTGTTGAGCTTCATGTACGCTTATTTAGGATTTCATCAAATCCTCATGTGGCCGGAGGACTAGGACAATACCTCCTTCATCACGGAGAAAGGGTTGTATGGCTGACTGAGGATGCCTTTTGGCCTCAGGAATGCACCAGCCACTTTCCAAAGACTGGTCAACACAGTCTTCCAGCCACAACTGGGAAGAAACATGGAAGCATATATAGATGACATGACCGTAAAGAGTCAACAAGAAGAAGACCATGTTGGTGACTTGAGAGAAACATTTGAAACTCTCAGGAAGTACAAGTTGAAATTGAACCCCAAAAAATGTGTTTTTGGTGTCTTGGCGGGGAAATTCTGAGGTTTCTTAGTAGATCAGAGGGGAATAGAAGCCAATCCTGAAAAGATCCAAGTTATTCTAGACATGAAGTCCCCATCAAAGATCAAGGAAGTACAACATCTGACGGGTTGCTTAGCTGCCCTTGGACGATTTTTGTCTAAGTCGGGAGACAAGTGTCATCATTTTTTCGCTACAATTAAGAAGAAAGCTAAGTTTGAATGGTCAGCAGAAGCTGAGCAAGCACTTCAGCAAGTCAAGGATCACCTTCGTCAGTTACCTAGGTTGGTCAGTCCAGCCGAGGGGGAAAAACTGTTTGTATACTTAGCTGTGTCTCCTCAGGCCGTGAGTGCTGTTCTATTGGCCGAAAGGGAGTCAGTGCAAATCCCAATATACTTTGTAAGGTGCTCAAGGACGCGGAATGTAGGTACACACCAATCGAGAAGTTCAGATTGGCACTTGTCATGGCTAGCAGGAAGTTGAGACCTTATTTCTTGGCTCACAACATACTAGTCTATACTGACCAACCTCTGAAGCAAGTTCTGTAAAAGATGAAAGTTGTTGGACGGATGTTGAAGTGGGCGGTTGAACTAAACATGTTTAACATATTTTTTGAACTAAGGAAAGCTTTTAAGGGGAAAGCTTTGGCAACTTTTATAGTTGAGCTCACTCGGCCAACTATAGAACCAATATCTAACCCGGCCGAAAGAAGGAAGCATTGGACACTCATGGTAGATGGATCATCCACTGTCAATGGATGTGGGGCAGGAATCATTTATCAATCTCCAGAAGGAGATAAATTTAAATATGCACTAAGGTTCCAGTTCCAAGCGTCCAATAATGAAGCTGAGTATGAAGCACTTCTGGCTGGGATCAAAATGTGTAAGGCGGCTGGGGTTTTAGAGATTGAGGCCAAATCGGACTATCTCTTAGTCGTCGGTCAAGTCAATGGAGATTTTGAATGCAAAGAAGCATCAATGAGCAAATATAAGCGTCTGATCAAGGATGAGATTGAGCCCTTAAAGCGATTTGTTCTCGACCAAGTACCAAGGTCAGAAAATCATCAAGCTGATGCTCTCTCAAAATTGGCCAGTGCAACCGATTGTGATGCACCAAGAACTGTTTTATGGGAAGTTAAGACGAAAAAGAGCATTGAGCAAGAACAGGTCATGTTTCTTGGCCGAGGGGCAGTTTGGATGGAGCCCATTATCGAATTCAAGAAGACAGGATGGCTACCTTCAGACCCTGTAGAGGCTAAGTACGTAAAAGCCCGAGAGAAGTGGTTTGAACTGTGGGATGAAACCCTCTACAAGAAGTCATTCAATCGTCCTCTTCTCAAGTGTATCACCAGGGAAGATGGACTAGAAGTGCTGAAGAAACTCCATGAAGGGGCATCATGTGCATCTCACATTGGGGGAAAAGCTTTGGGAGAAAAGGTTTTAAGGACTGGGTATTATTGGCCTACATTGAAAGAGGACGCTCTGGATTATGCAAAGAAGTGTGCTAGCTGCCAGAAGCATGGGAATTTGCATCAGAAGTCGTCCAACTACCTAACTCCCATCTTATTCCCTCTTCCTTTTGCAAAGTGGGGCATGGATATTCTGGGACCCTTTCCTGTGGCCACTGGACAGAAGAAGTTTGTAATTGTGGTTGTGGACTACTTCACTAAATGGATAGAAGCTGAAGCAATGCGGGGTATAACGACGAATGATGTCAAGGGCTTTATCTGGAAGAACATTATAACTCGGTTCGGCATGCCGCAGTCCATCGTTTTTGACAATGGTCCACAATTTGAAACACCAAAGCTGAAAGATAGGTTGGCAGAAAGAGAAATCAAAGCTCACGTTGCTGTAGTCGCCCACCCACAAGCCAATGGGCAAGTAGAATCCTTCAACAAGATTCTCTCTAATGGCATAAAAAGGAAGCTAGATAATGCTAAGGGATTATGGGTTGAAGAGCTACAGCTGGTATTATGGTCTATCAGAACCACGGCTAAGAACTCTACAGGAGAAACACCTTTCATGCTTGTTTATGGAACTGAAGCCGTCTTGCCCATTGAGATTCAGGAACCCACCCTGAGAGTCATGCTGTACACATAAGAAGCCAATTGGGCTGTCTTGCGCACGGCCTTGGACCAATTACTAGAGTTCAGGGGCAATGCACTATTGAGAATGCAATTGTACAAGCTGTGAATGGCTCGGGACTTTAACACGAGAGTCGCTAGACGACCACTCAAAGTAGGGGATTTGGTTCTGAGGATGATGGAAGCTGTTGGACGAGCTAAGGAGTTAGGAAAGCTGACACCAAACTGGGAAGGGCCCTATCTGATAGTCCAGGAAGTGTGAAGCGGAACTTTTCGTCTCCATGATATGGATGGACGACCAATACAGCGCACTTGGAACTCAGACACATTAAAGAAGTACCACGTCTGATTCAGATAATCGGCACGCAGTGTTAAGTAGTTTGTTATCCCAAACAAGTGCCACGGCACAAAAAAGAGAATTAGAAATGTATACATGTACCTTGGTACTTCGCCAAGCAAAATTTATATAATACAATTTCTACTTTCTCCCTATATTGTTCCTTTATTTTTACTAAAGTTATTCACTTTAGGGCATTTTTACCACCAGTTAGTCTAGTGGTCTAAAAGTGACATTAACTTAGATAAAATTAAAGAAACTTATAAACTTCCAAAGTAAAAACTAAAGAACGGACATCACAACAGGGAATAACCAATTCCCTGACGCACATTGCTTCCTCAAGGAGACCGGCAGAAATGTAATAAACCTAAAAGGTATATTACACATCTGGCTAGTCAAATAATGATAAATCTCTAGTAAGAGAAACATCACGGTCCCTAAAAGGAAGCCGACCAGAAATAAGCAAGCCTTAGTAAAGGAATCTTACTTTCACATGCAAGGTCAACTAAGTAGTAAAGGTCCTATTAAGAGCCCACTACTTCAAGACGAGTGTTGCTTCCTCAAGGAAGACGGCCAAAATATGGTACGCCCATAAACAACAAAATACAGACTGTACATAAGCATTTATGCTCGTCCTAAATGAGAAGTTTTATGTGGGCTCGGACAAAGATTGGCCGCTCTCCTTCTTGGTACAAAGCTCGTCCGAAATAAGAGGATGAGCTAGGCCCAAGAAGGGGGGGGGGGATACAGCTAAGCCCTTAGAACTCTAGGACGAATCTGGTTCGAGGGTCGTCCGAAAAGCAGGACGAGCCTCAATTATACTCTGCTAAATTAAGATTAAAGGTCGTCCACAACCTTGGATGAGCCTCATTCTTTGCTTATATAGTCTCGAGGGCCGTCCGAAAAACCACACGAGCCTCAATTATACTTCGTTTATTTGAGGAAAGTTTCAAGATCGTCCAAAGACTAAGACGAGACTCATCCTTTGCTTAATTAAGCTCGAAGATCGTCCGAAGAACAGGACGAGTCTCCATTTTACTTATTTGGAAAAAGTTATAAGATCGTCCATAGTCTAGGACGAGACTCATCTATTGTTTAATTAAGCTTGAAGGTTGTCTATTGGTTGAAATAAACAAGATTTGTAGAGCATTTCTGTCGAGTGGTCAGGCTTTTAGTCAGAAAACTGGATCTATTGCTTGGGATAAATTGTGTTGTCCTAAATCTGCAGGTGGATTGGCATTTAGGAACATTGTGCTCTGGAATGTAGCTAGCATTGGAAAATATGTATGGGATGTCTCAACAAAACAGGACAGTGTGTGGTTGAGGTGGATTCATGCTGTTTATATCAGGAATGATTCATGGTGGGATTATAAGCCTAATTCAGGGGCTAGTTGGTATTGGAGGAAGATTTGTTCTGTAAAAGAACAATTGAAACAAGTGATGACACAGCAGGAGTTGAATCAGATGAACACCTACTCAGTGAAAAAGATGTATGATAAATTGGTGGATGATCAAGTAAGAGTGAATTGGGACACTGCAGTATGGAATAGACTCAGCTTGTCAAAGCACAAGTTTATTATGTGGTTGGCAGTGCAATGTAAACTACAGACAACTGCTAGGTTGGCTAGAATTGGTATTAGCAGCTCTGAACAGTGCCTCATATGTACCAGACTACCTGAAGAGCTTCAGCATCTCTTTTTTACTTGCCAGTTTAGTGTTAGTTGTTTAACTAACATTAAACATTGGTTACAAATGAATACTGCTGCATCAGAACTACAACAGTTACTCAGATGGATCCAGCATAGCAGGAAGTCCAAGTTCAAGAGAAATGTTTATATGGCAAGCATCTCAGCTTTGGTTTATTATGTTTGGTATGCCGAAATAAAGTTTCTTCTTTGGGAGCAATGTGTTCCTAACATTAATGTAGTTCAGAAATGTATTCAAAATGTAGTAAGAGCTAGAATTTTGGCTGTAATGCCTAAGAAAATATCAAGGGCTGACTATGTATGGTTTACTAGTCTAAGGAATAGCTAGGAAGCTGTTTGATGTGAGTTTAGTTGTATCCTTCTTTGGATATAATTGTGTCCTAATCTTGAAGTTGTGAGGGTCCAACCTAGTTGGTTCGTCTGCTTCTTGATTAATTTAGGTTGTTATGGTGAATTATGGAATGAAACTTACTTAGCAAAAAAAAAAAAAAAAAAGGGTGTCCAAGATATGCTGGACGAGCCTCAATTGAAAATCGTCCATAATATAAGACGAGACTTAGTTATACTTGATGATAATTTAAGTTTGATGATTGAACCAAAAGACAAGCATTGATAAAAGATCATTTCATTAAACACTCGTCAAAAAAACGTTACAAATTAGTCTAAAACAAAGAGACTAAGCTACAACGGCGAACAAGCCAAGATACTTAGAAGAATAAACCTAAAACTAGGAACTTTATTCAGCAGGAGCTTATTGGTCGTCCTTGGGAGACTCTTCACCATCCTCAACCTCATCGTCCGAGGAATCAAGGAAGGTAGGAGGCTCCTCCGCAGTCACCATTGCCCGGTGGACGCTCTCCTGAAATGTCAGGCGGCGCTCAAAACGAGAAACTTCCTCAAGCGCCGCCAGCATCTCCAAGGTCTTGAGAGCCCAGTCCTTAGACGTCTCGATGACTTGGTTAAGGCCCTCCTTGGCGTCGTTGTAGGCCTGCGTCACCTCCCTTGTCAGCCGAGCATTCTGGGCACTTAGAAGGAGAGTATCCCTCCTAAGTTGAGAAGCGGCCACAAGAGCAGTATCTCTCTCGTCCTTCAACCCAGCTGAGACGGTGTCCAAGGCCAGCTGCAATTGATCCTTTTCCTTGAACAGGTCGTTGATGGTGACGAGGTACTTCTTGTTGCTAGCCTCCAGTTCGGCTGACCGTTTTCCCCAGGCCTCCCGGGATTGACGGTGAAGAGTCTCTGCCAGCTGAATGTTGTACATGGCCTTGTCCTCGGCCGTTGTAGCTTGATGGACGAGGTGCTTATTCTCCTTTCTAAGCTCTCTCGCCCAGTCCTCAGTTAAAATGCTGCGAGCAAGAAGCTAAAATAACGAAGGTCAAGCAAATCAGTAGACGAGCTGCAAAACAAAAAATTGGTACAAGTACAAAAATAAAAACGACAACAAGATGTACCTCGGCAGCAAGTTGTGACATGTAGCCCACATGTCCAGACGATGCTCCCCTCAAGCCCTTTATGTAGGACTCAGGGTAGCATTTGAACAGCTCCTGCTTAAGCATATCTCATTCAGCCTTTGACATTTTTGCAAAGGCAGCTGAAGACTCCTCATCTGAGTCCACTGGTGGAGCAGCCGAAGCTGAAGCAGGTTCTTTGTTCTTATCTGAAAAAGGGGGGAGTCAGTTCTCTTGATGGGGATGACTACTGCTTGTCTGTTGGACGGACTCATTAAACGTCCACCGACCAGCAGCGTCCTAACAGCATTTGGGAGACCAGCTTAGCAACCGTGCCGCTGAAGGCTGATGCGTCTTTAGCAGCCGCGTCCGGCTGATCCACCAGCGCCAGAGCAGTGTCCGGCTTGATCTCAGGATGACCAGCTGCGTCCAACTGATCACTAGGAGTAAGGGTAGAGTCAAGCCCTTTTTCTCCCACGGCCGGGGCATCAGTGGACGATTCGTCCACCAAAGATTTGCCCGCTGAAGGCGGGGTAGTCTTTTCTCCGACCCCCTTGCTGGCCGGAGTTATCTTCTGAACGGATAGCTGTTCAGTCTTCTTCTTCACAAAGCCCTTGGGCTTTTTGGCCAGAGGCTGATCACCAGCCGCCGTGGGCCTCTTCTTGGACGAAGAAGATTTCCCAGGCGGGGTCTTGTTTGTTGGAGCATTTTTCTGCACAAACATAAGTCAGGAGAACAATCGTCCAAAAGAGACAAAGCTAATTTTATGTGTTATGGACGCACCCTGCCTGCTAAAGGAAGCCGTCCAAATCATGGATGCCTTCCTTCCTCGAGGAACCCTCATCCAAAACGTATTGCTCACCTTGGACGAACAATCAAGATCCTCGTCCATGGCCAGCTTCAAGTTCAGGACGAGGATGGACCGATAAAGGAAGCCGTCCAATCATGGACGCCTTCCTTCATCGAGGAACCCTCGTCCAAAACTTAATGCTCACGTTGGACGAACCATCCCGACCCTCGTCCATGGCCATCATCAAGTTTGAGACGAGGATGGACCGATAAAGGAAGTCGTCCAATCATAGACGCCTTCCTTCCTCGAGGAACCCTCGTCCAATTGCAAAAGGAGACCGGCCATGCGTAGCCGTTTTTCTTATGTGAAGAACCCCAATACAATGCCAGGAAGACGTTTTAAGGGACTAGGACGTTCTTTTTTAAAAAAAAAAAAGAGGTTTACCAGAGTTTCAACCCTTTTTTCGGCGTTCGTCTTGGCGAACTCCTTCCAAAGATTATCAGTAAATTTAGACATACTGATATCCCCCGTCAAAGATTTTTTGAGAAGTGCTTTGGATGAATCTGCAAAAAAAAAAGAAATAAAGGGGTTAGTACGATAAACATTATGGACGGCACAGTTTACTTAGAGTTTTGAAGGTATACCTCTATCCTCTGCCAACCGCAAGCCGGCGACCAAGAAGTTATCATCATAAAACATCTCTTTGAAGGGAATCCAGTTAGTTGGCCCTTTAAAGGATGGATGATTTGGTCTGGAATACTCTTTTACTCTGAATTATTCCATCACCTCTTCGTCAAATTTATCCTCTAAATCCAAAAAGGACGGCCCTCGTCCAGTATTCATAACAGCCCGGCTATGAACGCGGTACCCCTCAGCGATGTAATCGTTGGCAGCTCGGAGGAAAATGAAGTCGGCTTTCCAATCGTGCATCTTCGAAGGTTTGCCCCAAGCCGTAAGAAAGTCAGGGCGGTTACAGACGCTGAGCCAAGCTCAGTCCACCGTCCCCGGAACTTTAGATACATAGTGTATCTGAGTAAAGGTCGCAAGAGAAAGGGCCAGGCTGCGCAACTCGCATACGGCTATGAATGTCATAATGTTGTGCCAGGCATTTGGTGCCAGTTGGTTATGGCCGACGTTGTAATGCCTTAGCACTTGCTCGATAAAATCGTGGAGAGGAAATCTTAACCCCGCGTCCAAGGCTAGCTTGTAGACGGTGAAGTGATTCTTGGGAGCGCTTAAAATTGTAGCCCTCTTATCGGGAATGACGAAGAGAAGCCCGGCATGGGCATAACAGTAGATAAGTAGCTGGGATCGGGGCTAATTTTCTCTAACCACCTACGGTTGGCTAAAATAAAACCAGGATCAGAGTGGGGACCTAAGCGTCTCCTAATTTCAGATGAGGTAGTGGAGGGTTCGTCTGATTCTTAAACGGTGCCGGAATCACCCTCGTTATTGCCTTCGCCGGCTTCTTCCATATCAATCTCCCTACCAGACGGACTGGGCTCAGGATTTAATTCATGGTTTTCTTCCCCACTCTGGCCAGGAGAAGTAGGCCCGGTTAGTGGTTGGGCACTTTGGATTTCTCTCGTCTCCTCTGGAACTCGTCCAGTAGATTCCTCCATTTCAGAGCTATAAGAAAGGAGAATTATTATTCGTCTTAGACGAGCCGTTTGCTTGACGCGCTCCAGATTACCGGCCAAAACTATAAAAATATATACAATCGGCCAGAATAGGCCCAACTCTAGAATGTGCAGAAGAAGAAGTACTATCGGTTCTAGTGTCAAGGCAAACTCTTGAACGGCCAGGATTATTTGACGAGGAAGAGGAATCCATTTTATTGATTTTTTAAGAAAAAAAATAAAGAATAAAGTAGAATGAAGGAGAAAGAAAGGAAACCTGACCAACGCTTGGACGACTTGGAGAGGAAAACGGAAGCTGGACGAACTCACTCTCTCTCTCTCTAGAAAACAAGAAAATATGCAGAGCCTCTCTCTTTAGAAAACTTCTCTCAAGGTGTGAAATGATTGAAGTAAGGACAAAAGAACATATATATAGAGGGGTGAAAAACCTTCTAGACCGGTGTTTGGGCTCAATTAATCAGCAGCCCAATAAGGAGCCTAAAAGCCTCCTAGAGCATGGGACAGGTGGCAGCAGTGGGTCCCACCTGTAAGTTGACCTAATCACCAATGTTTTGGGAGATCTCTAAGAAGGATGGAATAACCATTGCCTAGAAAGGGTAGCATGCCCAAAAGGCCCATCTGAACAGTGTTACTTGTTTGGGAAATCCCCAACACTATAAAAGCCAACTCGCTTCATCAATGAACAGTATTGAATTCTCACCTAGCAAACCGAGCATCTCTCTCTAGACTTTATCTCTCTACCTCTATCTCAACCGACTTGAGCGTCGGAGGGCGATCCCGGAACCACCCCCGGGGTAGTCTAACATCGTTTTTCAGGATTCAGGTGTACGGACATCGTAACTCAGGCGAACACTCTCGGGGCCCACATCAAATCTCACAACATATTACAAATCCTTAATTTCTTAGCGAAACGGTTTGGCGCCGTACGTGGGGAAGTTACAATCAAAGTCGCTTCGCCACCACTCGTAAGAACCACTTCACAATGGCCCGGCCCAAGAGCACTCGCACGCAGACGGCCCTCGGCACGAGCTCGGGAGGTCCGAAAGGGATCCTTCACCATCTCACCGGAGGAGGTCCGAACGGCCCCGGGACGCCGACCGTTCAAACCCTCGACCATGAAGAGGAGCAGTCAATCGAAAATAGACAGGACCCCTCACGGCAGCTACAACACGCTGACCCCCATCCCATATCCACGGCGGACATAAATTTGATAGCCGCTCAGCTCCAACAGACCTTGCAGCAAAGTCTGAGGGATATGTTAGCCAACCTACAACAGGGACGCTTTCTTCAACCCCCTAAAGACCAGACCCTACAACAGGAATCAAGGCAGCGGTCGGGCCCGAGGGAGCATAGTCAGCACGATCGGCAACGATCCAGACAAGGGGAGGAAGAGCGGCACGAGTCTAAAGGGAGATCCACTCTGCGGGGTGAGGAGACGCACGTGTCCAAATCGCCCAGGGGTAACGTCGGGAAGAAAACCCATGACGCTCGGCATTTCCTAAACGAGAAGCGGCTCAGCAAGGGCCTAGACGCTCGGCACATTCTCAATAAAAAAGCCGCTCAGCGGGAAGGGCGCGGCGACTCAGCCCAATCAAAGCCCATTCGGATCAACAGCGGGGCGCTCAAGTTTATGGTCCCATTCAGCCAGGACATACTTGAGGCGCCCAGCCCTGGAAAAATCAAAACGCCTACGATCGAACCATTCGCGGGCCTAACCGACCCGGACGATCACATGGCCACATACAAAGCGCAAATGAGCGTTCAAACTGGCTGCGAGGCCACTTGGTGCCGTTTCTTTCCCACGACTCTGAAAGGACTGGCCCTAAACTGGTTCCAAGAGCTTCCCGCAGGGATCGTAACGGATTTCTCAGTACTCGAGGACCTATTCCTTCACCAGTTTATCGCCGGAAAAAGACAAAAGAAAACAAGTCTCCATTTGATGGGAGTCAGGCAGGAGAAGAACGAAAGTCTGGCCGACTACATCAAAAGGTTCAATGAGGAGTCATTAAAAATCTCCGATCTGCAAGATGCAGTGGCGTTCGCCGCCCTAATGTCTGGCCTTCAGCCCGGTCGGCTCAGATGGTCCTTGGCTGAGAGCGAAGTGAAAACCTTCTCCGAAGCAATGACTCGGGCTCAAAGATTCATCCAAGCGACAGACATATGTCGTCACTCAGACGATGGGAGCAAAAAGAGGAAAGAAGAAGGAAATCATAAGGACCAGTCGAAGGCGAAAGAAAACGGTGGTCGGTCGAGATAGGTTTAACGACCATGGCATCGACCCCCGATTCAACAAGAACAGAAGAGAGATCTACTTAGACATCAAGGATAAATCCATGATGCCTCACCCACCCCCCATCAGAACGTCGGTCGCTCGGCGGGACAAAAGTCAATGGTGCGAGTTCCACAAAGAATGCGGTCACACCACCAAGGATTGCAGGGAACTTAAGAAATCCCTGGACAACCTAGCTGACCAGGGGAAGCTGAACCGGTACCTCAAGCACTCTAGGGAGGAAAAGGGCAAACAAAAGGTTGGTCAATCCAACAGCGGCGATACAGAGGGTTTCATCGGGGTCATAGCAGGTGGCTTCGGGTCGGGTGGCCTAACCGGTCGCTCACGCAAAGCCCACCTCCAGAGTCTAAAGCACCAGGTGCTCGACGTCCATCATCCCCGACCCGACTGTCCCGTCATGACATTCGGCGAGTCCAGTCGGCCCCTGCACACGCCCCACGACGACCCCTTGGTCATCGAACTCAAAGTGGCTAATGCTAGAGTCAAACGGGTGTTGGTGGATAGTGGATCTTCGGCAGATATAATCACACTGGAGTGCCTCAGGAAACTGAAGTACAATGAGAAGGATGTAACCCCGCTCAATCAGCCACTCATAGGCTTCGGGGGAAATTCGGTACATCCTGTCGGATCCATAAAATTGCCTGCTCGGATGGGAGAGAAGGGCAAAGGAAGAAGCCTACCGATTGACTTCCTAGTGGTGGACATCCCTCTGCCATACAACATCATAATGGGAAGACCAACTCTGAACAAGGTCAAGGCAGCAATTTCAATTTACCAGCTCCTCATGCAGTTTGAAACCGACGAGGGTAAAGTAGGAAAAATCCAGGGGGATCAGCAGGCAGCCAGGGAATGTTATGTGAATAGCCTGAAAAACAAGGACGACGTCCCAGAAGACTCGAAGAAAAGAAAACGGGAAGACGATCAGCCCTCAAGTGGGCTCGGGGTTTACCTTACCGAGAACCCCAAGCAATATGAGCGCCCTCAGCCAGCCGAGGACGACGAAGAAGTCATCATCGACGAGAAGCACGGTCGGACTTTGAGAGTAGGCAAGGCCATGGATCCTCAAACGAGAAAGGAGATCGTCCAAGTATTAACAGAATACAGAGACGTCTTCGCCTACGAAGCCACCGAAATGCCCGGGCTCGACCCTAAAGTGATGTGCCACGAGCTGAACATCAAAGAGGGATTCAAGCCTGTCAAACAAAAGCTGAGGCATCAAGGACCCGAGAGGAACACTGCGGCAGCCGCCGAAGTCAAGAAATTGCTCGAAGCGGGGTTCATTGAAGAGTGCCAATACTCGGAATGGTTGGCCAACGTAGTCCTAGTCAAAAAGTCGAGTGGGGCATGGAGAATGTGCGTGGATTTTACAGACCTGAACAAGGCCTGTCCAAAAGATAACCACCCTCTGCCCAAAATCGATAGGCTGGTCGACTCGACGGCAGGTCACGCTCTCCTAAGCTTCATGGACGCAAACGCGGGGTATCACCAAATCCCGATGGCAGAGCATGATCGAGTTCATACCGCCTTTGTCACCAATCAAGGGGTGTATTGCTACAAAATGATGCCCTTCGGGCTCAAGAATGCAGGGGCTACGTATCAGCGCACGGTCAACAAGATATTCAGTGATCAACTTTGTCGGAATATCGAAGTATACGTTGACGACATGATCGTCAAAAGCAAAGCTCAGGGTGATCACCCCTCTGATCTAAAAGAGACTCTCCGTACCTTGAGGAAATACCGCATGATGCTGAACCCGGAAAAATGCGTATTCGGGGTGAAGGGAGGAAAGTGCCTCGGGTTCCTGGTCGATGAGAGGGGAATCGAAGCCAACCCTGACAAAGTAAAGGCAGTGGTAGAAATGAAGTCCCCTCGGAATGTGAGAGAGGTACAACGCCTAACAGGCTGTTTGGCTGCCCTCGGCCGCTTCTTATCCCGGTCAGCAGATAAGAGCTTATGCTTCTTCAAAGCTCTAAAAAGAAAAGAGTTCACTTGGGATGACGAAGCCGAACAGGCTTTCACCTCCCTCAAAGCGCATCTATCAACACTCCCAAAGTTGATCTCCCCCTTCTTGGGGAAGCGTTCGTTCGTTTACTTACCGTGTCGAATACGCGCTCGGCCGCTGTTTTGGTGGCCGAGAGGGAAGAAAAACGGCACCCGGTCTACTTCATAAGCCACGCCTTCCGAGGGCCGAGGCCAAATACAGCGAGGTCGAGAAGATGGTCTTCGCCTTAGTAATGGCCAGTCGGAAGCTCAAGCCTTATTTTCAGGCCCATCCAATCAAGGTTCTCACAGGTCAACCGCTCAGAAAGCTCATCGAAAGCAGGAACCATTCTAGTCGGATGACTGACTGGGCGGATCAGCTAGCAGATTTCGGGTTGGAATATGAACCCAGGAGGGCGATCAAAGTCCAGGCCTTAGCTGATTTCATAACCGAATGTACGTCTAGGCCTCCAGCCAGTCAGCAGGAGGCTTGGGAGTTACAAGTAGATGGCTCGTCCACCAAAACAGGGGTGTGGAGCTGGGTTGGTTATCAAGCCCCGGGTCGGGGGAAAAATGGAGTACGCCATCAAATTCGAATTCTTAAGCTCTAACAACGAGCCGAATACGAGGCCCTAATCCTCGGACTGGAGTTGTGCATCCTAGCCGGAGACACCACGATCAACGCTAAATCCGACTCACAGCTGATTGTGGGGCAGATATCAAGCGAGTATGAGGCCAAGGAAGACAACATGAGAATGTATCTGTCCAAGGCCCAAAGCATCATCAAACGGCTATCTTAGTTCAATATCACCCACATACCCCGATCGGAAAATCAAGCGAGCCGATGCTTTGGCTCGAATGGCCAGTTCGGCAGAAGGGTCGGCCCCTCGTACAATCATGTGGGAAGTCCTCCGGCAGCCCAGCATTAACGCTAAGGAACAACTTGTATTGAATCGGACATCCGAATGGATGGATGAGGTAGTCGGATATTTGAGAGACGGGAAACTACCTGAGGACCCCAAGGAGGCTGACCGGGTCAAACACAAGTCCGGATGGTTCCTATGGCACGAGAGTCAACTCTATAAAAAGTCCTTCACTCATCCATTGCTCAAGTGCGTAACCCCCGAGGAAGGAAATTACATCCTCAGGGAAATCCACCAAGGGGCTTGCGGAAGCCATCAAGGGGGAAGAACCATAGCGGGAAAAGCTCTCCGAGGATATTACGGCCCACTTTGAAAGCGAGACGCTCGGAGGCGGTAAAGAGATGCCCATCCTGTCGGATCCACTCCGGACATCCCTGGGGCACCAACCACCCCATCGACAATAATTCGGCGGTTTTGCCATTTGATAAATGGGGTATGGACCTACTCGGACCATTTCCCCCAGCCTCAGGCCAGAGAAAGTTCCTGATAGTCGCCATTGACTATTTCACCAAATGGACGGAAGCCGAACCACTCTCCTCCATAACGGATAAACAAGTTCAAGCGTTCATTTGGAGAAACATCATCACCAGATTCGGAGTCCCAGAGTACTAATCTCCGACAATGGACGACAATTCAACAGCGGACCGACTCGAGAATACTGTACTCGGTTCGGAATAAGCACCAAGTTCTCCTTGAGTCTCAAGGCCGCAAACGAACGGGCAAGCCGAGTTCGGCTAATAAAATAGTCCTCAAAGGAATCAAGAAATCTCTGGAGGCGCAAAGGGGCATGGGTCGATGACCTACCGGGGAGTCCTCGCGGTCGGCAAGAACTACTACCAAGGAGGCAACAGGACATTCGCCATTCAGCCTTGTGTACGGAAGCGAGGCGGTCTTGCCAGTAGAGATTGGCATCCCATCTCCCCGAATGACGTTCTACGAATTCGAGAGGAACGAGGAAGAGAAGCCAGTCAACTTGGACTTGCTGCCGGAAACAAGGGGCAATGCACTGCTAAAATCCATACGGTACAAACAAAGGGTTACTCGGATGTTCAATCGCAGAGTAAAGTCCCGACCAATCCAACTCGGACATTGGGTTGTCCGAAAAGTCGAAGCCACTGGGCTCTCGCACTTAAAGGGAAAGCTCGGACCTAACTGGGATGGCCCTTACAAAGTCACAGAAATCATCAAGTCCGGCACATTTCGACTAGAGTCCCCCGAGGGCATTCCCCTGGTCCGACCCTGGAATGTAGACAATCTCAAAAGATACTTTGTGTAGGTTGTTACTTGCAATAGGGGCATATATTGTAATAGCTGTAATTATAGCCGGTCGGCAGTTTTGTAACAAAGTCAATCTTCTAAAGATGGCTCTCATGGAAGAAATATAAACAACTGCCGGTCGGTATGTTGGGTATCACTGACAGCCTATTAGACTTGACCAGTCAAAAACAAATTGCTATCCTTTCTGGAAATCATAGTTAGTCGGCAGTCCTACAACTGAATCGGCCCAGTAGCCTGTTTTCAGTATACAGCCAAAATGGCACGTATTCGGGAAAGACTTAACCAATCGAGAATCAAGAAAGGGACCAACTTAGTCGTAGTCAATGAAGTTAATCGGTTAATATTGCAATCAACAAACAAAGAAATTGAAGAAATGACAAGTTCCATTAAAGATGTCTTGAATTACAAAAAGGAAGTCAGTACAAAAGTAAGGGAGGCAAAAACGTAAAAAAGGCTAAGTACAAGCGCTACATTCTAAGAGCTAGGGGGAGGGGGAAGATCAGTCATGCTCTCGGCGTTCGGCTCGGAGTTGTCACCGACCAACTCTTTACCCCGACCAGCATTGTCGGCCGCCTCGGCATCATCCTCATTGTCATCAACATCATCGCCGTCCAGGACGTTGACGTCGACTTGACCCTCTTCATCGTCGTCTTCATCATCTTCACCCCCCTCAGCTTTCAGCCGAGCCAGGATAGCAGCGTTGTCGGCATCGATTGACATCTGATAACTCGACCAAACGTCCGCCCAGACCAAGTCGGGGTGGGACTCGGCAAGGACCTTCTTCAGCCGATCAAGCGCCTCATCCTCCCCCATTTTATGCGCCGCACTGCCGACCTCGTTGGCGTAGACCTCGGCGGCGTCAGATTTCTCCCAGTCGGAGAACCACTGTGCCTCGGTCTTAACTTGACCCTCCAACTCAGTCAGCTTGACTTTGAGGTCGGTCACCTTTTGCTCGGCCTCCTTCAGCTTGACCAAGGCATCGGCCTTCTCGGTCTGGGCAGTATCCCGAGCCAGGACCAGGTCGGCTCTCTCCTTAGCCCACTTACCCCGTTCCTCCTCGAAGCCTTTCTGGTCCCTTTCAATGGCCGCCTCGGCATCACTGAGCTTCGACTCGGCTATCCGCTTATCTTCCTTGGCGCGATAGACCTCGTCAAAGTGTTTCTTGGCCTTCTCCTTGAGATCGACCACCTCCTCAGTAAGGCTTACTCGGTTCTGGGCCACATTGGCCAGTCGAACAGAGAACTGGAAAAGAAGAGCGAACAAATCAAAACAGCGAAATAAAGGAAACATGAGTAATGGGTAAGACACTCGGCAGTGAGAAAGGGACTTACATCATGCCAGGAGCGGAAAAGCTCATTGGTCTCGTTCGGACCATGGGTTGCCTGAATATGATCCCGATCGGCGGCAGTGTACATCAATTCTATGGCCTTCGTCCAGCGACCATCTTTCTCGGCTCGACTGAGCTCGGTGAAGGGCACGCCGAGCATCGCCCCCTCGCCCAGTTCATCCTCAACACGGTCGGCGGAGGGAGACATGGGAGTATACTGAGGACTCCCAATCGGCCGAAAGTCTGAGGAGTGAAGAGAGAGAGATCCGCCATCGGCAGGCTGCGGTAGCCCCCTCGGGCTAATAACCTCAATGGACTTCGACTTTTTGGCTTCTTTCTCCCGATCAGCTTTGGCTCTCGCGAGCGCCTTCTCGGTCTGAGCGACCTTGTCAGCCGACCGTTCCTTCCTCTTCTTGGACTTAGGCTTGGCGGGATCCTGGAGAAAAAGAAAGAACTCCTGTAAATCTCTAACTACAGGAAATACCGCTCAGCTAAAAAAGAATGGAATTTTTACCTTCGGAGGGGCAGGGACCTTCATGGTCTTAGCAGCAATCTCAGCCTTCAGTCGAGCAGCCCTCATTGCAGCTACATTCAGTTTGTCGGCCATGGTCGGATCTACCTCGCCAATATACGCTCGGGCAGGCTCTGCAAAACAAAACAAGATGCAAAAGTGTTAGTCAAAATGAAAGATCAAAACATCACTCTGACCACCCTAAGCCACCCCCTCAGCAAATTACCCTTCGGGAAGGTCGAACTCAGGCCCATAGCCGAGAGGAAATGCTCATCACTGAAAAGATGGCAGTCGGGCAACCATTGGCCGGGGACGAACACCTCGCCCCCATTTTCGATCCTCGACTCGGCTCGCATATAGCGGGCGCAGCTCCTTCCTCATCATCAAGCTCGCCTACCCGGCAAATCAAAGCAACGAGGGGCTCGGTCGGGGGAGGGACCAGCGGAATTCCCCAATCCCCGTCGAAATAGACGAAGGCGAACTCCCTACGAAACCCTTTCTGGGATCTAGGAAGATTGAGGACGGTCCGATATCCCGGTCGGACCTGCAAACTCCACCAACCAGGCCCGTTAGACGCAGCCATGACCTCGACCAGCCTGTACATATGCCTCCACAACTTAACGGTCGGTCGGACACCTATCAGGTTGCAGATGACCTGGAAGGCGTTGATCCCCCCCCATGAGTTCGGAGAGACTTGGCAAATTGCCAAGTTGTAGGCATTCAGCAATTCTTTGGCAAAAGGGGTCAATGGGAACCGAAGCCCCATCTCCATCGATTTGTAGTAGACAGCTATGCATCCGGGCGGTGGAGACAGAACTGTATGATGGGCTTCCGGTCGGACCAGATAGTAAGGATCTTTTATTTAGAACCTGGTCGCCGTCCCCCGAAGGTCCTCAGTCAAAGATTTAATTACTCCGAGCTCGGGGAAGAAAGTCCCTGGACCTCCTTTCGGATCCAGGTCGGGATACTCTAATTCTCGGCCCGAAGTGGACGCTTCTCCTGCTCCCCTCTGCATGGCCACCCGCACTACATCACGAGACAAATATTTGTCTAAGTAACTTCTTGAGGGGGGATAGGCCAGCGACACTTCCCAAGGATAGGGAATGATACCCTCGGCCTCCTCCTCCACCAGAAGACGAAGGGCTCGGGAGAGCAACCGTGTCGGGCACGGCCAGAGGGTCGGGCAATTTATTATAGCCGACACCAGCGTTATTCCCATCCCCCTCACCTCCTTGGATAATTTATAGGGAGGTGAGGCCGGAGGTGTCGACGACTCGGACGAATCTCCCATTATTTATAGACAATGGAGTCGGCCGAGGTTATTCAAAGGAAAAGAAAGAAAGAAAACTTAAGAAAAACGAAAAGCGTACCTGGTCGGACGAAGAAGCTGGAGGAAGAGCTTTGAAGAGTTGAGAGAATTTGGAAATTTTGAGAGAGAGAGAATGAGGAAATGAGCAAGTAACCCTGAAATTCTCTCCCCTCTCATACATATATAGGGGTGCCTTGGGGGATGTGCAACGCAAACCCCCCCGCGTCGCTCTAATGGGCTTTCAATAGAGGCCCAATTGGACCCCTTCAGTCCATTCCATAAGGAGTCCAGTGAAATTAAGAAGAGCATCCTAAGCCCGAGGAATTTGAAGCGTCAGAACTCCATGAGGCGCCCCTCCAGCTCGGCTTATATCAAGGGTCCCAACATCCCCGGTATCAAGAGTTGACATGTGGCATGACAAGGGGGACACACCCGGTCGGACCAACTTGGGGCTCATTAGCCCCTCATCCGAGTGGCTCAGCACCCCATTCGGCCAACAGGAGCTCCCCTCCTTTGCCGAATCGCTTCTATACTTGGTCAAATATGGCCAAGTATCAGCTGGCACCCACTCGGACCAACTTGGGGCTCATTAGCCCTCATCCGAGTGGCTGAGCACCCCATTCGGCCAACAGGAGCTCCCCTCCTTTGCCGAATCGCTTCTATACTTGGTCAAATATGGCCAAGTATCAGCTAGCACCCACTCGGACCAACTTGGGGCTCATTAGCCCCTCATCCGAGTGGCTCAGCACCCCATTCGGCCAACAGGAGCTCCCCTCCTTTGCCGAATCGCTTCTATACTTGGTCAAATATGGCCAAGTATCAGCTGGCACCCACTCGGACCAACTTGGGGCTCATTAGCCCCTCATCCGAGTGGCTCAGCACCCCATTCGGCCAACAGGAGCTCCCCTCCTTTGCCGAATCGCTTCTATACTTGGTCAAATATGGTCAAGTATCAGCTAGCACCCACTCGGACCAACTTGGGGCTCATAAACCCCTCATCCGAGTGGCTCGACACCCCATTCGGCCAACAGGAGCTCCCCTCCTTTGCCGAATCGCTTCTATACTTGGTCAAATATGGCCAAGTATCAGCTAGCCCTTCATCCAATAAGAAGGGACCGGGTCGGCAATCTCCCTTCAAATAGGGAGTGACCCGGTCGGACCTCTCCTCCTCCAAATAAGAAGGGACCGGGTCGGTATTCTTCCTTCCACGGAAAGTGACTTGGTCGGACCTCTCCACTTGCCCACAAGAGGATACCGGGTCGGCACTCTCCCTTCACCAGGGAGTGACCCGGTCGGCCACTCTTCATTTAGCAAGAAGAGACCGGGTCGGCACTCTCCCTTCACCAGGGAGTGACCCGGTCGGCCACTCCTCATTTAGCAAGAGGAGACCGGGTCGGCCTTCTCCCTTCACCAGGGAGTGACCCGGTCGGCCACCCCTCATTTAGCAAGAGGAGACCGGGTCGGCACTCTCCCTTCACCAGGGAGTGACCCGGTCGGCCACTCTTCATTTAGCAAGAAGAGACCGGGTCGGCACTCTCCCTTCACCAGGGAGTGACCCGGTCGGCCACTCCTCATTTAGCAAGAGGAGACCGGGTCGGCCTTCTCCCTTCACCAGGGAGTGACCCGGTCGGCCACCCCTCATTTAACAAGAGGAGACCGGGTCGGCATTCTCCCTTCACCAGGGAGTGACCCGGTCGGCCACTCTTCATTTGGTAGGAGATGACCGGGTCGGCACTCTCCCTCCACCAGGGAGTGACCCGGTCGGCCTCTTCCCATTTACCAGGAGGAGACCAGGTCGGCGCTTTTTTTCAACAGGAAGGGAACCCGGTCGGCATTCCCCCCTTTCAGCAGGAAATAAGCCGGTCGCCAACCAATCAGAAATAAGGCGGCTGTGTATTTCGCCACAGACAGGCATCCCACCAGTCAGGTTCCCGTGATCCCCCATCTATGGCGTGGGGCTAATTGTTTGGGCTCAATTAATCAGCAGCCCAATAAGGAGCCTAAAAGCCTCCTAGAGCATGGGACAGGTGGCAGCAGTGGGTCCCACCTGTAAGTTGACCTAATCACCAATGTTTTGGGAGATCTCTAAGAAGGATGGAATAACCATTGCCTAGAAAGGGTAGCATGCCCAAAAGGCCCATCTGAACAGTGTTACTTGTTTGGGAAATCCCCAACACTATAAAAGCCAACTGCTTCATCAATGAACAGGTATTGAATTCTCACCTAGCAAACCAGAGCATCTCTCTCTAGACTTTATCTCTCTACCTCTATCTCAACTGACTTGAGCGTCGGAGGGGCGATCCCGGAACCACCCCCGGGGTAGTCTAACATCGTTTTTCAGGATTCAGGTGTACGGACATCGGAACTCAGGCGAACACTCTCGGGGCCCACATCAAATCTCACAACATATTACAAATCCTTAATTTCTTAGCAGAAACAACCGGTTAAAAGGTAACCGCTAATGATTAAACCGATTAAGTATGACCGGTAAAACCCAAAAAATGGCGCGTCTTTGCCTCTTTTTGAAATTGAGGTAACTTCCTCAGGTAAAAGGGCATTAACCATCTTGGGCCAATAGTAAAATCCCTTTTAGGGGCAAATGTTGTAGCCTAATAAATCAACAGCTCCTCAGGAGACACGTGGATTCATCCAGAGCGTCCACGTGTCCCCTCCAAAGGAGTAAAAAAGAGGCTTAAACTCTGAGTTTTACTGAGCAAAGAGTAAAAGCCCACCTTTTGGCCTGAAAGAATGTTCAGGGCCCAAATCCCAAAAATGACTGGATATGATTGGTTAATGATCAACTTCCAATCAACGCCTGCCACGTGTCACGTTCTGATTGCCTAACCAATCAGGTGCCCTCAATTTAGGGTAACCTCAAAAGGCAGCAATCAGATCTCAAACACTATAAATACTCCCCTTGAAATCAAGAGAAAAAAAACTTATTGAACAGTGTACCCTTACTCTGTTAAAATACTCTCCTACTTTCTCTCTCTATCTCTACTTTTCCTTTTTTCACCTGATATCTGACTTAAGCTTCGGAGGGGGAACCACCACCCAAACCTCCCGGATTGGTTCCTTTTTCTGCAGGTTTGGGAACGGAGCTCAGGTTCGGATTACCAGAGTTGGACATCGTTGCACAAGTCTCAATTGAAGAACATCTTGAGGGATAATAGTTTACTTGCCAGCCAAGGAGACTAAACACAAGCATAAGACTAAGTGAAGATACTAGTATACTCTTTGTGCATGATCAAGGTAAGTTATGTAGCTAGATCTTTTGAAATGTGGTTTTATGTGCTAAAGTTGTTTATTGATTTAATGGTTGAATTGATTGAGAATTTAGTTTAAAATGGTTACAACATTTTATTATTCACTCTTGAAAATAAAAAGAAGGAATGATTTTATCAATCATTTATATGAAAGTTTTGTTTTACCTTTGGAAATTTAAATTGTTATTACAAGGAATGGTTTGATGGATTTTTATGAACTTTGAATGTTCAAAAAGTTGTTTATGAGAAAAGGAGATTTATTCATGACTTATAAAGTCATTATTATTATTATTTACCGCTTGATTAATTTCAAGAAGGGTTCATGCTTCTAAGTCCACTTGTTGGCAATTATGGGTACCCCTTGATATAGATCCGTGATGGGATGACTAGCTTGGGGGGTGTGCACACTTAGGAAAAGGAAGGGGAGATAAGAAGATGAATTGTTTTCAAGATTATTTTAATCCAAGTTATTTAGAAAGAGTGTTCTTCAAGGTTATTCTTGTTTTATTCGTTAAAGTGTTTGGAAAGAGTTTATACTTAAAAAGTTATTCTTGAATTATTAGTGATGGAGTTTTTGAAATGTAAATTGTTACGAACTAGCAAATGTGTTACTGATCTAGTACATTTCGTACTTAGTTTAATACTGACACGTATTTCCTTTTTCCTATTTGGCTTTGCCCTGTTTACCTTTTTGGTAAGCAGTTTTGCAGGTGAATTTTGGATATGCATACTAATTAATTGTATTGCTCCTTCTAAAAAAAATAAAAACGGGAGCATACTAGGAAGGAGATCTTCACCTAGATTAGGATGTTTTATTTGTTTTAAGTTTGAGACAATATTTATTTTAATAATAAAGAGTTATTATTATTTCGGTTAAAGTCTTCCGCTGTTAGTTATTTTGCTAGTTAGTAGTTAGTTGTCGAAAGCGTGATAGTCACGTGGCTGTAATACTCCTAAATAACTCAAATATTATTTATCTATTATTTATTTAAAAGTGAGTAATTTAGGGGTGTTTTATTCTGCATTAGGATCCATTACGGATGTCATGATATGCACTCGACCGGATGTTGCGTATGCTTTGATAATATGCAGCAGATGCCATTCAAATCCAGGAGATGCGCACTGGATGGCAGTGAAGAATATCCTTAAATACTTAAGAAGGACTACGGATAAATTCTTAGTTTATGGTGGAGAAAACAAGATGATTGTTACTGGATACACCGATGCAAGCTTCCAGAGTGATAAAGAAGACTTCTGATTCCAACCTAGTTTTATTTTTTGTCGCAATGGAGGAGCTGTAAACTGGAAGAGTTCTAAGTAGAGTACTATCGCAGAGATTACAATAAAGGCTAAGTATATTGCAGCAACAGATGCATCAAAAGAAGTTGTTTGGATAAAAAAGTTCATTGGTGAACTTGGTGTAGTTCCTAGCTGTAGACAGAAAATCGTGTCTCCCAATTGAGTACCCAATGGTGAAATACACCGTTATCCTAATTGGTCCGATCAAAAGGAAGAGCAATCAAATGAGCTAAGCCCAAAAGCGTTTTGAAAACATAAAGTCTATTTATTAAATCCAAGCCCGATTTTAAAGGCCCAATTAATTATTCCTGATAATTAATTGTATTTTTAATATTCTTAATAATTATTCTCGATAATTATTTTCTAAAGGATACATCGAAAATTGGATTTTTATTCCTAAAGATAGAGATTTCAAAAGATAAATTTCAAAAGATAAAAAGGAATTTTAAAATGATAAAAAAAACCGCACAGATTTTGCATTGCGTCAACCGCACGCTGGTATGTTTGACGCAACGTCAATGCAGTTACAAAAACCAAAAACGCGAAGATCATGCGCTCGACGCACGAAGCCTGCGCTAGGTGCAAGGCCTATGCACGACACGCATGGCCCGTAGGCGCACAACTCGTCGTTATCCTTTACGTGATTCCGGGCTTCCTTCCCCCATAAACACTTCTCTTCAACGAACGTTTTCAAGGATGCTTTAACATTTCATAATACTCTTTTCCAACGACTTCCAACTACCAAACTCTCTACAAACACATTCAAACACATTCAAGCTACATTCAAACTCCATTGAAGCTGCTTCAAGAATGCTCCTCCGACGGATCGTTACATAAGACCCAGGCGACAAAGGTATTATTCCTGAGGGTCAATTGTAATGTAATTCCTTTTGTACTAATAATCTATTTCTCAAAATATAGATCTTAAACGAATTCACGCTATTCTTTGTATATTCTAATCTCTTCTCTAATTTCTAGTCTTTTTATTTCAATTCATTATATTATTCATATGCATAATTGTATGATTGAATGCTTTCATCACCGCAAATGTTTATTATTGTTAATTAAATACCTAAATAAATGTTCGAATGCTAAATTTTGATAATTTGGACAATTGGATTAGGTTCCCTGTAATTTCATCGCATAATAACATGTCACCAAAAAATTAGTCTTTTGTGTATTTAATGAACCAACATAGATTAATTTTTAGATTTCATTTTAATATTACGTGGTTGTTTCATTACACAAATATAGACATGAATCGTTATCAAATAGAGGCCATCAATGGGCGAATTTAATTCCTGATCATATTCGTACCCTCATCCCCAGTTCCTTGACTACTCATGGAGTCATGACAAGGATATTTACATTGGATAAGTCCCTAAGTTATCCCTACGATTTCCCAATATGCAATTAGGTTTATAATTTTTTCTGTAAATACTTGTTGGCAACTTCTTTATTTTAAAACGTGTTTCAAAACAAAACCTTTGCGATGAGCTAGGTAGTTAAATATGCGCTCATCCCGTGTAGGCAATAAAAACACATCTACACTAGCATTGAGAATGACATTAAGTTGTATGGTGACAATAATGGTGCCATTGCTCAATCCAAGGAGTCCATATCACAACGAAGTTCCAAACATATGCTCAGAAAGTTCCATCTTATTCGAGAGATCGTTGGAACAGAGATATGAAAGTAAACAAGGTTCACACTAAGAAAAATGTGGTAGATCTTCTGACTAAACCGCTTGCTTAACCTAAGCATGAGAGTCATACTAGGTCTATAGGGCTTAAGCATATGAGAGAATGGCTTTAGTTTGTTTAATTCATGTTTACAATTGTAAAGACGTTTAATTATTATGCTTTGAATATAATGTTTATCAATAAAAGTTATATTAATTATTTGTTTGTTTAGTATTAAATAAAGGAAAAAGCTATATGCATCCCTTAGGGCTGCATATAAGAAGCTAAAAATGGAAAAAAAATATGTATTAATTGATCCTTTATTGCATCGGTTGATGCATAATTTTTCCATAAATTCACAACTTATTTCCATTTAAGGTAGTGTATTTATGTCTTATATGCAACCCTAAGGGTTGCATATAGCATAACCCATAAATAAAATGTCCAAATAACTTGTGTTTCAAATAGGATTATCGAAAACTTTTTGTAATGGAACCTTATAAAGTGAACTAAATTTACAATATATTTAAAGTCCCTAGTCTAAATCACTAATTGGACATAAATGATTTGTTTGAAGACTAGCATATAACTAATTGATAGCGCAGTTCCATGGGCTATGGAGACATAGAGATGTCTAATTAAATATGTGGATGTCTATTTGATACATTGAGACTTGACCTAATTAGATTCTAATATTAGAATCAAACTTCTATATTTAATTAGTGGATTACTTAGACATGAGTATGTCTTAATAACCATGATATGATTAGATAAACCTTGATGCTGTTAAACGTCGCACCATAAAAGGAGGTTATAAAGGCAGTGATCAGGTGGTCGGACAAATAATTGAGTGGGAGTTATGGTCATACAAGAATGGATAAGTCCTCCGATTAGATAGAAATGGTGTCTGGGCCTCTTGATGAGCGAGAACTGAAAATTGCATGGCCATGCAGCATAGTTTTAAAATGTTGATCCTTATTTGAATAGTTCGAACTCAGTAATCAAGAAACAAAAATTTGAGAATAACATTGTGTTATCAAATTTGGAATTAAGTGACTTAAGAAATTTAGCATTGCGCCCTTGGCTGCGGACAAGTGGGAGATTGAAGGAATATGTCCTAAAAATTATGAAGATAATAAGTTACTTATTTTAGTAATCATATTTGCTTAGCTTGCTAGAGAATAAATGTGATTAGTAGGACAATAATGATTGGGCCTACAATTAAAATACATTAATCATATGAGGTCACACATTGTAGCACAAGTTGAACAAAAGCAACACAAGCCCATTAAGAGCTTAGTGTTGGTCGGCCATAAGGGGAGGAAGAAGAGGAAAATTAGTTCTCCTAATTAACCTAGACCTCTTCTATTATATATTGATATAATATTAGGGTTAAGGGATATGAAGTTAAGCAGTAACTTTACAACAAAAGAGAGAAAGAAAACCCTAACTCATCCCCTTGAGACTGACGCCTACCCCCCAAAAGCCAGAGAGTGAATCCTTCCTCCGTTCTAGCAGAAGTGGGGTTCAAGCTGGTTCTCGTAGACTAAATAGAGGAGCAACACTTGGGGCTCTAGGATATTTAGCTTGCATACAATAGGGAATTCACGCTACAAAGGTTGTTTATCTAATCCCCATTGATTGATTTATGTGTATGCTGTTATGTATATGATCCTATGGTAGATGTTAGGAAATACTTTCCTGCAATTTCACTATATATGCATCTATATCTTCATGCATTTCAAAACCCCCCTCTTTCAAGTTGGACTTGGGACAAAGGAAATTATGTCGCTGCTCAGAATTTTGATAATGACTTTGTCATGATGTCTTCAATCTGTAGAGATGATCTGATATAGTGAGATACGAGAACCTACTTAAAGGTGATCCCCTAAATAGTGATAGTCTGTTTTAAATGTGTTGTGGGTAAAATTTCACCTAAGCCTGATTAGGGACGTAGCATTTGAGTTAGTCATGTACAATATTTGGTCAAGTAGTTACCCCCCTGGAAGTAGGTAACATCCTCAAGGGTTGTTACAAAGAACAAATCAAAAAGAAGGGCAAACCCTTGTATTAAGGGAGGCAAGCTCAAGGTGTCCAATGACCGTGTCCATAGGTGTCACCTTGCCCCTAAAGAATAGGCGACATCCTAGCTGGTTGAATCAATCAACCAGCACATGTAGTAAAAGTAGGTTGAATCGGTCAAGGTTGTTGCAACAGCCAGAGGAAATGATGTCGGCTATCTCAGACATGACCAACCAGACGACCTGATTAGTTAGGGTTTTATTTGCTATAAATAGAGGTTAATGTATTAGTTTTCATTCTCATTCTCTCCCACTCACTCTTACTCACTCTCATCTATTGTTGTCTAATCTAAAGCAATTAATACAGGTCTTCTTCTCGTTCTTCTTAATTCTTGATCCTCCTTTGTAAAGAGAGGATGCCCAACATTCTTCTCTTTTTCTTCTAATGTCATTTTTTATTTTCTATATCAATGTATCTTACTCTAGCAAATTCTCCATTAATAAACAATTTTGCACTTCAATTGAGTTACTAAGATCGATGACCTCTTTTCTTAGACAAATTGACCCCTTGGTAAAATTTGTCCAAAACAAAATGCATACAATCCCCGGCCCGAACAATATGGAGGCCTTGTGCTAATGTAGAAAAATACGCCCCTATATAAATATTTTTTCACTTCAAAATCTTTTGATACTTTCCAAGAAGAGTTGAATTCAAGAAACTTGTAGACATTTTAACTATTAGCTTCAAGTCTTTTATGTTTAAATTTTTTTTTTTCAATTTGGAGGCCTCTTTAAAAGTGAAGCCTTGTTCCATGTCCCACTTAGCAAACATAATATTTAGAATTAAGATAAAATCATAGTAGTTGTAAAATTAAAAATACATATTTCAAATAATAATACACTTATTATATTGCTGTAATTGAGGAGTAGCACCAAGTAGCTTTAAATCTTGTTTAGACAGAGGCACGATGAGTGTGAGCTTGGCTAGTTGCTATGGGATTGCTTGGGATTTTCTTGTAACATTTACTAAATTTAGTGCGTAAGTCTGCAACAGGCCCCCGAAACGTCCTTTTAAAAGTAAGATAAAATTTACTAAGAGGAATAACCAAATGGATGACAACATACTTGACGACGAGCACCACTGGGAAAAAGCAGAGAACCGCAGAGACAATAGCGATCCAAGGTTTACGGGGGTACATTACTGCGAAAAGACCAGTAATGAAAGTTACCAGAGTCGCAGTGATTGATGCAAACAGCAACAATATGCTGAAATCCATTATCATTAATGAATTGCGCAACCTGTTGGTAGCCATGATCCACAAGAGGCAAAATAAAACCATCATTGATAAGCACATTGCCACAACGTCTGAGATCATAAAAACCTGAAATGCTGCCTTCTCCATGAAAATTGGAATCCCACTAATTTCATCGAGTCCACCAGGAACGGTGAATGCTGTTGTGAACGTTATTGTTGTCAGAAGAGCTGCTATTACACCCATTGTGTTTACATAGGTTTTCATGTGTATCGCAGGAATTCCCCACATGCTTCGAATACCAATCATTTCAATGTTATCTCCAATACTTCTTTCAACCTATAGAATGATATATAAGGAACTTGCATGTCAGTAGTGATGAATTCACTTCTATGATGAACTCTTTTTTATGTCTGCTATTATTTATCATTATAGATAATGAATCAGGGTTGTAGCTAATTTATCCTCCTCAACAACAATAAAGAGTTGAGAGGAGGGAAGGAAACAATATGTCCTACATTAAGTCATTAACAACTCAATCAGTCACTCTTTAGTCTCCTTGCTCAGAAAAAACCTTATAAAATGTTCACTTTGCGAAAAACAACCTTATAAAAATTTTCTTGTGACTTACAACCTTTAACTTCATTTTTTTCGCCAAATGAAACCTCGGGCTTCTTTTCCAGTGTTGTCCGTCACTTTCCGACATTGACCCACCTTTACC
Organism: Beta corolliflora; assembly: GCA_947648045.1. Classification (NCBI taxonomy): domain Eukaryota; kingdom Viridiplantae; phylum Streptophyta; class Magnoliopsida; order Caryophyllales; family Amaranthaceae; genus Beta; species Beta corolliflora. The sequence goes on from CANSZD010000162.1 coordinate 40,931, forward strand.
CTCTTTTTCTCCCCTATTTGCACTCTTATTTCCTTCTATATTCATTAATCCAGCAAATCCCTCAATTCTATATAAAATAAAATTCAAGTTTATAAAATCCCTGATCCAAAAATTATAATTTATTTCTAGTCTTTAAATTGCTAAATGATGTTCTAAATTTGGGTCAGCGTCGGAAAGTGGCAGTCAACGCCGAAAAAGAGGTCTGAGGTTTCATCTCGAAAAGAAGTTGAAGGTAAAGGTTGTAAGTAGCAAAAAAAAACTTTTATAAGGTTGTTTTTCGCAAAATGAACATTTTTTTTTTTTGATAAATTTCCGTTCAAAGTATGAAGTATTGGCAAACATGAAGGATTGATGGATTGTTGGATCCAACCAGCGATTCAATCATAGATGAATTAATTAGAATTCTTAAGTTTTTCATGTAAGGAGCAATAAACAAGGTAAGGAACCGAAATTGTGTTGCTAGAACTAAGTTTAAAGAAACTAAAAATTTGACGCAACTGAATTTAAAAAGGAACTCGATCTTAAAAGGAACCATGGTCATAAGGAACTAATGCTACCTAGAAGGACCTAGATTAACTTAAGTATAAGTACTTCAAATTTGCAATGATGGGTTCTTTAAGTATAACTTACTTCGGGAGGTAGACATGATGATTCTCCTAGTAGATCGCCAGGGGTTTTACCAGCCTTGTTTTGTAATTCTAGAAGTTCCACTAGCCATCCGACCTCTAACGATGAGTTACGTGCAAGTTCCCAAGTCTCAAAGAAAGCTTGTACATGGTCAAAACGATTATATTTGATTGCCAAATGTAGAGGCGTGTTTCCATCTTTGTCCTTTAATTTCAACAGATCTCTTAAAGTTGCATCTCGAAGGAGGCGGAAGAAGTAGTAGATGGATGGATGATTTATGACGAGGTGCCAAAATGTGTGACCCTTAGCGTCAGAAATTTGTGCCGCTTCTGGGGAAACACTGCATAGGATTGCAACGGCAAGTAGGTTGCCAGCATGAAATGCTCGCAGTAAGGGGGTGAGGCCCTCCTTATCAAGCGAATAGGCTGCGCTCACATTTGCCTTTACCATCAACTCTATGTGTACTTTGTCGGGATGCTCGATATCTTAGGCATCAGAAACAGAAATATACCATCAATTCTTATGATCGAAGAGTATACAGCAGCAGGAGAAAGTTTGCACTACTTAAAAAGTTAAAAAAAAATAAACTATCTTAGACTGATGAGAATTCATATTCCATATGACCGATCATAGCACCTAATACCTTAAAAATTTCCAAGGAATGAAAGGTATACCTCACATATGAATTGATTGCTTGAAGGATCTTCCCATCTTTCAAATCTTGTGTCTTCATTTTTTCCCTAATTCTAATTATCGCTAATTGCTCCAACAGAAAGATTTCGAAGGAAATGCAAGCTCACCCAACCCTTCCCTCTCTTCCCTTTCCTCCCCCTTCCCGCTCTGTCCCTTGTTCCCGACCTTCCCTTCCATTGATATTCAAACATATTGTTTGTTCTCAAGTATTCGAACATCAGCAAAAAAAATGATATTCATTAACTCAAGTTGATCCTTAAATTGTACCCCAGCAGTAAAATGATGTGCCATTATATAACACTAGCCTTCCATGCACGCGATGCGTGCGTCGATTGCTTGGATCTGTTCTTAAATTTCATCTTAATATAATTTTGAAAGTGTAATTTATAATCAATATAGTACAAACTAATGTAATTTATAAAGTGTTTAGAAGTTGTGATGAACATTTAGATGTAAATAAAGTCTTATAGTCAAATTAAATTTGTAAAAGTTTTTTTTATTAACCATTTTTCTCATATGTCAAGTTACTTTGTTAATGCTTATTTAGTTTATTATTGGAATTATAAGGAGACACGAATACACACCATGATCCCATCTTTAAATTAGGAAAGGATATAATTGTAAAAAACCTGAATATGCAATTATATATTTAGCTAAGGACAAAAAAGACTTTTCATAGGGGGACGCCATAGCTCCCCCTTGGCTTATATAATAGAGATTTATTCTTTCTTTTAGGTTTTTAAAATTAAATGGGATAAACAATAAAAGAAAATTAAGTGATGTTATTTAGGAATTCTTATGTTTGTATTAACATAAACCTTTTGTGTTAGTAAATCATTTCACTTTGTTAATAGATGAAATTTTCCATTTTAATGTAATATTTGATTGTGTATTGATTGATAAAGTGTTTGATTGATATAATTTTCTTATCGGTTATTTCACTATATACCCCCGACAAATTGAAAAATTCACCATATACCCTCAATGTTTCAGATATGCACCATATACCCCTGAGTTTTCGAAAACGTTCATCATATACCCTTTTCCTAACTGCCGGTAACTCACAGTTAGCTTTATTTACAATATTGCCACCATTAACCCTAAACCCTAACCCTAATCTAATTCTAACCCTAATCTAACTCTAACCTTAATCGTAATCTAACCCTAATCTAACCCTTAACCCACTCACCCCTCCACCCCAGCCCACCCGCACCCCCTTCCCCTCCACCGCGAGCGCGCCCGCCCCTTCCCCTCCCCTCTACCCGCAGTCCCCACTCCCTCCCCCTTGCCGGCCCGGTCCGCCGGAAAAATGCGCCCCAAAGAAACCCAAGGCCCCCATTTTCGCACTCTCTCTCTCTCCTCTGTTTTTCCCAAATCCCGACGCACCACTCTATCTTCGTTGGCCATCACCGCTAAACGCACGCCGCACCACCAATCTTCGTTGGCCATCACCGCACTTGTGCTAGGTGCTCGCCAATGGTGGATTATTCGATCTTATTTCTCCGCGCATCAATGGAGGAAATCGTGTGCCGCTTGTTGTTGTTTTTGTTGCCGTCGACGGGGAAGGGGAGGGTGTTGGGGGAGGGAGAGTTTCGAGGGAGGAGAGAGACAAAGCAGCGGCAAGGGTGGGTGTTGGGGAGGGGGAAATCGACTGGGAAGGAGTGGGTGTTTGGGGGAGGGAAAAATCGACGGGGAAGGAGTGGGTGTTGGGGGAGGGGGAAATCGACGGGGAAGGGGAGGGGGAAATCAACGGTGAGGGAATGGGGGAGGGGAGGGGGTGGGGGCTGCGGCGGTGGAGTGGAGGGGAGGGGAGGGATGCGGCGGTGAGGAGGGGGGGGGGGGCAATTGGGTTGGAGGGGAGGGGGGTCTGGCCGGGTTAGAGGGGAGGGGGGGCTGGGTTAGAGGGGGAGGGAGGTGGGTTAGGGTTAGATTAGGGTTTGGGATTAAAGATTAGGGTTAGATTAAGGTATTAGGATTTTAGGGTTTAGGGTTAATAGTGGCAATATTGTAAATAAAGGTAACGGTGAGTTAACGGCAGTTAGGAAAAGGGTATATGGTGAACGTTTTCGAAAACTCAGGGGTATATGGTGCATATCTGAAACATTGAGGGTATATGGTGAATTTTTCAATTTGTCGGGGGTATATGGTGAAATAACCGTTTTCTTATTTAACTTTTTCATCATGAATATATTACGTCTTGTGGTCAATTGTTACTTGATTGCTTTCAACATTTGAGGTAATTTTTTATGCTATATTTAAGTTTGACTTTGTTTTTTCCCCCTTCCCTTATATAATAAAGATCAAGACACCAAATTTTAAAAAAAAAGGTAATTAGATAATGGATCATTAAGGAGCAATAAGAGTACTAAGGATGAAAGCATTACCTGAGGGAAGTCTAGCAAGCAGATGCAAGGGTGTCTCATTACGTTTGTTGACTAAATCAGCAGGTCTTTGATCGTGCTCTAGCAATCTTATTGCCAATCCATGGTTAGTTGCTATGAGTGCTTCATGGAGAGGCGTATTGCCATCTGTATTCTGTACCAACCATATTGTGTCATAACGAACTCCATCGAGACTAGCCTCTTCTTGATTCTTAAGGATACACTGATGGCATAACTCCACCAACACTGACAATAGGCCTGATTTCAACAATGATAACATATTATAAGTAACATCCTTCTGTTGGGTGTTAGATGGATCTGATAAAGCAACATGAATTGCTGTATGAGGATGATTCCGCACAAGGACATGAACAGGAGTATCCCCCCTAAAGTCTGTCTGAGAAACAAGTGCTGGACAGCGACCGAGAACTGTTCTGATAAAATCTACAAAGTCATTTTGCACTATATAGCTTCCTGACTTTATATGCAATAATTTATGAAGAACATTCCTTCCCTTCGAATCGTGTGAGAGTAAGAATTTCATTCCTAGCCTGCTCATTCTTTCACTTAAAAAGGTTATTTTTGCTCTGTCTGCTGCTTCAGATTCCTCCACTGTCATAGTTCGTTTCCTTAGAATCTGCTCACGCATTTTAATCAGTAATAGATAAACAGGGGGATAATAATACTAAGAAAATGAAACAAAATCATCAAGTAGTAGGTTTTAACTCGTGCAATGCACTGATTCTATACTTTGTACACTTTATTTTCAGTAATGTAACTTCAGAAAAGAAAAAAAAAAGTTGAAACCAAAAGTAAAGTTTTATATATAAAATCAGCAATATTCTACAATAATGATTCCTACCTCAAGCAGACTCTTTTCTTGAACTAAAGATGCTGCTGAGGTGCCTTCCATGTTGTTGATGCTGAGTTTGGTTGAGCAATCCAATAGAACCCGCACCATACTAGCGTCCTTATTCCTTGCAGCGATATGTAATGGTGTATCTCCTTGTTGGTTCTGATAATCCCTGAGAGCATATATCTCTTTAAATTTAAGTAATTTGTTACCTTCTTGGTAGTTGGGGATTTTACTTATCAGAAGGTGTAAGATGGAGTTGCCAGAAGCATCGCAGACCTCTGCAGACTGCGGCCAATGGTTAAGTATAGTTCTTATAACCCGCACATTATAAGGTGTCCTGAGTGATGCTGCTCTATGAAGAGGAGTTAAACCATTTGCATCAGGCCAACATGATACACGACTTCCTTTCTCTAATAGAAAATCTAGCATACTTGGCATATCTTCTCCAGGTGCAGATTCAATCGGCAAGGCTGCTCCTCCCTCATTGATTAGTCGTTTTATTTTGGTCATTGTTACATAGCTTTCATCTAGGCATTAGAAAGATTACCATTGATTAATATATATGTGTTACAAAGTAATGATAGTTCTAACTGTGTTACATAACCCATCTAGATTAGAAATCTATTTACCAAATATAACCATAGAATAGAAACTATTCTATCAGATCTAAATATTTTTTTGACATGTCTGAATGTTATAACATGTTATCTTTCTTCTCAAAAACTCATTCTCTCTTCTTAAGAATAATCAATCTCTCTCCTCAAGTAGACTCCATTGAAGCTTCAAGCTCAAATTGAACTAATTTTTTTTTATTCAACAAATTTTTCTACAAATTCAACGAAAATGTTCATCAAACATTCTTTAATTTGATTTATTTTGATTAAATTCACTAACTACAAATTTGTTGGAGATAACATAGCACTCTATTTTGCTATAGATAGATTTTAGTATGTTATAGTTAGATTATAGTTAGGTTTCCTTTTCCATATCGGATTCCTAAAACTCTTGTATATATATTGTGATGGTTCAATGAGAAAAGGTCAAGCTTTATCATTAATAATATTTTACATGGTATCAAGAGCAAAGGTTAGCACAATATTTTTTCTCTCTGGACCTCACGTCCATCTCAAACAAATTTTTTTTTCTCCGTGAGATTACTGAAGGAATATGTCCTTAGACATCCCGGCAATTACTAAATATAAATAGGAATAATATTATGAAGATAATAAAGTTAATTATTTTAGTAATCTTATTTTCTTGCTAGAGAATAAATATGATTAATAGGACAATATTGATTGGGCCTATAACTAAAATATATTAATCCTATGAGGTCACACATTGTAGCACAAGTTGGACAAAGCAATCCGAATCCATTTAGGATTAGGGTTGGGCCGGTCTAAAGGGGAATAGGAGGAGAATTAGTTCTCCTAACTAACCTATGACTCTTCTATTATATATAGGATATAATATTAGAGTTTAGGTGATCAATTCATTAATCAGCTTCTTTTCACAAGAGAGAGATAATTGAAACCCAAATCTATTCCCTCTAAACTGGCGCCTATACCACCAAAAAGCAAGGGATCTTTTCTCTTCCGTTTGAGCAGACGTTGGTGTTCAACTGGTGCTCGTGGACTGATTAGAGGAGCAACACTTGGGGCTCTCGGATCTTCAAAGCTTGCATACAACAGGGAAATCACGCTACAAAGGTTTGATATTTAATCCCTATTGAATGATTCATATGTTTGATTATGCCTCGCGATCCTATGATAGATGTTAGGAAATTGTTTCCCGAAATTCCGCTATATGCATCTATATATTCCTACAAGTGGTATCGCTTTGCCTAATTCATAATATTCATATGATCATATAATTGTATGCAAAGTTATTATTTTTATTCAATTAAGGGAGAATTTATTTATGGCTTGAATTTGCAAAATTGATATTTGATATTAATTGATTGGAAATTGTAAATAATAGATTTATTTGTGATTTATGCACAAAATAATTTATAAAGGTCCGAAATTTTTTTTTTATTATGGACGAAATTAATTGTTAATTCACTCCTAATTTTCGGATTTTTATATACATAATGTATTAGATTCAAAATTGTTTAATGTTTAATTTGATTAATCATTGAAATAATTTGTTAACAATTAAAAGATTTGATTTTTTACTTGTTAAATAAATCTAATATTCATCACCCTCATAGATCTAGAATAATATGATGGCTGAAGATAATTTGATTATTTTCCCACTAATTTTCGAATTTTATCATATTATTTATGAATTTTGGTTAATTTTTATGTTTAATTTGATTATTCATAGAATTTAAGGATAACAATTAAAATATTGGATTTTATTTGTTAAGATAATTCATTAGATCACCCTAAAAATTATTTTCGATTTTTTCAGATTTTAATTGTTAATTTTCTGAATTTTTCGGATATTATTTGAGTTTTGCCCTAATTTTGAACTCTTGATAAGATTTATTGTTTAATATAGATTATACATTCAAATCTAATCTCAACAAACCTAAAAATTTGTTTAAGATTTGTTGATTGATTCAAAAATTTTTGCCATAATTTTCGGATTATTAAAACCTAATTAAATCCTAAATCTTTAAATAAATTGTTTATTAAAGATTAATTGGAATTTTGGTAAATTGTTACAAAATTCAAAAGGGTTGCCCACCATGGCTGGGTGGCCCCACCTGCGACGGTGGAGCCACGGTGGAGGGCGTTATTGGGCCGGCGGCAAAGGGGCATCACAGGCGGCGCGAGTGGTGGAGACCACAACCAGCAGCGCACGTTTGACGTGCGTGGCTGCTGGCGCGCGCTTACGAGCTCCTGCCGGCGTGAGCTGGCGGCGGTAAACTGGTCGGCGGCTTCTGGCGTGATCGCCGGCGTCAGATGGTGGTGGTACACGCTGCAGTTGTTGTTGAGGTGTGGTGATGGTGTTGGTTTCGTGAAACGTTCTTGGTGTGAAACAACGCTAAGTAGTTTTGGACTTTTGGGGGCTGTTGACTGGCAGCTTGCTGGTCAACAGTTTCCAGATTATTAATTTTTTTTTTTTTTAATAAAAATTCTGATTTACTATTTTGGAGCATAATAAATCACTTCCAATATTTGCAAATTCATTAATAAAGATTATTGCCATATCTAAATAAGTAATTGAATGAAAATAATAAAGTTTCCTAAATAACTTCTAGCTTAAATTTGTTAAGTTTTATAATTATTATGGAAAAGTTGATTTGCTTATTAATTGTTAATAAGTAAATAGTTTGTGTTTATTTTATATGATATTATAAATGCGTGGATGTTTAATGTAATATGTATGATATTATATTTTGCATGTTATGACTAGTATGGCCCAAATTAGGATAGTAATTACGATCTGCGAATCGTTATATTTGAATGTAAAGTAAATACGATCTGCGAATCGTTATATTTGAATGTAAATTAAATACGATCTGCGAATCGTTTGTATTTTTGTAACTTTAAATTTTCGTTATTTATTTAATTCAAATTATGTAATCGAGCATGAGGATCCAAGGAGTTTCAAGGATGGTGATCCATGGAGATTCAAGGGAGGATTCATGAAGATTAGTTATTTTCCTAAGTATAGGGGCCATACTATATCATTTAGTTATTGCTTATAGTAATTCTCTTGCATTTATTTTGTTTAAATGCTTGCTTCTAAGTTTGTTTGTGGTTAATTGATTCATGTGTTCACTATTAATTGACCATATTAGTAAACTTAGGTCCCCACAAGTAATATTGAGTTTTGATTGCTTTTCCAAACAACACCTATAAAGCCTTAGATCATGAGTAATGGGTTCTGCCAAAGCAGGGTGTTGCTCATAGTTCCGGGGATAGTAGGGTAGGTTTTTGAAACTTACATGTTAATGTTTGGTTTAACTCAACAAAATCATCAAAAGACAAAGTTTTGGGTTTTGAAGCTAAGAGATAGGAGTAAACAAGGAGTTGTTAACCTGTCTACCAAGAATTATAATTAGTTATAATTAGTAAAGTGTTTACTTACCTCAACTACTATAAATTGAAGGCAGGGCCAAAGTCCGTTTGATTGTAGTGGGAGGGGATCTTGGTTATTTCTTTATTCAATAGGGGACTTTCATTTTGAATAAAGGGTAGTAGTAATTAAAATTTGTTTAATTATTGCTTTTTTGATAAACATTGATTGAATTTTGCTTTATTATTTGTTGTAGTAATTATGTCTAGTAACAACAATATCAACACCAACAATTCTACTTGTAATTTGCGCTCCGTCCTTGCGAAGGACAAATTGAATGCTAAACGTTTCATTGCAATTGAAAGGGATATGGGAATCGTTACACCAAAACCAAAAGTTGCTGATGAGCACTATTGTTACACCTGTAACAAGGTTGATCATTGGAAAAGTAGTTGCCCCAAGTATCTGAAGGATAAAAAGAAAGGAGTTTCTGGTTCAGATATGTATGTTATAGAAGTTAACTTAGCAACTTCTGCTTCTTGGGTATTTGATACCGCTTGTGGTTCGCACATTATTTGTAATATGCAAGGCCTTAAAAGAAGTAGAACATTGGGAAAGGGAGAAGTAGATCTTCGCGTTGGCAATGGAGCACGAGTTGCTACATTGGCGGTGGGGAGTATATAGTCTTCTTTTACCTTCGGGATTAGTTTTAGAACTTAATAATTGTTATTATGTTCCTGCTATCACAAAGAACATTATTTCGATTCCTGTTTTGGATTCCGAAGGTTATTCATTTACAATAAAGAACAATTGTTGTTCTGCGTATTTGAATGATATGTTCTATGTCTCCGCTAAGTTATCAAATGGTTTATATGTGCTAGACTTAGAAACCCACATCTATAACATAGACAGCAAGAAACATAAAGCAAATGATTCAAACCCTACATACCTATGGCATTGTCAATTAGGCCACATAAGCTCAAAGCGCATTGAGAAACTTCATAAAGATGGAATTCTCAAATCATTTGATTTCGAATCATTTGATACTTGTGAGTTTTGCTTGATGGGGAAAATGACAAAGTCTCCTTTCACAGGTTCAAGTGAAAGGGCCAATGACCTTTTAGCCCTCATACATACGGATGTTTGTGGACCTATGAGTACGTTGGCTAGGGGAGGGTACAGTTACTTCATTACTTTTACCGATGATGTGAGCAGATTTGGATATGTTTACCTCATGCGGCATAAGTCGGAATCCTTTGAAAAATTTAAGGAATTCCAGAATGAAGTACAAAACCAACTTGGGAAGAAAATTAAGGCATTACGATCCGATCGTGGTGGTGAATATTTATCTCAAGAATTTGGTGATCATTTGAAGGATTGTGGAATACTTTCACAATGGACTCCGCCAGGAACACCACAGTTAAATGGCGTTTCTGAAAGAAGGAATCGAACTCTACTTGATATGGTTCGATCCATGATGAGTCTTGCTGATCTTCCTATTTCATTCTGGGGATTTGCACTTGAAACAGCGGCATTCACACTTACCGTAGCACCATCCAAAGTAGTGGAAAAGACACCATATGAAATGTGGACAGGAAACGTTCCAAAATTGTCTTTTCTAAGGATATGGGGTTGTGAAGCTTATGTAAAATGTTTACTTTCTGATAAGCTTTCACCCAAATCCGATAAATGTCTTTTGTGGGTTACCCAAAAGAGACTAAGGGATACTACTTCTACAACCAAAGCGAAAACAAAGTGTTTGTTGCTCGTAATGGTGTCTTTCTGGAAAAGGAGTTTATTTCCAGAAAAACAAGTGGGAGAAATGTATATCTCGAAGAAGTTCGAGATGAGCAACAAATGGATGAGGTTAACACCTCATCAGAGGCGGCCCGGCATGAAAATGCTCAGGAGGTGGTGCATTCAATTCACGTACCTCCTACCGTCCCACTTGGAGATACTCCATGCGAAGTCACTCAACCTAGTGAGGTAGAAACTTCTTCTGTTGTTACCCAACGTAGAACTAGTAGGACCATCATTCCGTCAAAGAGATATATTGATTTCCTTTTGACTGAAAGTTCTGAAATAACGATTTTAGAATCAGAAGAACCTACTAGCTACAAAGATGCTTTGGATAGTCAAGACTCCGAAAGATGGCTTGAGGCCATGAAATCTGAAATGGATTCCATGTCTGAAAATCAAGTATGTGACTTGGTTGATTTGCCTGATGGGGTAAAACCCATTGGATGCAAATGGAATTTTAAGTTGAAAACAGACAAGGATGGAAACATTAGTGTTTTCAAAGCAAGATTGGTGGCGAAAGGTTTCAAACAAATTCATGGTATTGACTATGATGAAACCTTCTCACCAGTAGCCATGCTGAAGTCCATTAGGATAATCCTTGCGATTGCTGCCTTTCATGACTATGAAATATGGCAGATGGATGTCAAAACCGCTTTCTTGAATGGGTTCTTGAAAGAGGATGTGTACATGACACAACCTCAAGGTTTTGAAGATCTAGAAGTCCATTTATGGACTAAAGCAAGCATCAAGGAGTTGGAACCTCAGATTTGATGAGGCAGTCAAGAAATTTGGCTTTCTCAGAAATGAAGAGGAATCTTGTGTATACAAGAAGTTAAGTGGGAGTAGTATTAATTTTCTGGTCTTGTATGTGGAGACATACTTCTCATAGGAAATGATAAGACCATGCTTGAGTCAGTCAAAGAATGGCTTAAAAATCGTTTCTCTATGAAAGACCTAGGAGAGGTAGATTACATATTGGGAATTAAGATCTATAGAGATAGGTCAAAAAGGCTGATTGGACTTAGTCAAGAGACTTATATTGATAAGGTTCTTGCAAGGTTCAAGCTGGAAAACTACAAGAGAGGATATGAAAGTAAGCAAGGTTCATAATGAGGATCACGTAGCAGATCCTCTGACTAAACTGCTTGCTCAACCTAAGCATGAGTGTCATACTAGGTCTATGGGGCTTAAGCATATGGGAGAATGGCGTTAGGTTGTTTACTTCATGTTTACAATTGTAAAGACATTTATTATGCTTTGAATGTTTATCAATAAAAATTTGTTTCTTATTTAATCGCTTGGTTTAGTATTAAATAAAATGTCCAAATAATTTGTGTTTTCAAATAGGATTATCGAAAACGTTTTGATAATGGAATCCTATAAAGTGAACTGAAATCACAATTTATTTAAAGTCCCTAGTCTAAATCACTAATTGGACATAAGTGATTTATTTAAAAGACTAGTATATAATTAATTGATAGCGCAGTTCCATGGGCTATGGAGACATAGAGATGTCTAATTGATTATATGGATGTATAGTTGATACATTGAGACTTGACCTAATTAGATTCTAAAAGTAGAATCGAACTACTATATTTAGTGGATTCCTTAGACATGAGTATGTCTTAATAACCACAACATAATTAGTTTAACTTTGACACTGTTAAACGCCGCGCCGTAAAAGGAGGTTATAAAGGCAAGTGATCGGGTGGGCTAAGAATTGAGTGGGAGTTATGGTCATACAAGAGTGGATAAGTCCTCCTATTAAATAGGAATGGTGTATGCGGGCCTCTTGATGAGCGAGAACGGAAAATTGCATGGCCATGCGGAATAGGATTAAAGAGTTAATCCTCATTTGAGCGATTCGAACTCGGCGATCAAGGAACATAAATTTGAGAATAACATTGTGTTATCAAATTTGACATTAAGTGACTTAAGGAATTTAACATTGCGCTCTTGTCTTCGGACAAGTGGGAGATTGAAGGAATATGTCCTTAGACATCCCGGCAATTACTAAATATAAATAGGAATAATATTATGAAGATAATAAAGTTAATTATTTTAGTAATCTTATTTTCTTGCTAGAGAATAAATATGATTAATAGGACAATATTGATTGGGCCTATAACTAAAATATATTAATCCTATGAGGTCACACATTGTAGCACAAGTTGGACAAAGCAATCCGAATCCATTTAGGATTAGGGTTGGGCCGGTCTAAAGGGGAATAGGAGGAGAATTAGTTCTCCTAACTAACCTATGACTCTTCTATTATATATAGGATATAATATTAGAGTTTAGGTGATCAATTCATTAATCAGCTTCTTTTCACAAGAGAGAGATAATTGAAACCCAAATCTATTCCCTCTAAACTGGCGCCTATACCACCAAAAAGCAAGGGATCTTTTCTCTTCCGTTCTAGCAGACGTTGGTGTTCAACTGGTGCTCGTGGACTGATTAGAGGAGCAACACTTGGGGCTCTCGGATCTTCAAAGCTTGCATACAACAGGGAAATCACGCTACAAAGGTTTGATATTTAATCCCTATTGAATGATTCATATGTTTGATTATGTCTGCGATCCTATGATAGATGTTAGGAAATTGTTTCCTGAAATTCCGCTATATGCATCTATATATTCCTACAATTACCTCACTGTGTTCTCCACACACAAGTCACTCGAATTTTTTTTGTTACTCTTTATTCGACGTTTCGAACCTTGGACACCTCTTTTCAAGGTTCATAATTTCCATCAGTACCTCTGATTTGTGCCTCTAATTGGTGCCGCTTACACTTTTGTTTCTTTATTTCCTCCTTGACATCTGCTTTCAAGGTTGATAATTTCCATAAGTGCCTTTGACTTGTGCCGCCTACAACTCTAACCCCCAAAATTTGGGTTTCTTTATTTCCTCCTTGAACACCTGTCTTTTAAGGTTGCTATTTTCTCTGGACCTCACGTCCTCTTTCTTCGTTTCTTTATTCGACACCTGTTTCCACCATATAAATCTCACACCTGTTTTCAAGGTTGCTAATTTTGATCAAGTGTCTCTGATTTGTGTCGCCTAACTCCAAACTACAAAATATTTTTTTAAAATTTTATTCGGCACCTACATCTCACCATGGCAGGTGATGATGACTCTTCTTCACCGCAAAATACGACGGCACTACCGCTTACTTCATGTGCGTCTCCTCAGCTCTTTTCGGCTGAACAATGGAAGGTCTTAGTAGGGCTTATTGGTACTGCAAAAAATTCTGATGATCGCCTGAATGGTGTGTTTTCTCCTACTGATTGGATTATTGATACAGGGGCTACTCATCATGTCACTGGTGAGAAGTCATGGTTAGTTGATGTTGAGGAAGTTCATGATGGTCCTGTTGGCCTCCCTAATGGCTTTTCGGTTACTGCCACTCATAAGGGTTCTGTTCGACTTTCGACACATATTATTCTCACTAATGTTCTTTTTGTGCCTCAGTTCAGTTGTAACTTATTATCCGTATCTCAGTTATCTACTGATTTACAATGTACTGTGCAATTTAATTCATCTATGTGTGCTATACAGGACCGCATGAGGGAGCTGGTTGGAACGGGGCTTAGACGGGATGGACTTTATTACTTCTACACGGATGCTCATGTGACACCTACTTCTCTTCATGCTGTTACTTCAGATTTTGACCTTTGGCATCGGCGTATGGGGCACCCTTCTGAACGTGTGGTAAAGTTACTTCCTCCTCTTTGTGGTCATAAGGGTAGTTTACATAAAGGGTGTGAAATTTGTTTTCGTGCTCAACATCCTAGAGACAAGTTTCCTTTAAGTGATAGTAGAGCTAGTCGTATTTTTGAGAAAATTCATTGTGATTTATGGGGTGCTTATAGACATGTTTCCTCTTGTGGTGCCCGTTATTTTCTAACTATTATTGATGATTATTCCCGTGCTGTGTGGATTTATTTATTGGAAGATAAAACTGAGGTTTTTCGCATGTTTATGGCTTTTATTGCAATGGTTGACCGCCAATTTTCTCAAACCATTAAAATAGTTCAGAGTGACAATGGCACAGAATTTAATTGCTTACTTGATTATTTTACTGCCACTGGCATTATTTTCCAAACTTCATGTGTTGCCACACCACAACAAAATGGGAGGGTTGAGCGCAAACACAAGCATATTCTTAATGTGGGCAGAGCTCTTCGTTTCCAAGCTCACTTACCTATTTATTTTTGGGGGGAGAGTGTTCTAGCAGCTGCTCATCTTATAAATCGTACTCCCTCTATTTTGTTAGATAACAAATCTCCCTTTGAAGTGCTTTATGGATTTACCCTATCTTATGAGGCCATTAAAACATTTGGTTGTCTTTGTTTTGCTTACAATCACAAAACTAAGGGGGATAAGTTTGCAAGTCGGAGTAGAAAATGCATATTTATGGGCTATCCATTTGGTAAAAAGGGCTGGAAATTATTTGATTTAGATACCAAAGAATTTTTTGTGTCTCGTGATGTTAAATTCTTTGAGGAAATGTTCCCTTTTGAATCCCCTCAAGATGCCAATATAGACCCTCTTACCTTATTTCCTCATAATTCTTCACCTATCCATCCTGATTTTGTTGATTTTGATGACCCAGCCCCACAAATTCCCCAACCCACACTCAATGGCCAAGCTCCGCACATAACTTCTCCTTCCCCACCTTGTCACTCCTCACCAGGCCCAAACACATCAGATCCCGCGCCTGGTCCATCCTCCCCTGGACCCACGCTTACCCCTCCTGGCCCAACCTTCTCCTTTCCCTCGCCTGGCCCCGTTACTCCCCACCCAGGCCCCGCGTCTTCACCTCCCCAGGCTCAAAACTCTTCTATTTCTTCCTCTTCTCACGCGGGTCCAGCGACCCCTCCCTCTCCTCCTTCTGTGGACCCTCAGCCCACACGCGGCTCCCCTTCTCTTGTGTTGGATCACAATCCCTCTTCCTCTTCTAATTTGGGTCGTGGTAAACGAGACAAAATTCCATCTGTGTTGTTAAAAGATTTTGTTACGCATTCTGTGGTTGTTGAAAGTCCATCTCTCTCTGCTTCGTCTCCTTCGTCTTCCTTAGGTACTCCTTATCCTATAGCTCATTATATTAATTGCACAAATTTTTCGGATAAGTATCGCAAATTTCTTGCTTCTGTTATTTCTCACACTGAACCCAGGTCTTTTAAAGAAGCTATGAAGGATGATGGTTGGAAAGCTTCTATGCACGATGAAATCCGTGCATTAGAAGACAATGGTACATGGACATTAGCAGAGCTTCCTCCTGGGAAGCGTGCTTTAGGTAGTCAGTGGATTTATCGCATAAAATATTTGTCTGATGGGTCTGTGGAACGTTTGAAATCTCGTCTGGTTGTTCTAGGTAATCATCAGGAGGCAGGTATTGATTATAATGAAACTTTTACACCTGTTGCTAAAATGACTACAGTTCGGGCATTTTTAGCTATTGCTGCCTCCAAAAATTGGGACCTGCATCAGATGGATGTTCACAATGCTTTTCTTCATGGTGATCTTGATGAAGAAGTTTATATGAAACTTCCTCCGGGTTTTGAATGTCCTAATCCTAATTTGGTGTGTCGTTTACGAAAATCTTTGTATGGTTTGAAGCAGGCTCCTCGTTGTTGGTTTGCCAAGTTGGTTTCAGCCTTAAAAGGCTATGGGTTTCTTCAGTCTTACTCTGATTACTCTCTATTCACCTATACTCGTGGGACTGTGCAACTAAATGTTTTAGTCTATGTTTATGATCTTATTATCTCTGGTAATGACTCCGCTGCTCTAACTCTGTTCAAAGCATATTTGAGTGACTGCTTTAAAATGAAGGATCTTGGACCACTGAAATATTTTCTTGGCATTGAAGTAGCTCGTAGTACTTCTGGATTATTTTTATGTCAGCGCAAGTACACTTTGGATATTATTTCTGAAGTCGGCCTTCTTGGTGCCAAGCCATCTGGTTTTCCTATTGAGCAAAATCATCGCTTAGCTCATGCTTCTGGCGCATTATTAGAGGATGATGCGTCCTACAGGCGCCTAGTTGGTCGCTTGATTTATTTGGCTGTTACTCGCCCTGACTTGGCCTATGCAGTTCATGTTCTCTCTCAGAATGTGCAGGCCCCTCGTCAGGAACACTGGGATGCTGCTCTTCGTGTGGTTCGTTATTTGAAGGGTACCCCTGGCCAGGGTATTCTTCTTCGTGCTGACAGTGACTTATCTCTGCAGGGATGGTGTGATTCTAATTGGGCAGCTTGTCCACTCACTCGTAGGTCTCTCACAGGTTGGATTGTTTTCTTGGGTGCTTCTCCTATTTCTTGTAAGACCAAGAAACAGCATACCGTTTCTCGCTCTTCTGCAGAGGCCGAATATCGTTCCATGGCTGCTATTACTTGTGAGCTAAAGTGGCTCAAGACTCTTCTTCTTAGTTTGGGAGTGCAACATCCTAAATCTATTTCTTTGTTTTGTGACAGTCAGTCTGCGTTGTACTTGGCTCAGAATCCTGTTTTCCATGAACGCACAAAGCATATTGAGGTTGATTGTCATTTTGTGCGTGATGCCATCACTGACAGACTTATTTCGCCATCTTATGTGTCTACCAAGGCACAGTTAGCTGATATTTTCACTAAAGCTCTTGGCAAGTCTCAATTTGATTTTTTGTTGTCCAAGTTGGGCATTGTGGAGCCTACACATGCTCCAACTTGAGGGAGGGTGTTGGAGATAACATAGGACTCTATTTTGCTATAGATAGATTTTAGTATGTTATAGTTAGATTATAGTTAGGTTTCCTTTTCCATATCGGATTCCTAAAACTCTTGTATATATATTGTGATGGTTCAATGAGAAAAGGTCAAGCTTTATCATTAATAATATTTTACAAAATTCTATCTTGTTTCTCTCTCCTCTAACAAAATCATTTGCTCTAATGCCCAAACTCTTTCTTCAAGTAGACTCCGTTGAAGTTTCAAGCTGAAATTCAATGAAGTTCTTGAAATTCGACACATTCTTTTACAAATCTAATAAAATTCTTCGACAAAAGTTATGAAATTCGACTTATTTAAGTTGAATTTCATATTCGTAAAGTTTGTATTTCGTGTTCAAAAAAACTCACGTTGTTTTAAGACTTTATTTTAATGTTAAAAATCAAATGGCGATTTACCTTTGTTAGAAAGAACAACACTAACAAGAACAATTCCATACACTCCTAAAATTGATATTATAGGGGATAAAAGTGTAGAAAGCAGTGAAGGAAAATAAACAAAATATCACATATAAATATCACAATGTACTACAAAAGCATGTTAACCAACAATGACAATTGCCGGCCTACATTTTCTAGCTGAACGTTTTAATATAATCATAGATTGTGGAGTTCAAATCTTTTGTAATTTTATTGTCACAATTTTCACAAGGCTTAAGCATTTACTAATTGAAACCGGAATTTGGATTTTATTTCTCCTTCCATCCAGAAAGATCTCAACACTTAGTTGAAAGTGATAAGTTATAGCGTGGTTATCAAATGTTATTTTATGCAAAAGTAGATGTGATAGGAGTTGGTGGGGTACTGTTTTATTGAATTGAAGGAAAGATAAAGTTGGGTCTATTGATAGAGATAGAGCGTAGGCCAAAAGGGTATAGGAAACTAATATAATAATAGTGGGGTGCCAAAAATAGAAGTTTTTCAAACTAATTTGGTGCAAACAAAAAAGCAAAGTGTTCAGATTATTCTGGGACGGATGGAGTATTTTATCAACAAAAAGATTTGACTAATTGTTAATATCTACAATTATTTATCAATAAATATTTTTTTACAATTATAATATTTTATGCTTATCTTTGAATCCAAAGATGCATTAATATTGGGGAAAGAAATGTGGTGGAAATGCAATGCAAAAGTAGGAGAGAAATACATGATCAACTTATTAATCTTTTTGGTTCTAAGTGAGATGCATTTGATGAAATTGGTCACTCGTACCAAGCTTTACATGGAGGAGTATTAAAGTTGATGAAAGAGAGGAATACCAAATTTTTTTGTCATGGGTGGCCATTTGGTAGTACAATTTTTTTTTAGACAATTGAAAAAGTGTAAACTAGAAAATTGAACTAGAAAATTTAAACTCGAAAAACCTTGAGAATCGGCTCTAGTTCGAGTAAAAGTGTGACGAGCCGAGCCGAGCAACCCCGGGCTCGGTCTCGATTCGGCTCATTATCACCCCTAGTCACATGTGTGATCTTATTAGATTTGTCTTCTTTCAAAATATCAATTTTTCATACTCTAGCTGATGATAATTTGAGATAGTCATAGTCTAAGTAATATATTGGAAACAGTGGAAACAAAAGAAGGGTGAACAAACCCCAAAAAAGAAAAGAACAAGGGAATTCCTACTCTTATTAGAAGTATGTATGTTCCAAATTCTTCTTTATCTTTGCTTCAAAGTATTTTTTTCATTAGGAGTAAATTATTATTAGGATCATGTTAGTATTGTTAGGCTTGGTTCACTCCAATTGATTTTATTAAATATAACCTTTTTTACTAATCTGAATATATTTTTATTGAGGCCCTGTTTGGCACTAGCGTTTTAGGTAGCGGGTAGCGGTTGGACAAAATCAAAACGCTACTTAAGAAAATTATGAGTGTTTGGTAATGTAATGGTTGTAGTAGCGGGTAGCGGTTGGAGTAGATTATGGGTAGCGGTTATAGAACGTTACTACTAGTAACGTTTGAGATTTATAGGTAGCGGTCTAGCAAATAAACACTACTCCCTCCGTTTTTTTTAGATGTAACATATTGACTTTGGGCACTATTCATCCAATACACTTTGACCACTAATTATTATTTATACATAAGAAAAAATATAGTCATGTGAGATCTTCTTTGATTCGTCACGGTATACACTTTCCAAATATATATTTTTTATAATTTTTACTTTTATACAATTAGAGATATTATCGGTCAAAGTTGTGTCTCGACAAATGTGAAAAGTCCAATGTTACATCTAAAAAAACGGAGGGAGTATATAATAGCATAAGTTAGAATTGTTAACCAATGTTTTTAATTTCTTTTTCCTTTTTTTTGTTTATTAATTGATTTATTTTATAGCAATTCATTGTTTTTTTTTTTTTACAATAGCATGGATGTGATTTAAATACTTATTTATTTTAAAGATAAGATATAACTAGTATTTCACAATTTTTTATACTCCTCATTCCACAAGCATTTTAGTTAAAATAGCTAATATAAGTTTTTTTAGGGTTGAATATTGTCTTAAATTTATACATTTCTTTAAGCAGTTAAAAAGTAGTATACTCCTTTTTGTGTAAGTTCTTTGAAAAAATAAATATTGAATTTAATTATTCAACGAACATATGAAATTGTTGTAGTCCATTTCATATTTAAATAAATGTCATTTATTGTCTTTTACCATTTCAACAGCTACCTTTGCCAAACACTTCTAATTAAACAACTATTTTAATCGCTAATCGCTAACAGCTACTAGTAGACAGCTAGCCGCTACCCCCCAACAGCTACCGCTACTGCAACAGCTAACAGCTACTAGAACCGCTAATTTTGCCAAACATGTCCTGATTCTCTATTGTTCTCTCTTGTACAATTTACTGATTATTATTGAAATGAACTTACTCATATTGTACTGAATATTTTATTGGTCATCAAATAATTAACCTGCTTAACTTTTACGCTCTCTAATACACTACTTTAACTATTAATATCTCTAATCACATAAAACTATTACTAAATTTAATAACTTATGATAAGATTTTGATATTTGTAATGGTGTAAAAAAACAGTCAAAGAAAGTTTGACCATAAAAGTCAAATAAAAGAAGCAACGTAACTTACAATTATTAACATGGTGCTTGACTGCAAGATGAAGGGGTACTTCCTTTGAGTCATTGACAATATAAGCCAAGTCAGGATCCTTCTCCAACAAAAATTTTGCAATCTCGGCATTTTGACGAATAAGTGCAACATGAAGAGGAGTATTGCCCTTTGAGTTCTGCACCCTCCATGGCCTCTCAGCAGCCTCAGGACTTTGTATCAACACCTCCTCAAAGTAAGTAAAGAGTAATAGTAACTTCAAAATATTTAAGTTTCCAACTTCTGCAACAACATGAAAAGGGGTGTTTCCTTTGGAATTCTTCTCCGAAATTAGCTCACCATGACTGGGGATTAATCTCCTTAGAGATTCCTGTAAAAAATCATATTGCTCGTGTTGGATCGCTATGTGAATGATATTGTTATTTTCATGGGTTTTACGACGTAAATAGTCATCGTTCTGAGCTACATCAGCTTGAAGGAACTCTAAGTCACCTGTCATGGCGGCAACATAGAGCTCCTTCCCCATTTCTACTGCCTGATTTGGAGTTGCCATGGCTTCCATGTTCTGACTTCTGAGACGTCGACTATATTTCGTTTTGGTTTTGGTTTTGTGGTGAGTACCATTATTGCTTTGCGGAAGACAATTTATGGAATCCAATAGTTGAGGAGAATACGATGTAAAATGTTGCACTAAAAAAAAGACTTGAAGTCCACTTTGTATGTCTAATATATTCCTGCTATAAGCTATACCATGTTACTCAAGTATCTGTAAGATACAGGGTTGACTAATTATAGTAAAAGTTTATTGAAGAGGTGCTATAGTGATCGTGCTATTTGATCAGCTGATATTAAGTTAAGGGTAATGGATCTTGTCATCCCTAAACTCCAAAATATTTCTTGTCTCTATTCCTAATTACTTGTGTTTATCCAGTTGTTCTAATTTTTGGTTTTGTTATTCATAGCTGTTTTTTGTTTTTTTTTTGGGACAAGACATAATTGTTAATTTTTTAAAAAATTTGGTAAGATAAATTACATTAACGCCCTCTCACAGGGCACCTAAATAACTTAGAAGTTCTAGGGTCAAGACTAACCCGCCAACCCATTTTTCGCTCAAATAACCTAGAAGTTCACTACATTTATAACAATAGAATGACATTATAGGAAATTTTTGGCAAATTATATATTTAAAAATGTTAGTTTGAACATGATATTTATTGGGATTGAGCATATTAAATTTGTAATTAGACTTGGCTATGAACAACTATATTAACTGTGATATGTTATTGGTAAAGTATATAGTATATGCACTACAAAGATCCGCCCATAGAGCGATGGAAAACTAGCCACCATATTCAATCCATTCCTAATTTTAGCAACCGAAAATAGATCAATCTTAAACAAGGTCTAAAGGCAAATATTCGACTGATTAATATTTTTGTTGTTAGCGAGGGATTTTTGAAAACCATCACCTACCTTTGATTTTCAATTTCTTGAACAAACGGCTTCCTAATTTCCCATAACCTTTGAGTCAACCCAGACGCTTTTGGTCATGAACATACGTTCATCAACCCGACACAAAAATAACACGAAACGATATAGTTTGACCTGAACTTGACCTGATCATCCTGTTTAACAAGTTCGACAATGTTCTACAACTGAAAAATAAGAAACATTTCCCTTAACAAGTTGGGTAAACCAAAACTCGAACGGCCATAAGCAAATGTTCGTAGCCCCAACCCAAGAGTGACCCAAATCAGAAAATAACCCAATTACCCAAACCCGAACTTATTCGACCCAGACCCAACCTAACCAACTCATTTGAAAGGTGTAATTGTCTTTTTTTTTTTTTTTTGACATCGGGGGAAAGGTGTAATTGTCGATGTTCCACATGACATACCACAGTGGATAAAAAGAAAACAGAAATTGACATATGTTTGTCAATGAAAAAAAAATTAGTTATTTGTTCAACGCTGACGAGTGACGAGGGTTTACATCTAGCACAAAAAATTCATCATAGGTCTATGATAATAACTCCATCATCAAAAATGTATATTTTTCTTTATATTTTGAATTACAACTCAATACTACTATATGGTAATGAAATTTATAGGAAAAGTTGAAATTTTGGACAGACAGCCATTAACCCATTACCATGAATATACCACAATATACAGCTAGATATAGACAATTACGCATCACCAGAAGCCAACTTAAATTATAGGCCTCAATAAACTACCAGCAATTTAAAATTGGGAATTAGGTTTTTCAGGAAACCGAATAAAGCATATAGTATGAATTCAACAAAATTATAAATAATACAAAACTAATTAAACAAGAAAGAGACGCAGAAAGTCAGAGACTAACCTGATAAACCAAAACAGGAGTAGCATCGAAGTCGCCTGACGAAGTTGATGAGGTTACAATTTTTTAAATACTTGAGAAATTAAGACGATTGGTTGGTCAATGTAGTATCCTTCAAAAAAAAATTGATGAATTGTGTCACTCAAAGAAGAAAAAAAAATCTTTATGAATTGTGTGGGGGTAGATAAAATGTCAGTACTCACTACTCACTACTCACTACTCACTACTCACTACTCACTACTCACTACTCAACAAATGTTTTCTTTTTGTGCAACGTACTCACCAAATGTAGACATGCAAATTGCAATAGAAAAACAAGAAACAGAGTGAAGACTGAAAGTTTGGGATTTTATCTAAGATAAACGTATCATTTAAGATGTAGGAAGCATAACCCACTGTTTTAATAATACATCCGGATATATTATAAGCATGGTACTATAGTAGATCCAGTACTATCTATATCTATACTAGAAGTATATTAAAAGGCGTTCCTAAATAAGGAACGGTGTCACGTGCCACTCTCTATTAGGATTTTTTAATCTATGTAATTCACTGCTTTGTATAAGATTTGATCCCGTGACTTTAAGCTCATATATCAAAGTCTTAACCACTAAACCAAGTTATTTTTAGTATTATCATTTTAAAGTAAAATATTAATAAACGAAATATGTCATTACGAGGAGCGTAGCCCAGGCCTAAAAACTAGTTTTTTTTCATTAAAATGAGCAAAATATATATATGTGGGAGAGCTCCAAATGAGCAAAAAATATTCTTGGATGTACCATGCACATGGTATACTCAATTGTATGCTGAATGTGGGCATGCACGCGGCAATAATTATAATATTAGGTAGTTGTTTGGTAGTGCCACTTAAAGAAAACTTTATAATACATAGTTGTTTTTTATTTTAAAAAAAATATTTAATACTCCATCTATATATTTAAGTTTGCTCACTTGGAATCTTAATACTTTTCACAATTAGAGATAATCTTCTAAATTTTTTGGAATATATAAGAAAAAATATAGTCATGTGGGGTTTTGTTTAATTTGTCTCAATGAATACTTTATTAATATTCATCAGTTATAATTTTAACTAATATGTAATTAAACATATTTAAGGTCAAAGAAGTGGATTGGCAAACGCACAAAGACAAAACATGTAAACTAAAAAAACTGCATAGGGAGTACTTCTTTCGTCCTAGAAAGATCTAAATTTTTGTTGGTATACGTAGTTTAAGGTGATAAATTCACTGTGGTTATCAAATGTTATTTTACTAAATTGTATTCCATCCGTTTCATTTTAATCTACACACTTTCCTTGTTTATCTGTTTCTTTTTAATCTACATACTATTGTTTTTTCTATTTTTTGTAACATGTCTCATCTACTTTTTCCTCTTTTCCACCCATTTGGTCCACTTTTTAATATAATAACCCACCTTATAATTTCTCTCTCCACCTTTTAGTTTCTCACTCACACACACTTTTTAGTTTCTCTCTCTCATTTTTGGACTTCCTTTTTGGTTCTCCCCAAAGTGAAGTGAGTAAATTAAAAAGAAACAAATGGAGTATACGTGATCATGTGATAAGAGTTGGTGGTTTCGTGGGGTTTTTTTTTTATTGAATAGATAAAGTTAAGTAGTTTTTTATTGATGAAAATAGAGTATAAGAAAACTTTTTTTGTAGGTAAGGAGAATTCCTTTGCAAGAAGGGGGGAAATTGGGGATCCTTCTTGCAAGGGGTGAGGATCAAACCTCTGTCACAGGGGTGGAAGGATGGCCTTACAACCACTAGGCCAACTTTGATGCTAAAAAAGGTTTGTTTCTACTTTCAAATCTAAAGCAATACTTCCTCCGTTTTATAGTAATTGCAACGTATCCCATTTGCACATTTTTTAAGAAACCCATGTGAAGACTGAGGAGGAGAGAGATAGATATAGAGATATATAAGAAATAAGACACATGTGATAGAAGAGAGATAGAGAGAAGATATTACCAAAAAAGAAAATGTTGCAATTATTATAAAACTTTTGAATAAAGGAAACGTTGCAACTAAAAAAGAAAGGAGGAAGTATAATAATACTGGGACCATTAAAAATGAAGGTGTTCATACTAATTTGGGACAAACATTAAAAAAAGTGTTCAGACTATCATGAAACGGATGGAGTATGCTGTTTTCAAGAAGTAAAAATTAATACTTCCGCCGTTTCTTTTTAAATGCTACACTTTCTAAAAAGAGGTGTTTCGAATTAGATGCATCACTTTTTTTTTGGGAAAAAAATCCTCTCTATCTCTCTCCTATCACATAGGTCCCCATTTTTCTTTCACTCTATCTCTCTCCTCTCCAAGAATTGCCTAGGAGTCCACAATTTCTAAAGTGTAGCATCTAAAAAAACGGAGGAAGTACGTCGTATTTCACAAATTTTCTTGGTTTAAAGTTACAAGGTCGAATCCTCCCGATTGCGCGTGGCACTTGGGGGGTAGGAATTCCCCTTACCTTTCCCCCTACTCTCAAGTGTCTGGCTCGCAAATATTAGACCAAGACACTGTGCGAGTAAAGATCTAGCCATGGTCTTTCTCCTTACCATTTAAAAAATATCAAAATAGTATATTTTATTTGTAAATAGGGGGTGTGCAGATTTGGACAGGGACCTGAATTCGGACCAGATTGGAACGGAGCAGACTTGATCTGAAATTTTTTGGTCCGGTCTCCGGTTCATAAAAATTTGTGATTCATGGTTTTCGGTCCGGTCCGAACTGGTGGACTGGAATTTCTATTTTGTTTAGTAAAAAAAATGTTCAAGAGTTAAAAAAAGTTTAGTTCGAAAGTTAAAAAGCAAATCTTTATTGCCTTTAGAATTAAATTTTAATGTATCGAATTTATAAATATGTTTAAATCTAAGGAAAAAAGATTTTATTTTAAAAAAATCCAGTCTGGTCTGGTACAGTCCGATCGATTCCAGACCGGTACACACCCCTAACCTTAAATATGAAATAATCATATTCCCTCCTGTTTCTTTAAATAGGAGCATTTTACTACATTGCTTGGGATGGTTTTTCTAATAAAGATATTTTATCCTTTTTAACAAAGTAGGAATTTATTTTATTTTTTTTATGACAACGGGAAAATTTTGCATTAATTAAAAACGGAAGTACAACCTAATGCTAATACAACCAAACAAAACAAAGAAACGAACTTGAGCTTTACTTGCTCTTACATAACAATTACAATAACATAAATAACTTAAACTTAGATAAAGCTGCTCGATCTGGAGGTCTGTGTTGTGAGATAACTGTATTGAAGCTCTTCTGTTGATGGTTGACAAACGTCATAACGATGATGGAAGCTGTGGGAAGAGTGGACTGATTTCACAATTGGAGGGACAAAGAAAAAGCGAGATTTGGAACTCGCACCGTAACCAATCCCCATGACCTTCTGTCACATGGGATTCTTGCATCGGGATTCCTGAAAGAGTCACATTCCTTTGTGACTCAATACCCTCTTGAATGGGTATTACAGGCTTCTCCTTTTCAAAGGAGAAGCTCAACGTCGTTGACGAGCTATAAGCCCAATTGACAAAATTGGGGAGCCGCCTTCAGATATCTTTTTGTCAAGGCAATGAGTGATAAGATCCTTACCAAGCTAAACTGAAATCTAATCATTGTTAGATTTCGAACAAATATACGATTACCAAAATCGGATAAAACAAACTCCAACCATGAAACCTTTTGCAACGCACTTCCACGCTCTATTCCATAAAACAAAAACGAAAACCCTATCCAACCATACAGATCAGGCCCAACACCTTGAAAACAAAGACTACCTCCAGCAATTAGCAAACTGATCAAGCAGATTGAGTAAGCATACAACTTACTCATACTAACCCAACTAAGAACTAACAACTTAATGCGAGAGACTCAAAACCACCACACAGACCAGCCGTCCAAGTCCAACGCAAGAAGAACCACCTCACCCGAATCTAACCTTGGATTAAGGGAGGAAACCCTAACCTTAACTTCACCTTTACCGTCGGGAAAATGGTTAACGAAATTCCTTTCGACGGCGGCGTTAAGAATAACCTTGGCTTCTTATTTCGTTGGTTAATTGAAGCTAACTCACTTGACGGCAACGATCGATAAACTAAAGAACCAGGGGGGGGGGAAAGGGAAGCCCGAAAAACACTGGGGGAGGGGAAAGGGAAGCCCGACAAACACTAGGGGGGAGGGGAAAGGGGAGCCCGGAAAACTAGGGGGGAGAGGAGCCCGGAAAGGGGAGCCCGACGACCGACGAATTAAACAGGGGAGGGGGGAAAACAACCGATGACCGACGAACTAAACGGGGAGGGGGGGAAAACAACCTACGACCGACGAACTTACCAGTGAGGGGGAAAAACAACCGACGACCGAAAAACTAACCAGGGGATGGGAAGCCTAACGACCGCTACAGGGGACTTGACTCGACAGGGGGAACCGGGGAGGGAGGCGACGGAAGAAAGAACTAAGGACACGGGTAGACTGGCAGGCTCGCCGGCAGCCACGCGCCAGGCCGGACACCAGCGAGCCTGCTAGGGCGGCGGGTAAACTTAGGGTTTGCCTAGGGTTGTGTTTGGTGGAACGAAGATAGAGAATTTTGAGGAGCAGTATTCATGTACGAATTTATTAAGAGGAGGGTTGCCCAATTAAAATTTTATAGTGTGCATGGCTTCCAATTTGTCAGACGTTGACTTTTTTTATTTTTGGTTTGTAGTGAGTACAATGGTTGCTTTGAAACAAATAATAGAATCCAATCATCGAGGAGAATACGATGTAAATGTTCACTAAAAAGAAAAGGACTTCAATTCCACATTGCACCTCTAAAGTAATTTAAGATATCATATAATAATAATAATAAATAATATATAAAGCAGAATACAAAAGCCAACTTACGAGGTCGCGACATTTGGCATCCTCATTGGACGCCATTTGTCGCGCTCATTAAGTGCCTAAATTGATTAAAATACAAATAGAGTTTAGGATAAGAATAAATAGAGTTGGGTTCACAATGAAAAACTTAAATATAGTAAATTGATTATAACTTTTAATATATAGTTCGTAAAATTATTATTTTTTGTACCATTGGAAAGTGTTTAAAAAGTACTTTAAAATAAGATCCATTTATACTATATTTAAAATTTTATATTAAGGTAACATATAAAAGGAAACATTGACTATACTAACGTATTAGAATAACCTACTGCAATGGAATTAGCGATTCAATTAGAATTACAAAAGGCTGCTCACGAGGTCGTGACATTTGGTGTCCTCATTGAACGCCATTTGTCGCGCTCATTAAGTGTCATGTCTTTTTTTTTTAATATAAATAGAGTTCTAAATTGATTAAAATACAAATAGAGTTTAGGATAAGAATAAATAAAGTTGGGTTCACAATGAAAAACTTAAATATAGTAAATTGATTATAATTTTTAATATATAGTTCGTAAAATTATAATTTTTGTACCATTGGAAAGTGTTTAAAAAGTACTTTAAAATAAGATCCATTTATACTATATTTAAAATTTTATATTAAAGTAACATATAAAAGGAAATATCGACTATGCTAACGTATTAAAGTAACCCACTACAATTGGAATTAGCAATTCAATTAGAATTAGGGTTAGTAACCTACTGCAATTTGAATTAGGGATTCAATTAGATTTAGGGTTGTTATAAAAGATGCAATTAGCATTAGGGTTATTCTACAAAACCTATTCATGTTAAAATTAGAATATTCAAAGTTATATATATTAGATTGACAATGGTCAACTTTGCACATTGAGTTTTCTTCCCTATAATACAAACTTTTGCCCGTTCTCTCGCAATAATACAAACTTTTGATTATTATTTATTAATAATACAGACTTTACATCAAAATTCCTCCAGTAGGGCAATACCGGTTGTTAACTTGTTGTAAGAGGTAAACAAGCTGATGTGGCACTCTCTAGGACACGTGTTGCTTTTTGTTGGTTGATTTTTTAAATTTTTATTTAAATTTGAAAAAAAAGGAATTTTTTCTTTCTCCATCACCCACCAACCTCCACGATTTCCACCACCTCCTCCCTCGTTAGAGTCGCTGCCACCTTCTCTAGCCTTATCAAAGTCGCGCGCTCCTCCCTAAAATTGAAACCCTAGAACAAAGAATTTCAAGTTGAGCTTGAAAACTCATATCTAAAGCAAAAATGGTGAAAGATGGAAGGTAGGTGCGGTGATGGTTACAGGGTGGGTGAGGGTTGGGTGGGGTGGGTCGAATTGGGTGGTTATCGTGGGGTTTTCGATCTTGGCGGTGGTGAGAGGGTGGTTACGGGGTGGGGTTTTGGTGGCCACGAGTTGGGCGGGATGGGTTTTGGGTGGTTATGGTGGGGTTTCAGATCTTGGTGATGGTGAGAGGGTGGTTACGGCCCTTACGGGGTGGGTTTGCGGTGGCCGCAAGTTGGGTGGAATGGGTTTTGGGTGGTTATGGTGGGGTTTTGGATCATGGCTGGTGGTGGTGAGAGGGTGGTTACGGGGTGGGTTTGCGGTGGCTGCAAGTTGGGTGGAATGGGTTTTGGGTGGTTATGGTGGGGTTTTCGATCTTGGTTGGTGGTGGTGAGAGGGTGGTTACGGGGGTGGGTTTCCGGTGGGGGAGGGGTGGGGTTGGAGGTGTAAGGAGTTGGGTTCGGGTGGGGGAGGGGTGGGGTTGGAGGTGGGAGGAGTTGGGTTCGGGTGGGGACGTTTCGTGGTCGGGGAAGGCGGTTTCGTGGTGGGGGAGGGAGTGGTGAGGGTGGTTTCATCCGTGGGGGGTGGGGGTGGGGGTGGAGGTGAGGGTGGGGGGAGGCGGTGGGTTTCAAATTTTCAGTTGGTTGGCTAGGGGGAGGAGGAAGAGATTTTGGAGTTAAAAATTTTTTTTTACCTGTTTTACAGGTTAACGGTCAACTTGACCTACTGGAGGAATTTTGATGTAAAGTTTGTATTATTAAATAATAATCAAAAGTTTGTATTATTGCGAGAGAACGGCCAAAAGTTTTTATTATTCTTGTTAAAAAATCCTATTTTATTTTCACTTAAGCTAATTACGTGAACTACATATTATAGATTTTTAGCGGTCAGCTTTGCACATTGAGTTCTTCCCCAAGGTACGGTTTCTAATAAATATACTCCTCTAATTTCTTTCCTTTGATAAGAAACAAACGCTGCATCCTTCGTCTCCTCCAAACATGAATGTTGGATAAGATAGGACATGGTCAACATATTAGAAAGAGGGTTGATAAGCGCACCGTAGCAACATACCGTAGCAATATTACCAATCCTTCATAATTTAAAAAATTGTTTCATATATATATGACAGGTGCTTTAATTTGATTTGTAAACACAATGAGTACTAATTAAAGAAAGGTAAGTTTTATCTTGAACTTTCTCCATTAACTTTTCATTGGTCTAGAACATATACTGATGACTTAAGCATTTGAACAAAAAATAAACTTACGTGCTATGCTATTGTAAATAAAAAGGTCAAGGATATCAATTGAACCAATCAGGTACAATATATAGTTTATGCATGATATAGTATGTTACTGAATGATATAGTGAGTTTCTTCATGACATATAAATTAGAAACCAACGTCAAGGATAATGACAAAAATCATATTATAACTTTTAGTTGTTCTATACCAGAAAAAAATAATGGCCAAAAGTAGGGGTGTAAATATTTAAAAGCTCTATCTCTTCTTCACGAAAAAGCCCGGGCATTTGCCCGGGTCCAAATACTAGTATATATATAAACAACGATACATCTAACCACTAGATAGATAACCCAATAAAG
Organism: Beta corolliflora; assembly: GCA_947648045.1. Lineage (NCBI taxonomy): Eukaryota > Viridiplantae > Streptophyta > Magnoliopsida > Caryophyllales > Amaranthaceae > Beta > Beta corolliflora. The sequence goes on from CANSZD010000162.1 coordinate 71,289, forward strand.
ATAAACCTTTTAAACTTAATTTAAATTGCTTAGTTGTATTCTTCTAATTATTAATGTCTAATTATAATGAATTATCTACACTATCGGCAAATCAAATTATACTACGTTACTCATAATATTTGTTTGATACTCCCTCCTTGTCTTATTAGATTGCCTTTTTTGTCAGAAACTACCTTATAAATGTCCACTTTTGGAAACAACTACCTTATATAATTTTTTTTGAAAACAACTACCTTATAAATTCTAAAAGTTTGAGTAGCACTACCAACTAACGGAAAACGTTAGTCTCTTCCGTTAAATGATAATTTCCCTCCCTTTTTTAAACCTATTTGTCGTGCCTCTTTCAGCATACATTCTTGGAGCAAATCAGGCGAAATCTCACCCAATTCTCAACTAAATCTCACCCAATTGAAGGTTAACGTGCATTTATCAGGCGAAATTCGACCCCCTCTTGCCATTGAAGGTATGTATTATGGGATTGAAGCTTCAATTACTCAATTTTAGGGTTTTTCTCGCAATTAGTCAATCACTTTTAGGGTTTTCTTCATATTCTTCAATTACTCATGAATTTTAGGGTTTTATGTTAGGGTTTGTTTCAATTACGCCAAATCTAGGTTTTGTGACTGTTTAAAGTTACTAACTTTAGTTTGATTTTGGGTTTACTGAGGTCATGTCAAATTCAAGCTACCAATCAGCTTCTGAGGTTCCAATCAAATGTGATTGTGGCATCAAACCTCATATTGGAGTGTCTTGGACAACTTTGTGGCTTGCGAATTCTACAACCTTACAACTGATTGGCGTGGCTGCAACCTATTTAGGTGGTTGGATGATGGCATATTGGAGTGGCAAAGGGTTGTCACCAATGAGTTGGTGCTGGAAAGGAGAATGTTGAAGCAAGAAGTAGCATTGCTCAGCAGGCATGAACAGAGGAAGGTGGTGAAGACTGAGAGATTGGACCAGGAAATCTTTAGTGCAAAGTTAATTTTGAGGAGAGAGAGAGTGTGAAGTTATGGAAGGTGACAGAGGAAGGTGGAGAGGTGGGTAATTCAAATTAAATGGGGGTATAAGAGACGTTTCACAATACGTTTTGGAGGAAATTTGTGGGTATTTAGATTAAATGGGGGTATAAGAGACATTTCACAATGCGTTTTGGAGGGAATTTAAAAAGTTGACGGAACTGACTAACGTTTTCCGTTAGTTGGTAGTGCTACTCAAACTTTTAGAATTTATAAGGTAGTTGTTTTAAAAAAAAATATATAAGGTAGTTGTTTCCAAAAGTGGACATTTATAAGGTAGTTTCTGACAAAAAAGGCTATTAGATTTCACATTTCTAATTTGGGCACTATTCATAGGTAAAGAATATCCTTAAACAAAATTTCCAATATATATACGAAAAAACATAGTAATGTGGGGTCTTGTTTGATTTGTCTCATTGTGTACATCAAGAAAATCAAACTTATATAATTTTTACTAGTATGTAATTAAAGATACTAACGATACAAAATATGCTTTGACAAACTTGCATTGGAGAAATGAAAAATCTAATAAGGGACGGAGAGAGTACATGGTTAAATAACTGGTAACAATTTATTGAGTAGGCCAGTAGGGACTACAATGATGTTGCTACTCATCCCCAAGCTCCAATTTCGTGTCTTTTAATTACTTGTGTTCATCTTGCAATTCTTATCTTAGGTTTATTACTGTAGACGAAGGATGGTGTCTCCCCAATTTAGTACCGATGATGATACATACTATTGTTCTAGCTAATTGGTCCGGTTTAAAGGAGAGCAATCTAAAATAGCTAAGTCCAAAATCGTTTTAAGAATACAAAGTCTATGTATTAATTAAAAAGATTCCAAACCAAATTTAAAAACCCAATAATCATTCTTGATAATTAATTGTATTTTTAACAAATATTTTCTAAATTAAAGGATATTATGAAAATCAGTTTTTATCTTAAGTGATTTTCGAATTTAAGTCATAATATTTAATGAGAGATAAAAAGAATCCTTTAATTCCAGATAATAAATAAAACCAGGCTAGATCTGCGGTTGCAAGACGCACAACCTGTTGAGTGCGGCACACCAACCGTGTCCACGCACGACATCGAGACAGTCATCAATATTCAGAAACGCACTGCAGCATACGTCTGCGCATAACTAATGCGAGTCGTGCCTTCGTAAATTTTATCTTACTTTTCTGATTTCCTTGTAAATAGACCTCGTTCCATTTGGTTTTGGGACACGACTTCATAATACGATTTCACCTCGAATACTCCAAACACATACCTTCAAAACAATTCAAACACTTTAAAAACATACCTCGAATTTCCATTATTTTCAATCTTCATCGATCTTCAAGCTTCCAGATTGCTCCTCCTGTGGATCATTACCCAGGCGACAAAGGTAAATTCTTGAGAGTCCTTAATATTTCAATTCCAATTTAATTTCTTGAAGAACTAACGAATTTTTCGTGTTGTAGATCTTAAAGAAATTCATGTCTTCTTGTATATTCTTCTCCTAATCTCTTTTCCTTTATTATATTATTCATATATTCATGCCTATGTGTTTATTGCTTTCATCACCTCATAGATTTATTTTTTGTTTATCAAAGACCTAAATAAATGTTCTAATGTTATAGTCAGATAATTTGGACAATTGAATTAGTGACCTAGTAATTTGATTGCTTAAAGAACATATCACAAAAATTAGTCTGTGTTTAATAAACCAACATAGATTAATTTTTAGAATGTTTAAACATATTGCTTGGTTGTTTGTTTGCATAAAACTAGAATATAAATCATATTAACTAGAGGCCAACAATGGGGGAGGGTGGGAGCCGCGACACCAACCAACTTTTGAATTTTCTTAAAAATTAAGTTTGAAAATGTAATTTTTTATAAATAAAATAGGTTAATTTTTATATTTGGCCCCCTTTAAAATACAAATTGTATTTTTGGTTCCCTCTAAAATATTAATCTAGTTTCGCCCCTGTACTCAGTTTTGAGAGGAAAACGGAATAGGAAATAAGCAAGAAATCCAAAAAGAGAGAAGAAAAAAATATCAGGACACCAAATAAAGCTTATTTTTCAAATATTATATTATTTCAATTCCAAAGCTCTGAATTATTTGATAATTCTCGATAATTGTTTATAAGAATAGTGGTTTCTCAGAAGACAAAATATACGACACATAATAACTCGGAGCATTTTCCAATTCAGTAACTAATTTGCGACATAGTCTATATTGTCACCACTTGTTAGAAGTAGAATCATCAAAATCAAAGTAGGAATAAATAAAGATGTTTTACAAACGTCTATGATTGCAAAGTAGTAATTGTTAGCTGTTCAAGGCAGCTAGAGACTCCCCAGCCCACCAAAAGACTTTTTCATTAATCTTGTCTAAACATTAAGAAGCTGATGTTGACCAGCGTAACCTTGGCCAACTGCTCCAAGTCTACGCCTACTTGGATTCACCTTACAACATATCTTAATTTTATTGCATAATCTAGCAGCAAAACACCAAAACATCCTTACCAAAATAATTACAGCTTTTCCACAAGGGATCAACAAATTGATTACAAGAAATTTGTGGACAAGCAGCATCAGCAAACAGCACAGAACTAAAGTCACAACCGCAATCCATGGTTTGACAGGGAATGTAGTTACATACAAACCCGCCATGAAAGTTAGCAGAGTCGCGAAGAATGATGCAAGCAGCAATGATACGCTGAAATCCAGTATCATCACTGAATTGTGCTTATTACTAGTAGCCATGATCCATAGGAGACAAAATAAAACCATCATTGATAAACACATTGCTAATATATCTGATATCATGAAAACTTGAAATGCTGCCTTGCTTATCAGAATTGGAGTTCCATTATCCTGTATTAGTCCACCAGGAACTGTAAATGCTGCTGTGAACGTTATTGTTGTTAGAAGAGCGGCTATTATACCTATTGTGTTCACATATGTTTTCATCTCTGTTGTAGGAATTCCCCATACGCTTCGAACACCTATCATCTCATTTTTATCCATAAGGCTTTTTTCGATCTGAAAGATACACATAAATCTATATGTTAGTGGTGATGATTTATCATGAACCTATATATTTATAGTTCATTGAAAGGAACAGTAGAACTCGTGACAGCAAATTGCACACGAAACACACATTTTTACATCCTTTGATTAGATATTTAGATTACACACAGCAAAGATCAAATGGTCTATTTTACATCTTATTAGAATATTAGGGTGTGTTTGGTAAAATAGTCATCGTAATTTTTATCTGAATTCAACTTATTAAATTTGTTTGGACATAAACCGTCTTGATTTTGTCTAGTTTATACTTGATTGTACCGATTAGCCTTGATTATACCTGATACTTGAAACTTATTTTCTAAAGGTGAAGATAATGCACCTAAAAGGACTTAACTTCTAGCACAATATTAACTCATAATAAAGCAGTACTTCACTTACATTGGGAGGAAGACTGGGTGATTCTCTTATTAAATCAGCAGGGGTTTTACCAGCTTTGTTCTGTATTTCTAATAGATCTACTAGCCACTGATCTTTGCTCTTGGATGACTCACGTTCACGTCCCCAGATGTCAAGGAAATCTTTTACAAGATCAAAACGGTTACCTTCAATTGCCAGATGCAATGGTGTGTTTCCTTTTTTGTCCTTTAATCTCAACAAATCTCTTAAAGCCTTATTTTGAAGAAGGCGAAACACAAAGTATCCTGATGGATGATTTACAAGCAGGTGCCAAAATGTCTGGCCATTCGCGTCACATGTTTCTGCTGCTTCCGGGCAAACTGTGCATAGTTCTGTAGCTGTAGATAGGTTACCAGCTTGAAATGCTCTCAGTAAGGGAGTGAGACCATCCTTGTCGAGCCAATGTGGCACCTCATCTTTTGCCTTTACCATCGCCTCTATGTCTTCTTTCTTGAATGGCTCATCGATGTCTTTGGCAAAACAAGCATAACATCACAAATATTAAAGATGTCAGTCATACAACCATTTATTGGAAAAGACTTAGGCACCAGTTGAAATTAAGAAGACAACAATTGTGCTGATGAGTAGCTCAAACTTAGTAGTTAACTGATTGCACGAGTTGTTCAGTAAAACTAGTTATTTAAGTAGTTAAGATTTTAAAACATCTTCTTTATGATATTAAAATAAGATGGAAAAAAGCGATAAAAACAAAAGTGTACAGAAAATGCTTACTCATGAGACATCCAGCGAGCAGATGCAGAGGTGCCTCTTTACATTTATTGACTAAACCAGCTGATCTCGAATCATGCACTAACAATCTTCTTACCAATTTGTTGTTATTTGCTAAGAGTGCTTCATGCAAAGGTGTATTACCTTCTGCGTTCTGCACCAACCATGGTGTATTCTGTTGATGTTTAAGGATACACTCACTGCATAGCTCTAGTAACAATGACAAAAGGCCTGATCGCCACACTGACGAGAAAACAAAATCAGATGTTTTGTCAGGGGAAATTTGATTTCCTGAAGCAACATAAATTGTTGTATCAGGATGATTCTGCATAAGGACATGAACTGGAGTGTCCCCGTTAACATCTGTCTGATAAACAAGAGCAGGAAAACTTCCAAGAACTTGTTGGATGAAATCTACAAAGTCATCATGCATAATATGGCTTTCATTCTTTATTTGCATCAACTTATGTAGGACATTCCTTCCCTTGGAATCTTCTGAAAGTAAGAAATCCATTCCTAACTTGCTCATTCTTTCCCTTAGAAATGTTATGTCTCCTCTATCCCCTGCTTCTGATTCCTCCCATGTCATTTTTCGTTTCCTTAGCATCTGCAACAAAGTAATCATGCTTAAATTTGTCTTCCCAACAGTTCTGACTCCATCCCACTTTTTCTCTAAATAGCTTCAACTTTGGAGTGTCTTTCCGATGTAATATTGCATGACTTATAACTTACACATGTAAAGATAAAGGTGGTAGTAATGGGAAAGGGGAGAAATAGGAGAGGAATAACAGCATATGTAAGATCAAAAGAATTCTCTTTTACATTTCAACATGTTATAAGTTACCGAGACTGTTTTGGGAACACACTCTTAAATTTGAGATTATTTCAAGTAATTAGTAGTTGAGACTGATTAAAGAACAGACATATTTTGGATTATTGGTGTTAAACTTTCCTTTCAAAAATCTACGGTGATGTTCTTAACTACCTCTGGCAAATTATGTTGCAAAATCAAAGATGCAGCTGAGATGCCTTCCATGTTTTTGATGCTGAGTTTCGCCGAGGATTCCAGTAAAACTCGCACCATACTAATGTCCATATTCCTTGCAGCAATATGTAATGGTGTATTTCCTTGTTGATCCTGATAATTTCTGAGGGCATATATCTCCTTAAATTTAAGTAAATTTTTACCTTCTTGGTAGTTTGGCATCCTACTTATCAGAAGGTGTAAGATGGTGTTACCAGAAGCATCACAGACCTCTGCGGATTGCGGCCAATAGTACAGGATGGTTCTTATGACCTGCAGATTGTAAGGTGTGCTCAACGATGCTGCTCTATGAAGAGGACTCAAACCATTTGTATCAGGCCAACATGTGACACAACTTCCTTTCTCTATTAGAAAATCTATCATACATGACATATCTTCTGCTGCTGAAAATTTTATGGCCAAGGCTGCTCCTCCCTCATTGATTGGTTGTTTCATTTTCGCCATAATTGATTCGCTTTCAGCTAGGCATAAACACATACATAGCAGAAGTTAGCTAGGAAGATTGGGTAACTAGTACAAAATTTTGACCCTTATGGTTAGGCTATGTTCATAATTTTATCTTTAACTTGTACATATTTCTTGCTTGGCAAACAATACAAGCTAACACATTTTTCATCTCTATACATATTGTATCAAAATTCTGACCTTTAAGGTTAGGGCTAGTGAATAGTGATGGCAATATATCGAATTTTAATGGATCCAGTTTCAGGGCATCGAGAATGTTTAGTCATTCAGGTAGTCATTGGCTTTTACTCCCTCCGTTTCTTTTGTTGTTCTGTATTCCTATCGAAATTTCAATATTTTGTTCTTATTTTGAATCTTTTCATAAATAGTATAATTTATTAATTAAATTTCTCATTAGTTTTGAAGTAGCAATAAATGTGTTCACACTATTAAGTAGTCATTTTTTACCTTTTTACCCTCAAACTTTTGTCTAATCGGTTGTCTAATATTCAATAACTCAAAGCAGATAGATGTGTTCACACTAGATTGTAGTTATTTTACTCTTTTACCCTCAAACTTTTTTGTTCCATTGGCCGCTTCAACATGGAATAACTCAAAAAGGTTAGAATCTTTATTTTAGTTAATTTAATTTTATTTAAAATAGTGGCATCTTGCTTATTTTTTTTTGAGTTGCGTTGGTTTTCCCGATTCCAAATAATAGAACAACAAAAGAAAAACGGATGAAAGATTAACTATGAACGAAATACAGTAGATATAGGTGATGTTTAGCCATTCAATTAACTTATTAGCATCTTCAATAACATATTAGTATAAATGATAAGAAGTTGATATTTTTTATATACATTGAGAAAATTCCAACAAAATTATGCATTAATATTTTTACATATATTTTAACAAAAATTTATAGTTAAATTTTTTAAAAATTAACAAAAAATAAATATTGTAACTAAATTGAAGAATTTTTTTTTTTGAAGACTAACTTCATTCATCATTTGTTTTTCCACTTGTCCCCATGACCCTATATATGGTAGCATACTAGCATTTGGTAGCCACATGCAATAGTCATGCATGTCATATGCATAAATTACAGTATTGAAGTATTACATGATTTACATCATCCGTTCTCTCTTACTTTGACTTTTACGTCGTCAACGCACAACTTCGACTATTAATATATTTTAAGATCTAATTGTAAAAATTATAAAAGTTTGATATTATGAAAATGTACATTAAAACAAATCTATAACAACATTTTATATTATTAATTATGTTTATTTTTATATATTACTCAAAAAATATCTGTCAAAATTTATTTATATAAATAATGTATATTGTCACTTATTGAGAAAACGGAAGAGGTATACTGCTAGATACATGTGCAGTGACACAGTGTGAAAGATGGTAGTAAAAGATATCGTGGAACATGTGGCTAAAAACTAATGAAGCAAAATATCATCTTCAATTGGTGTAGACTGTAGAGAAGTAAAAGACAAGAATGGGAAGAACTCTGCCTAGAAAATTATTTGCATTAAAGTCTCAAGATGAGACAAAGAGGTAGAAAATTATGCCGGTTGGTGCAACTCTTATGGTGTTATTAAGTGCTACTTCATGGTAGTATGGAGCTAGGCTGGAGCAAGTGTCCCTAAGTTCATTGCTCGCACAAAATACAAGTCGTGTGCATGTATAGGGGCCTAGCTCGGACAAATCTACACTTACGAGTTAAGAGATAAACGATAAATAATAAATAAATTATTCTTCATTGTCAAAAAAAAAAATATTCATTTGAAATGATAATTAACCAACAAGTTAGTGAAAGAGATTATCTTTATCTTCTCTTTTAAAGTGTCTAATTGTCTAGCCCGTTTACCCGGGTCGAGTTAACTAGTGAGAGGTTCCAAACTTCCAACTCAGTAGGATCTTACATACAAAAAAATATCATGAATCTACGTTACTTTATATCATAAACAGGTATTTATCCAATGAATATGTAAAAAAAAATTCTAGACGATCAAATATGAAGTTAAACTAAGAAATTCAAAATTAAAACATAACCACTATTAAGATGAGATTATTGAGAAACTATCAAAAAAAAAAGATGAGATTATTGAGAATAAATTAAATCAAGCAACTTACAATAGTTAACATGGTGTTTGATTGCAAGATGAAGAGGTGTTTCCTTCAACTTGTTAACAATTCGAGCCAGGTTCGAATCCTTCTCCAACAAAAATCTGGCAACCTTGACATTATTATGAATAATTGCAACATGAACAGGAGTGTTTCCCTTCAAGTTTTGCATCCTCCATGGCTTCTCACCGGATTCCTCAAGGCAATCAAAGAGCAAACTCACAATGCTTAAATTTCCGACCTCGGCCGCAACATGAAGAGGAGTATTTCCTTTGGCATTCCTCTCACTAATAAGCTCACCATTAATGGTGAATAATCTTCTTAGAGATGCTTCTATAAAATCACGTTGCTCGTGTCGAATTGCTACGTGAATGAGATTGTTGTTTTCATGGGTTTTGTTACGTAAATATTGGTTGTTTTGAGCTTTTTCAGCTTGAAGGAACTCTATGTTTCCTTTCATGGCGGCAACGTAGAGCTCCTTCTCCATTTCTACTTCCTCTACATCTTCCATATCTTCAAACTTTCTCAAAACTTGAATGTATTTATTTTTGCACCAAGTAACTAGAGCTTTTGACTATACTTCATGGGTTAGTTCTATGTCATTTAATCTTTTGGGGACATATATGTAGAGAAAGAAGTAATAATTAAATATGTGGTTGATCTGTCGACTTAAGTGAACTTAAAATGAAATAATTAAAACACAAAAATCAAGAAATTAACTCCACCTCATAATAACCCAACCCGACCAAGACATAACTAAATCTACCTACTGGGTGGACTACCCACTCCTAATAAATCATTAAAAATAATTGCTAATATTAAGTTGGATTCCACCTTATATTAAACTCTATTAGTAGTGGGTGAATTACCCACCGGATCAACCAAGTTCTATCCACCTGCACCAAACACATAAATATAAATCAAAACGGAATACTAACTAAAAATAAAAAGTGAACTAATAATCTGATCTAAATTTAATGTGAATGATCCAATTGCCACCTGAACTAGTAATTACTAGTATGAGTAATGAGTGTAGTGTGTACAGGAGGTAAAGAAAATTGGAGATGGTCAATGGTCGTATACATACTACAGTCTTTTCTAATTATTTACTTGGGCCAAGCCAGCTGTTATTTTGTCTTTTTATTGGATGGACTCATAAGTTATAACATACTACCAATTACCAACCGAGGACCCATTATTCCAGGGCATTAATAGCCAATTGGTATTTGGTGGTAGAAATTTATAACTAGCTGCTAATGTATTGCTATGTAATGTAATATGCTTGACTCTGATGCAAAGTGAATTTGTAGTAGCCTGGCTAATAGTATCATAATAAGTGAAGCAATTGGTCAGTAGTTCAAGGATTCTAACATGTTCTCTTCGGTATAAAACAACCGAATCAACTCAATCGAACTCAATCGAATCGACCGAATCAACTGATCGAATCGAATCGACCGAATCGAATCGAATCAATCGAATCGAACCGAAATAAATTATAACTAATTAACAAGTATTGATTATCATTTAGTGAATCGAATCGAATCGAATCGAACCGAAAATGTCTTTATAATGCGCCCTAACACATTTTTTTTTTTTCTCTTGAACACAAGTTATTTCAAAGACCTGTCATGGACTCATCTCTAGTATAAGTGAAGGGGCATCAATGGTGCCCCCTATTAAATTACGGTTTTACCCTCAATAATAAAATATAATAACATACATATAATAATCATATACAAAACATTTCAAAATAAATTCTTAATCAATGCATATCAACAAATTTAAAGTTCAATCACAATCAAGGCATATTGGACATCTCTATTATATAAGTGAAGGGGGAGCAATGATGTCCCCCCTATTAAATTACAATTTTACCCTCAATAATAAAAGATAATAACATACATAATAATCATATACAAAACATTCCAAAATACAATTCTCAATCAATGCATATCAGCAAATTTTAAGTTCAAGCACAATCAAGGCATATTGGACATTACGTTTGACAAAGAAAATTAAAAATGGAAAGGTATCATGTACTAAACCATACGCAATATACATAATACTGAGTAATACATTGAATAACTACAATCTCAATAATGTTTTTATCTCAAAAAAATTCATTTTCAACTACAAACACTTAATAGAAAAAAAACTCAAGAGGCTTGGAACATCACAACTTATACGATTTGCGAGCGCGTTATATACTTTCAATTAAGTATGCAATTTGTTTATCATGTTATACAATACATGCTTCCCTACTAAATTTATAAAAACAGTAGTGTGTTAGATAAATTTAAGTAGTAAAAAAGTTTCAAAAGAATGAGTATTACTCACAATCGTAAATACATAATAGTCTTTAAAAGGCAATGTAAAATTACATTAAAAAATCCACACTTTTGGTTATAAAATAATCGTCAATATAAAAAAAAATGTACATAATGTGAAGAGAAAAAGGCACCTATAATTTTACAAAAAATGTTATCTAAGTGCAATATCTCTTAAAAATAATACAAATCAATGAAATTTTTAAGATCGAAAATAAAAGTGATCATTCTCAAAACTACACTTAAAGTGGGTGAAATCATATGTGTCTATGATAATGATTCAATTACAATTATAATCAACCAACCGATTTATGTTATTTTATGACTGAATAACAGCAGTAAGTCAAAAATGTCACCGCACAAAAAGCGTGCATATAAGGCTAGTGTCATATGTTGTAGCATAAGTCATTAGGGCCTATTCTCCCCAACTTATTTTCGCCGGCCTCGGCTCAATTCGCTTTTGGTTCGCTTGCCCGCCGTTCGGCTCCTAAATGATAATCATTACTATTACTTAGTTATAATTTAATTCGCCTCGCTTGGGCCATTGTTTACGCCGAAGAGAATGCGCCTAGAGAGGGAGCAACATGTGGTGGATTTCAAGTTTACCCACACTTTTTTGAGAAACAAAAAAAATATAAGCTCTTGATAACATGTAAGAATAATAAGACGACTCTCTCTTACTTTGTAATAAAAACTAGTTTCTATAATGTTGTCTACAAGCTATTCATAATAATAAGTAAAAGAGAATAAATATAACCAGAGACAAAAAGAAATATAGACTAAGTAATAAGGCCTGTTTTCTTTTGGACCGAATAAATGGAAATTCGGGCCCGCCCGCTGATCGAATCGGCCCGCCGTGATCGATCGCATCGCTCGGTTCGATCGATCGCCCGCCCGCCCCGCACTTATTCGCCCGGCCGGATCGATCGCCCGTACTACAACTTATTGATTTTATTTTTATTATTATTATTATTATTATTATTATTATTATTATTATTATTATTATTATTATTATTATTATTATTATTATCATCATCATTATTATTATTATTATTAATATTATTATTATTACTATTATTATTATTACTATTATTATTATTACTATATTCTTATTATTATTATTATTATTATTATTATTATTATTATTATTATTATTATTATTATTATTATTATTATTATTATTGTTATTATTATTGTTATTAGTATTATTATTACTATTATTATTACTATTATTATTTTTATTATATTCTTATTATTATTATCATTATTATTATTATTTTTATTATTATTGTCAAATATAGTTTTGTAAATATAGGAGTAGTCAAATGTATGTAAATATAGTTTTGTATTTTGTAAATTAGGCAAGTCAATATTTCATTTGCTTAGAATTAGGAGACATGCATGCTATTGTTACTATTCTACAAGATTAGGCGCGAAACATGCTATTGGTTTTGTATATATCGACTTGCGAATAGCAATCTTGGAGGAAAATATTATATTAATAATATTATTACTTCATATCATTATTATTCTACTTGTTATTATTAATATTACTCAATTCATAAGAATATTATTATTATACATATTATTAGTATTAGTATTAATATTATTATTATTATCATTATCATTAATATTATTAATTATTATCATTATCAATGATGATAAAAATATTACTCTACTTGTAATTATTAATAATACTCAATTCATATCGCTCGCCCGCATCGGATCGATCGCCTGCATTCGCCCGCCTCGGCTCGACTTATTCATTTCGCTTCGCCTCGTTTAGACTTTATTCATTTCGATTCGCTTCGACTTATTCACTTATTGGTCCAAAGTTAAAAGAGAAACAACACAAGTATATATAATGGAACTTCTAGATCAGTCACTTAATTTATCTTATTAGTACATTTGATTTTGTATGCATGACATCAATTGATTCTTAAATTGGTGGTAGAAGTAGCATCTATATTACCAACAGATTTCAAATTTAAACCTTAGCGAGCTTCCAAATTCCAATTCAATACTTATCTTAACATGATGCTTTCTAATATGCAACTAAAGACATGTAGTATTAGACAAATTTAGAAATAAGATAATCTGGTCTAAATTTATTAAGATCCGATTGAGTCTCGAATCTTTTTGTTGATCAAGTCCGATCTAAACTTATTAAGATTTGATTAGGTTCGAATTTTTTTGTTGATCGATCTAGTCCAATCTTTTGTTTAGACTTTAGACTAAACTTTGACCATTCTTTAACTCTTTTTATTATCTAAAAACGTATTTATGAGATATTTTTTTTTTTTTTAATAAGTGAAAACAAACTTGTAATCGACCACCTAATCAAAAATAACCTAAAACATCCTTTCGGATGAATGAGATATTTTTGTTGAATTCTTCTCATCATATATTTGAAATATCTAATTCTATCTTCTTAATTTTTACTAACATGAATCTAAACAATATTATAGTTAACGAAGATTTAGTCTTTTAGTATGATTTGATTCTAACAAAATTAAGTTATTAAGTTATTAAAAATAAGGTGGGGCTAATTATTCAAAAAAAAAAAAAAGCACTAATTCAAGAAAGAACAAAATAAACCCAAGATATTTCGACCGTTGGGTTCCGCCACTCCAGTTCTGTTCATTATCTTCTTCTATCCCCAAATATAACATAAAAACTATCAGCCAAAAACAACTCAAGAAGCAGAACAATCAAATAAACCAAGAATCAAATCATACAAAATTTCCCTTTGTAAATTAATTAAACTTCAATTCAATGTCTTGCTTACCAAACCCTGTTTCTCTAATCTCTCAAACAACATTACACAGAACTACTACTACTACTACTAGACATTCTTCAATGAACACCACCATTAAATCCATGGCCAAAGAACTTTATTTTAATCATGATGGCTCTGTCACAAAAAAAACTTCAGGTTAAATTTTTCTTTTTACCTTGTATTTCTATTTTTAGAAGAACAATTAACAATTTTTTATAGTATATTTTTTGTGGGTTTTATAGGCAGGGGTTGATTTGGTGGGAGATTTATTAGGGGTAACATTGGGTCCAAAAGGAAGAAATGTGGTTTTGCCAAATAAATATGGACCTCCCAAGATTGTCAATGATGGTGAGACTGTTCTTAAACAGGTTATTTGCTTCCTATTTCTTACTTTTTGTTAATATATACTCCATTTATTTGGAATTAATAGTCATAATTTTATAATTTGGATGTTTGTAAAAAAAATTCACCTTTCTTAGCATATAATTAATATGCCAATGTTTATATAATAGTAGTATATTAAGTGATGGGAAGAGACAAAGAGTATAGAAATGATCCAACTATTGTAATAGGTTTTCTTTTGGTATGATCATTGCAAATCCTTTATCATGGGGGGTTGGGATGGCGTGACAATTAATTTTGGGTGGAAGGAGTATATAATGTTTGTGCAATATGTTACTCCGGCTCGGGCACATGTATCGGATGCAGGTAGAGATCCAAGTGTTCGACTCAGCTATTTTATAATAGTTTCCACAATTTTGGCCTAAAATAAAGGGTCAAAGTGTTTATGCCAATGTTGGGGTGTCAAGGATTTTACACAATACTTCATACTTGAAGAAATATGAAAAGTCCGAGTAACATAGCTGTACTATTTTGATTCATTAGGTGGTTAGCTGACTCCACAGATTCGTACTTGCATTTCTTGAGTCATTGCAAAAATTATACTAACAGACTGTTTGAGCTAGCGATTTAAAGGAGCTATAACAGAACTTTCAATGATAAGCTATTTTGCTGTTAACTTGTAATGCTTTAGATTGAGTTGGAGGATCCTCTAGAGAATATTGGAGTGAAGTTGGTAAGACAAGCCGGTGCTAAGACTAATGATCTTGCTGGTGATGGTTCAACGACATCGATAATTCTTGCTCGTGGTCTCATTGATGAGGGTGTGAAGGTAATCATACATCTATCCGAAAGGTTCACCAGCTAAACTAAGTTTCTTTCTTTGTCACCCATTGCATGCATTAAACTTGCTCCTTTGTTCTGCTCTCCTCCCATTATTTTCACTAAAGGCAGAAAAAAAGTTCAAATTAATTAAGTTGAGCGTTAATAAGTTCAAATAAATTAAGTTGAGGGCCAATAAGCTCAAACAAGGTAAGGTCAAGGTCAATAAAGTGCCGGGCTACCCAAGTTCAAAACATAACTACAATAAATTCTAACAATTTTAGATGGGTTATTCACGGCCCTATAAGCTTACATAAGTGAATATCAGGTGTAGAGAATGCAACCTAGTTAAGGAGACCATTTTTGTCTAGCTTCTTAATAAGTTTTTTGTACTAAAGGTGAAATCTTAAGGTCATTGCAGCAGGCAGGAATCCTATCCAAATCTCACGTGGCATCGAGAAGACAGCAAATGCCCTTGTTTCTCATCTGAAATTAATGTCTAGAGAGGTGAACATGATCGTTTCTTCTCTTGTTTCCTGTTTGTTCCCACATTTACCAATTGGACAATTTGTTCAAAAAAAAGTTGTAGGTTTTCATTTTTACCACTTACTAAAACTGAATATGAAAAATATTGCAGATTGAAGATCATGAAATTGCAGATGTGGCAGCTGTTAGTGCAGGAAATGATTATGCAGTAGGCAATATGATTGCTGAAGCTCTTGAAAAAGTAGGGAGGAAAGGTGTGGTAAGAACTGAGAGAGGAACAGGCACAGAAAACACAATGCAGATTGTAGAAGGAATGCAGTTTGATAGAGGTTACTTGTCCCCTTACTTTGTCACTAATCGACGAAAGATGACAGTAGAGTACGATAATTGCAAGGTAGGATTTGCTTTATCATTGACATATTTTTGTCATCTATTTCCTCAGATTTAACATATGATACTAATTTTCACCTTGCAGTTGCTATTGGTTGATAAGAAGATCAAACATCCTAAGGAGGTGTTCAAAATGTTGGAAAAAAGCAGTGAAAGGAGATTTTCCTATTTTGATAGTTGCAGAGGGTATAGAGCAGGAAGCCCTAGCTCCAATAATCAGGAATAAGCTTAAGGGTTCTCTTAAGGCTGTTGCTATCAAGGCTCCTGACTTTGGAGAACGTAAAAGTCATAGCTTGGATGACATTGCTATCTTGACAAGAGGTAGCTCATCAAAATGTCATTGAAGTCACCTTTGTTTTATACTAAAGCTTTCTTTTAAGTTCTCATGCATTGTGCAGGAACTGTAATCAGAGATGATTTGGGTCTCGACTTAGAAAAGGTTGGTATGGATGTGCTAGGAACTGCTACTAAAGTGGTCATAACTAACAAAACTACTTTAATTGTTACTGATGGAAGTACAAGGCAAGCTGTTGAGCAGAGAGTTTCTGAAATCAAAGCATATGCTGAGGTACATCGCGAGTTCTTCACATATTTGACTGACGATTACTTGAATCATAGAACTTTAATTTGTTGGTATTGCTGTAAATGCATAACTGCAATGTCAATATCATTGCTGTGGAATAATAAAGAAATATGTGCAAATGTATGATTTATTGAACTTATATATGGGTATTATTATGTTCTATAAATTTCCAAGATTTAAATGCATGTTTCGTCCAACTCATGGAATGGAATGTGAATAGAATCAAATAAAGGGGAGAAAAAGGTAATATTGATTGTTACCGTTTCAGTTGTTTGATTCTACTATGGAAATGAAACACTTTTATTGTGGGATTGCAGAGGGTAAGCTAATGTGTTACCAATTACCCTAGGGTGGAAATAGTTATGTTTACGAAATGGAAACTATTACCCCAATCCTCATGCTAAACATGTAATGGAAATGGTTTATGGTTTCCATTCCCAACACTTAAATGCTTGTAAGAAGATATGTGTAGAGGATCTACAAAGACAATGTTCTATGTAGTTCCTTGTGTGAGGTCTGGTTGTTAATTTGCTATTGCTTACTCTGCAGCATGTCCAAGAGAATTTTCAAAAGAAAGTTTTGCATGAAAGAATTGCAAGGTTATCTGGGGGTATTGCTATCATTGAGGTATCGCAATCACTCCATTCCAGGTAGTTTGCATATGTTGTGGACAAATTGTGAAATAGAATAAATATTTTGTAGGTGGGAGCTCATACACAGATTGAGCTGAAAGATAAACAACTAAGGATTGAAGATTCTTTGAATGCAGCTAAGGTAATGCTGTTTGTCCATTCTGTTTTATGTTAACTTAAGAATATCAAAACAAAATCATAGGAGCCTCCATATATGTCCATTGGTATAAGAGGAGTTACAAATAATCTTGAGAAAAGGTTACTAGAGGATCAAAGGCATCCTATTGCTAATATTATGCTCAGAAACTTTTCATCTTACCTAAGAGCAATATGAGCGAAAGAGATTTGTTTTTGTATTTTCTCTGTGTTCTCCTACTTCTCAACAACCTTTATGTTTAGTGATTAAGTCTTGTCTTTAAGCTCCCAAAATGACATTTTGAAGGCGGCTATTGAAGAAGGTGTTGTAGTTGGTGGTGGATGTACCCTTTTACGGCTATCATTGAAGGTTGACGAAATCAAAGAGCAGTTAGATAATGAGGAGCAGAAGGTACATAACGTACTATTCACCTTCATCTTTCGTTGTTCATCATTAAATTGGAAAACTGCGCTGCTTAGTATTATGCAGAATAAACACATGATGTCTGTAGATGATGGATATGATACTGGCTTTTCCCAAGTTGCCTAGATTACAATCTTTCTGAACTAGCTTTGTTTTTTTGGAATGACCTATGAATTACTCCATAATGAATGCAAATGTGAAATGTATCAAGTGAACTACTTATGTTGAGATTTCTAACTTTCGTCATAACTAAAATAAAGTTCAGGGTTATATAATTAGATCACTCATTTTAGGTTTCTGCAGGCTTTCCTTGGCATATGTGCTGAATGTAAGTCTTTTCTACAGGTTGGAGCGGAGATCTTTAGACGGGCTTTGTCCTACCCGATAAGAAAGATAGCAGAAAATGCAGGTGTTAGTGGTAGTGTGGTTGTACAGAAGGTCCTGACTCCTGCAAATTGTTCTGCTGTTTTCTGTTGCATGCAAAATTTGTTCGCACTTTGCTTAAATTTACTTTATAAAAGCAAAGTGAAAATTTGCAGGTTCTTTCAAATGATGACTTAAGATATGGGTACAATGCCGCAAGTGATTGCTATCAGAATCTGATGGAAGCTGGGATCATGGATCCTACAAAGGTATAGTAGGTCTAAATGTAGTTTTTTCTAGTACTTTCCTTAGGTTGCTTGGACTATGGCGTATGTTTGGAACACGAGTACATGACACTCTGGCTCCATGTTTAATTAATATTCTATATAGAGCGAGATCATAGAAAAGAAGTATGAAGTTGAAGCATTAGAGTTGTGAAGAACATTAGAACCAAAGAATTTCAGTTTTGTTTTGCTTGTTCGCGGAATGCTCAAAGAACAAGTCATGCTCTTTTAGTGTGAATCTTATATAGAGACTGCTCCTTTTGTCTGAGTCCTGATATTCCCATCTCAGATATGGGTGAAATCAGTCGATCTCAAGTTTCCTTCCGAGAATACCCTCCTCTTTAGTCAGAAAGAATTTGAAACACCCTTAAAATGTGTTAGATTTATCAAAAAAAGCTACTAAGCTTGGTTTTTGGCCAAGTGAGATGGATTTATCATCCCTCCCTCTTGCCCTCTCTCTTCTACGTAAAATTCTTCCTACATGCTCTGGTGCAAATGACAATAAAATTTTGACATCTCCTTCACAAATGGGAGCAGGTGGTCAGGTGCTGCTTGGAGCATGCAGCATCTGTTGCAAAAACATTTCTTATATCGGACTGTGTTGTCGTTGACATTGAGGAAAGACAACCATTTCCAAGGAGACCTATGCCAATGCCCATGTCAGGTAAAATTTGATTCATACAAACAAATGATCACTTCTTGTATAGCAGGCATTCTAAATTAGAATTGATCTTTTAGTACAAAGTTACAAACTCAAACTGCTTTCTTCTGATTAGGTGTCGGACCTGTTGGGATGTAGTCAGCTCATATAACACAGGATGTGTCTTGTCAAATTGGGGGTAGACTCGGTTGTTCTCCGAGTTGCAGATTATCATCAACGACGCGGAAATTCCTCTCTGACAATTTCACTTTAGAGAGCTATGCTGCATTGCATGATCATGATGGTACAGATAGTCTTTAGCAGTGCCCGATGTGCTCTCACATATAACTTCTCTGGAGGAATTGAGATTAAGGGTGGTAAGTGGTAACCATCAAATCCATCATATAGTTCATTCCATAAATCAGGCTCATCTAAGATTGTGTGCAAAGTGACCTAGAGCACATGCCTCTCATCTTTGAGGGCCCAAATATTTGTAGTTCATTGTTTGTAAAATTCATCTGATATATTTGGAAAAATAATCTTGATATGATTAATTCATTAGATATACTTTTATATATTCAAAATTATGCATAACGATTTTAATTTTAGGGTCCAGTGTTCATAGCACAGGATCCCCCAAATGTCTAAAAG
The DNA here is from genome assembly GCA_947648045.1 of Beta corolliflora. Lineage (NCBI taxonomy): Eukaryota > Viridiplantae > Streptophyta > Magnoliopsida > Caryophyllales > Amaranthaceae > Beta > Beta corolliflora. The sequence continues at coordinate 91,005 of CANSZD010000162.1, forward strand.
GCGGCGCTATCCAAAATCCATATATGTATTGATTTTATACATAACTGATTTATATAGCACTCTAGTCTGCAAATTTTAGTAGCTGGTTGGTAAAATACATGTATTAGTGGACTTGTGGCAAAGTTGGGGAAGTTTTCATATTTTGTTTTAGTAATTTTCATCAAAGCACATTCACAGTAACAAACTCACATCCGCTATCCATATGAAACTTAATCCAAGTCTTCTCCCCTGGGTCACAAGGCGAACAATATACTTCCTCTGTTTCTTTTTACTTTGCAGATCGTTTGACTTTCACGTCATCATCGCATAACTTCAACCATTAATATCTTTAATTACCGATAATTAAAAATTAAAAAAAAGTAGATATTTGAAAAATATACATTGAGATGATTCTAACAAGATCCCACATGAATATGTTTTTCCTTAAATAATCACCAAAAATTAACTAAGTAGAGTTGAAAAATAGTGTAAAAGTCAAAATCGTGGAAGTAAAAAGAAACAGAGGAAGTATACAAAATGGCACATAAAAGGAAGCACGTTATGTGAAATGTTTGTAATGATAAAGCATATGATGCATATCTATGGAAATTGTAGTGCACAACGGCCAACGGGAGCTTTTTTTGGTGAGGGGGTCGGGAGTGCCAAATGAGTAAAATATTTATTAATAGAGTGAAATAACAAGTTAATTCATCACTAAGTTCTAAATCTTTATACCAGCTTCTAATCACCAAATTTCCATTCCCAAATACCAAAAGCCGTAATTCCCGCATGCCAAAAGCCTCATAGAGGTACATAAACAACCAACTCTTCTTGGAGCTCATCTAAGCATCTTGGACCCAAAAAGAAAAGAAATATTATCGCTTGAAAGATCTCATAGGATCATAATTTGCGAAATTAACATGAGCGTTGAATTGAAAAGAAAAAAAAAAACCATGGCAATTTTAATCTAAAAAATACATAAACATTCAATTGAACACCCAACATACAATTTAATGGGAAAAAAGAACTCCTATGGCTGATAAAATTCCTGATAAGCCTCTTATCATCGTGACTGGACAGGAATTCGTAGCAAAATGATCAGATCGTTACAATGATAGGCAAATAATCATCTGCTTGAGCACTGAGCAGGTTAGTACAGCAAGGTTGACAGCAATTTTAGCTAAACATTTTTCTTTCAGGTGTACTAGCCAACCCAACTCAAATTCGCATCAGCCCTCACCTCTTCATATCTTGTCTTTGCGTAATAGTCTGCAAGATTCATAATTTTCTACTAACTTCACAGATCAATCACACGAGACAGCTTCTGGATTCTATTGAGTAAGAAGTCTCCTTGCTTGATAGTTGCTTGGTAGAGGGCATTCTTAGCATCAGGACGATTAGTCTCCAGAACACCAGCAACTTTGTCAATTTTGCAGTGCAGCTTCCCAGCAGCAATAAAGCGAGATAACTCCCTGGCAGAAACAAAGATAATTAATTGCAATTTCTAAGGTTTGTTACACTCATTGATCAGGATAAGAAATAAAAACAAAATACTCCAGAAATTCATACAAATATGGGTGGCCTGGAAGACTAGTCACATAGAAATAGATCATGGTTGGATTACACACATACCCCCGACTTAAGTAGTGTAGGAGAGAGAGATGCGAGGAAGACGAATATTCTAAAGGGCATTCTAGTGAACCATGAGGAATTGAGACAGTGTGACAAGTCAGACACAGGGAGTACGTTTCACTAATTCAAAGGGGACCTGAAAATCACCCAACTAAACAGATTTAAAGGAGTAATTTTAACTCTGCCTTGATTCGGCATAGTGAAAAGGGCTCTTCTGACTTGGTTTTCAATAATAAAAACTTCCTAAAACGTCCAAACAATAAAACTTGGAACTACTTAAGCACTTGCACAGAGTTTATAGCCCACAAAAGACATACAATTTCTCAGGAAACAGCTTCATGATTGACATGATTAAAAAAATACTCACAGATCAATGAACTCGACTGTAACACCAAAAGCCTTCGCCATTGCCTCAATGGTGACACTCTTGTAAGATTCCAGAAATTGAGAGTAAACAACAGTCCTGACCTCCCTCATGTAATAACGGAAGTGTCTATGTAAATAGCGGTCAAACTTTATCTGTTCCGTCAGGCCAGCTGCATATCATAAATAATGTCCTCAATTAATTCGCATCGACAACTAAAATGAAGAAGGGAAGATTCAACCGCAAATAATTTTTTGTATGGGAAGACATGCCAAGGGTACTGATATACTAAGCACAAAAAAAAAAAAACACAAACCATCGCAAAGTTGAAACAGATGAGTTGATGGTAAAGGAAGATCGACAACACGGACTATCTCAGTATCTCACCAAGATAATGATGATAAGCAGAATACAAAAGGACAAATGCAATGGACAAGACACAATGATTTAAAGTGATAACAACTCTTACTCACCAAATGCTGAGAAAAATGACTTGTATTGACAGTCATAAAGAGAATTCAGGAACTCAGACAAATGAGGAATCTTTCCAATAACAGTCAATATCTCAGGAGCATCCACTACCTGCGAAATTGTCCATGAACATTTTACACATAACTGGATTGATACAATGATAAGTTAAGACTTTAGAGACTCTTTTCAGAGATAGATAGAAACTACAGCTGAAATACCTTTTGTTTCAAAGAAACTCTATCAAGGGATATTATACTGGTAAGGACGGTGTAGAATATAAATGTGTCATAAGGAAACAACTCATAGGTTGTAAAAGTTGAGATGGAGTCCAAAAATAAGCTCGTTGCTTTCTTGAAATTCCGTGTAGCCATGCAATACAACCCCTCATAAACCTTCAAACGATTCTTTCTTTCCCAATCACCTCCCTCCTCAAACAAGCTGGAATAAATACATGGAAAGCATGATATAAGGACTAGATAACTACTGATCAAGCGCCAAAACAACACTAAATTGAAAGAAACATAATTCCATGCAATAACTTACTTTTGGCTTTATCTATGCTTTTGGAAATCAAATCAAAGTCCATGTCAAACAATCCAATTAAAAGAGTATAGAACACCAGATCCATTTTCTGCCCAACTGCAACAGTTTTAGTCTCTGTTATCTTGAGCTGTTCCAATGCTTTGTCCTAGATTTTAAAAAGAAAATTAATCAAAAAACAATGTTAAAATATTGGATTGAAAAGCCCTGTCAAAATCACTAGAAATGATCTGTTGAATTGAAGAGTAACTCACTTTGTCACCAATTCGTATATAAAATAAAGATTTTGCCAAATGAGCTTCTCGAACTTCACTTTCACCTAAGTTTTCTTCAGCATCAGCTATCCTACACACACAATAGAACGGTCATATAATAGCTAAACTACTAAATCCTTGTACATTAGAGTAGAAAATTCATGAAGCATAATAGTGCTTCAGGTAAAAAGTTTTGACATACTTATAAACCACTCCCATGGATATAACAAAAAAGAGTTCCCAACTCAATCTTTCCCCTCCCAACAAAAAGAAAACAGCAGATGAACCAACAACCAATCTATCACATAGTACGAACATAATAATACATGGCCAGTGTCAATACAGAAAGACATAGTATTAGAGTTAGTCACATCGCCATTTTCTCACCAAATTCATCAACTGTGTTACAAGATATAAAACCACATCGATAAGAATCTGAGAAATCAGACATCCTGCCACTACATTACAGGTCTGAGTAAACATTAAGTTCAGGTCACATGACATAATCAAAGGTGTGCTTAAGAGAATCTTTTCGTAGTATTTCTATCCCCTGCTTATACAGAAAATTACATATCGAGATGGATAGGTGGCAATTAGGCAAAAATCATATTTTTGGCACTTATCCCTTTCAACTTTACAGAGAAAGGATATTATTAGGAAGGAATCAAGGATCAGCTGTCATTACAAAAAGAATAATCAAATCTTTCATGAATAAAACACAAAATCATGCTAGATTCTGAAGACAAGGATGATTCCAGTGCTTCACCAAAATCAGCTTTGCAAGTAAACAAAGAGAAAATATTCTGGCACATCGATGTAACCGCTAATTATTTTATTCAAAGGAACATATAGGGAGCTGTTTTCAATACAAGTTGTTTAAAAAATTCATAACTAAGAAAAAGAAAGAAGACAGAGATCCTCAGATGTCTCTTCATTTCCTCCTCTAGAGCTTTACCAAATATGATAATGCCCAATTTTCAGGAATTGGAACGATAACAAAAGCATCATACATCACTGGATCATTACTCTTCATCCAAAACACTTGTACATTTTCATCTTTGAAAATAATTTCCGGAAAAACAAAAAACACAAATAGGGGGACGAAAGAAGGTAAAATTGACACAATTCATCACGAAATCAATCACAATGAAACTAAAGCTAATTGACCTATGGCGCTATTAACATAGTTAATACACAAACAAACTCCCTATGCAATGATGAAAACGAGATAATTCACCAGCATTCATTCTAGAAGGCAGGAAGAAATTCAGTAGGACAACACGAATCGCATTATCTTCCTTACATCAATTCCAATTCAACTCAGCAGAAATGAAACCCTAAAATGATTGAATGAATCTAAACTTGACAGCATTAACCAAAATGTCATAACAATTTCACATGTAGCCATCCATAGAAATTTAATTTTACAAGTAACGAAAATCTTACTTCTCATCGAGCTTCTTAAGCTCTTCTTCAATGCTTTTCCGCATCGAATCAAGAGCCGACTGATCCAACTCCAGAACTCCATTCGCACCTAGGGTTTCATAAAGCGACGCCATAACTGCAAAACATCAGCAACAATTAAGCATAAAATTGAATACAATTTTTGCAGAAAAGAGTGAAGAATTAGGGTTTGAATCGATTAAAAAACTTACAGTCAGATTTGATGGAAGATAAGACCTCATCTTTAAGACGAACTTTCTCGATGTCCTGAACATCGGGATGAGTGAGGAGGAAGATCTTATTGGCGAGAATTAGGTGTTCATTCTGTGAACCTTCTTGGGCTTCCATGGCTTCTACTTTTGCACCTTCACTTTCTCTCTCCTGCGTAAAAGGGGGTTTGTGTTGTGTTCTTTGCTTGAGGAAGGAGAAACTGCTAATGTATCATTTGTAGTAGACTAGTAGTGTTTTTTATGATTTGATTTAGAAATCATAAAAAGTTTGGGCCGAACGACATTCTATATTAGAATGGGCTCATGAGATGCAGGTTTGGGGGTAAATACCAATTGTAGTAATCTAGAGGTGTCAAACAGGTCGTTTTAAACTTTTAATCGAGTTTACTTCAGGTCTATTAAGATCAAATCATATTTAGAGGATAAACTATATACAATTTGATTTTAGATTGATTCAGGTCTATTTGAGGCAGATCGTATTCAGGTTTGTTGTGAATTTATTCAATAATTCTATTTCCTCCATGATTCCTCATCTTCATTTTATGGGATTCTTTGAAACACTTTCAATCAAAAAAATCCCATCATATACAAAATATCAAGCGTTTATAGTTTGTTTACTATTTGATTTGGATTTATATTTTGGAATTTGAGATGGACAAATGTGTAAGCAAAATTATTATTTTGTTGGTATAAGGAAATATTTAGAGTGGTGAATATATTTTTGGATGATGAAATTAGCATTTGTAGAGTGGAGAAGATATGGTTCATTTCATTTATTTTTGTTATAGCTATGTTTTTGTGAGTAACATGATAAGAACATTCTATATTAAAGAGTACTTGTCCGCTTGGGGCCCATAAAACATCAGGTGTAGCCGTAAAAATGTAGATGTGTCATGTGTGGCTACTAGTGATGTATGAGTTCATTCATCATACACCCAGGTGTACCACGTGCATGGTACACCCGAGATAAATTTTTGCCTCATTTGCTCATTTGAAACTCTCCTCACGGTACACCCGGGTGTATGATAAATTTGTTGGTGATGTATATATATGGCAATTGATATGTATTAGTGAGGTGGATTACTTCTACCGGGAAGTTTTAGCTGGATTACAAAAGAGTTACTCTTTAATGCATAAATAGGATTTTTGATAAAGACTTGTAGGATTATAATAATTAAGAGTTATTACTCTTAACTCTTAAGTCTTAGTACATCTATAGGATTAGTGATAAACAAACCAGGTGCTAGTGAGCTTGACTTGCTCGAAAAAATTTTGAGCTCACTCGAACAATCATGAGCCATGGATAGTTGAGCTCGATTCAAGAAAAGCGTAAACAAGCTCAAAATGTTTTCAACTATTTTGTTTTATCTGTAACAAGATATAATTCGAAATTAATAGTTAAGTTTGCACAATACTAGTGAGTAGCTCAAAAGAAATAATAAAACTAGTATGTTGTAACATAAAGAGACTATAATTTTGAACTCTAGTTTAGTTTTAAGGTAAATTGAACTAGAACAATTATACTTAAAAAAGTTAAAGATTTAGCTCAAACTCAAATGAAAGTTTTCGCTAACCCCAAGCTCAAGCTCAATTTTAGAAGTACGCCAACAATGTATTAATGGGATTGCTGAATACTGCACATCACTTAAAAGCAGAATGCACCGCACAGGAGACAAGTTCTAGTATAGCACATACGGCCCGTTTGGTTAGTGGTCATAAATAGTGGTAATGGTAATGAAATTTAGTGTAAATTTATAAAAAGAAGATCTCGTCATAATGGGAATTTAAACTTTATCATAAAACACGGCTTTTCTTTATAAATTTTCATTCTGCCACTCAATTACATACAATCCTAATTGATAAATAGTGATGAGATTTAAGAAAGAAAATGGATATCTTAGGATAAGTAGCGATTGAACATGTATTTCTAGTACAAATTTACATAGCTTCCCATAGCCACATAGTCATGGAAATATACGTCCTCATGTAAGCTTCCCATGGCACATTGCCAGTGCTTGTTGCATGAAATTTCGTTTCGTGCTCCGGCTCCTCGAGTCTTCTAGAGCAACAACCCAAGCTCACCCTGTAGCAGATTGTTGCTGCAATGGCTTGATTCATTAGAATATAACTGATCTGCTGTTACATCTTTCAAAGTCAGTGTCTTCTATCAAAGAAACTCCTAAATGACCTCCTCAGGCTGTTCTAATGAGCAAGATACATAGGCATAAAAACAGCCTCTTAAAATAGTAATTTTCAAATTTTGAACTTGATAATTGCATTACCAACAATAGTAAAGTTTTCAAACTATTTTTACAACATATCCAGTTTTAGTATTTGTAATTTACTGCTTTTTACACTGTTACACCGTTGTAATTCAAAAACCACCAGTCACGAAGTACTGAAAGATTTAGTTCTGTCAATTGTCAGCATGTCACTTGCTAGCATCAGCTTGGTCAATAGGGAAGATCACCTTCAGGAAGATCCCAGTTATCGTTATCAAAGTCATCAACTTCCTTCTTCGGAATCTCGGTATTGTTCTGCTTTGTTACTCTTGGCTGAAAACGCCTGCATATAAACAAGTAGGAAACATGTATCACCGTTTAAAAAGAAAATCAAAAGATTTCACTGACGGTTTATGAATATCAATTCTAATAAGAAAGCAACAGAAGATCAAGATTACACTCAAACAAAAGTGAAAAACAGTTCATGTAAAGCACTCAGTAGATGCTGCAAGATGCTAATATAATATTCCTCTTACTAGTAAAGGTACAAAGATATACAGAGCCATCCCTTGGTCCTGTCAAAGTCACATAATTATCTCAGACAGATAACGATTACATAGAGATGAAAATCAAATGCCAGTAAACAAAATTAAAACACTAACCATAACACATAAATGCACATCAAGGTAAAATGATAGATAGCAAGGTTGCATGGGTAAGCAACAAGAAGAATGAAACTTGGATGCAGCTTCTCAATTCTCATACAGATAATGGATGCTAATTTGTTACCAGAGACTTCAGGTAACTAATTCCACAGAGTTGGTATAGGATCTGTTTAATTGATTGTAAACTTGCACCACATATTCCTTTTCTTACACAATCTAACACTACATCAAGCAGAGTGGATAGCTGTAATAGAGTGCTTGTTTTAACGGAGGGACTATATCACTATAATACAAGAACTCAGGCTGAATTTTTTGGGATAAAAGGAACAAGGCAAAAAGCAATGTTATTAATAAACCTTAAATTTGTCCATAGGAAACTATCTAAAGCCTTCTATGGTAAATGGTAAGCTTTGCCCCTACAAATAATTGCATTGGCTAACTTCTAAAATGACTCAACATATGTAGTTATGTTATGTACTGAATTTCATATATCAAGAAATAACAAAAAATGCAAGTAGTTCTATTTATTAGAGTCCTATCTCTAAAAGCCACACGTGAGACTATTTTGCGTTGTCAAGAAAAATTTGTCACCTTTCCTGGTATACTAGTAAACTGTAATTAAATTTCCTAAGAAACCCCTGCTTAGAGTTACGTAGAGAAGATGAGAATGACACAACTAATCTAAGGAGTACTCGGACATGTTATATCCTTAATTATAGGGGAATAATGTTATAACAAATTACCATTACACTTTTCATTTTCCATCCGAGCCAATCATAGTCAGCAATAGGTCGATAGCAAACATCTGCACTACACAACAGTATCCATAAAGGATCCCTAATACCATCGGAACAACAGCAATATCCAGAACATATTTATTTTGACTCCTCAAAGCTCTACGTCGTTCAACATACTGAACTCACCAACTATGTGAAGAGTATTCTGGGAAAAGAAATAATTGAATACACTAGCGTATCCAAAGGATGAGTTGTCTAGTATCATGTCTATCATACCAGAATGCAATCATTAGCAACCCATATTTCCCTCATTTTGCACTAAAGTAACGTAAAGATTGCACATCTATCAGAAATGAAACTGATGTTCTGATTTTGTGTCAAACTTTCTACAAGTCAATTATAATTACTTATAGAAACAAAATCTTCAATCATCCCTTAATAAAAGTACAAATAGCCTCAAATTTCCATCCTTCATTATGATTCTTCATGCTCATCTGAGAAGTTCCAAATTTATGAAGCAAGCCAAAACTAAATTTATATCCCAGTTCTTCCACCCATCTCTTCCTCAAGCAAAACAAACATCCATAAACAAAACCAAACAACCAATTTAGAGCCCAAAAGGAGAAAAACTTATGTAGTTTTCGCTTAATTAAGTTCACTCCAATAGTTCATCACTCCAAAGTATACCAAAAGAACATTAAAAAATGAAGAGAAAACAAAACCGAAAGAAAATGGTGCAGCTAAACCCTGAATTTTCTGTCACAATTAATCCTAGGTCATAAGATCATGCTACAATATTCGGGACTTTGCATAACCATATGCATCATCATGTTGCTCGTCAAACTCATTTAAGCAAACATAAAAGCCTGAGTGGCATACCTCACCTATACATATATTGATATATCATCATAGGACCCAATACCTTCCACCACCTAAATCCATTCTTGAATCTAGACATAAAACCCCATTTTTACTAAATTTCACAAACCTCTTCCAATTCTGCTTCAAAACTTTCTAATCACCATTTCAAGTCTGGAAAAACTTAAAATTTTCACCATAAAACTTAGCACAACGACACTTCGCCTTTGCCCCAAGTAAAACCCTCCAATCTTTCTCTTTATTTATACATCTGGAAGTTCCTAATTTTCCACCATTAAACTTAGCACAACCACACTTCACCAAGTAAAACTCCTCCAATTTTTCTCTTCATTTTTTCATATCCTCATTCAAGGTTTATATTTTTACTAAATTTCACAGGCCCCACCAAAAAAAAAATCAGTTTTTTCTTTTTTTTTAACGTCAGGCGACTTTTACATTGGATAAAACTAATATCCGCGCTATAACTAGATACAATGTAACTTTAGCTCAGTGGTAAAGTTACTACCAAGTTCTTGATTGCAGTACCAACTACTAAACGGGTTCGAATCATCCTACACCAATTCCAGCTTTTTTTTTCTTTCTTCTTTGTTTGATCATTTTACTTTTTACTTCTTCCTATTTCTCTTTTCTCTTTTACCACTTTTTCTTTTATATATTGGATCTTCATTTTATTATTATCTTAAATAGTATCCATTTCTCTTAATTTTAGCTCTAATTTAACCTCTCTTTTTTTGTGATATAACGATTATTCTCCTTCTGTTTTCAAATAAATTCAACAATTTCTCTTTTTACACTATTGCTATATTAAGTATGACCAAGATTTATTTACAAATACTTAAAAATATTTCTACTATGTAAAATTTTGGATTTGTCTCTATTTACATTTACCAAATTTATATCAACTTCCTATAAACTTTAGGAACAGATTATTGAAGATATTAAAGGTGAGAGTCGCGTCTGTTGATGAGTGTAAAAGTCAATCTGTTGAAATTAAACTTCGCATATATTATTATATATGATCATTATCTATTTACTTGGTTTAGTTAGGACCCCCAAATTTAAAATCCTAGATCCGCCCCTGATTTTATACATCCTTTGCTAATAAAATCCTCACAGTCCAACCAAAAAGTGCATTTCTTTTTTCGGAGTCTTTGAGGATTCCCATTCACATTTTCTACCCTAATCAAACAACACAAAACCAAACTCCAAACAAAACCTAACAACCTAAAAAGAAAAAAAAATTATAATAACCTCTGTACTAAAAAAAACAACTTAAATTCCCACAACTTTGCAACCTCAATCAAACAAAACAAATGAAATCAGATCAATTCAACAACAACAACAACAACAACAACAACAACAACAACAACAACAAAATCTTAGAGCAAAAGAGTAATAATTCCAAGAAATCAATAGGAAAAACCTTTTACGATTCTTCTTAGCAGCTTCACGAGACTTGCGTTTCTTCTTATCATGAGGATTCTCAAACCATCTCCTTCTCTTAGATTCTTGAATAATATTAGCTCTTAAAACTTCTCTCCTAAACCTATTGAGCAGCCTCTCTTCTGGTTCATTTTCTTCCACTATTATCTGCACATTATAAGTTCCCATTGATGTTATAAACAACCCATTTCGATTTCTGGGGATTGTTTGGGTTTTGAGAGAGATTGAAGGGAATGTAAGAGGATATGAGAGGCGGGTTTTTAGGGAAGATGGGAACTTGGTTTTGGGGTTGTGAGTTTGTGGGAGTAAGGAGAAGAAGTTTGAGGAGGTAGAAGTTGTTGCAGACATGGTGGATTTTGTTGGAATGTTGGGGAGGGTTTTTGTTTGTGTGGGGTTTAGGGTGGTGGAGAATTTAACTTTTAAGTGGTCCAACAGGTAGAAATGGGTATGTAACGTATGTTATGTTGGAGAAGAAAGTGGTAGATACTATGATTGAGACTTAATGCGGAGCAGAGAGAAGGATGAACCATGTATTTGGGTGCATGGTTAAGAATGTTGTTTGTGATTTTAGAGAACAACAACGATAACATATAAAGCAAGGATGATCAAGGAATAAAGACAACTAACTAGTACGCATGAGAGAGAAAGTGAAAAAGAAAGGGGAGAAATTCACCCGAGAAAACCTAGAAAACCAGCCCAAAAATTCAATCCCTCCTCTAATTATCCCCAATTCTCAAAGAAATCTGAAGCATCCTCTTCGAAAAAATGTTGATTTCCACCTCTGCCTTTTACTTCTGCTATTAATTGCTTGTAGTCTAGCTAATAAAGCTCAATCAAGTACCCCTAAAAAATCCCCAATTCAATTTAAAGGCTACCTTGATAGCTATAGCCCGCAAAAATCATTATCCCTAGTATTTCTTTTCCCCAAATCTATTAATTCATCTCCGGTGCAAGTAAGCGTTTGCCTTATTTCTCCCTCTAAAGGTGCTGCTGGTGTATTTCGTTTTAAAGTTTTACAATTTTGCCTCAATCCAGCTGGGGACTCTAGGGTTTTAGGATTCCGAGCATTTAATGCGAGCTCTCTTCTCTCCTCTATTTGTGAATGGTTCAATCAATGTTGTGTAAGGGTGGCGATGCAGAGACGAAATTCGGCCAAAGGTGGAGTAAATTCAAACCGGTGGAGTATTTCAGTTATCCAAAGCAAAGGTATTAGTTTTGTCAGTCCATTAAATGCGATGGAACTGTTCTTCAAGTCCCAGTATTTCTATCCTCATCCTTCCTTTTATCGAAGGATTTGCTCCCCCTATAAAAAGGGTATGAAGGTGAGTTATTACAACACACCAAAATCTCACTTTTCTCTCTATTTTGTTCAATTGAAATTTATTATTCTCTTTGCAGGTAGTTCTGAGTTAAATATGGCTAACCCTAGTTCTTTCAAAGATAAGTTGTTAGAAAACCCTAACCCTAACCTGGGAAACTCTGCTTCTCCCTCAGTTATGGGTAAGTCTGTCTCCTGTGAAACGTCTAATGCTGCTAGTGAGTCTGAAATGCATACTGCTGAAGAAACCCCCTGCCCTACTCCCTCCCTGAATTTGCGTAGTCCTCCAGTTTTTCCAGAATCCTGTGTTCTGGATGACCTTCCTCAAGTGAAAAAAGACATTTGTGAGCTCTCCAAATCTTGTCTTTTTGGTAAAATGCTCTCTGCCCCTCTTGATATTCGTACTATTATATCTCGTACTAAAGCTGATTGGAAAATTGTTAAAGGTGATGTTGATTACTTAGAAATGGGGAATGGGTGGATTCTCTTGAGATTTGCCAATCCTCAAGACCTTGCTCTTGTGTGGAGCGAAAGGCCATGGCATATCCAAGGAGATTTACTTGTTCTCCAGCCCTGGAAACCCTTTTTTGATCCTTACTTAGAAGAGATAAGGTGGGTTGATCTGTGGGTGAGAATCCCAAGACTTCCCACTGAGTTACTAAATTTTGATTCTATTGCAAATATGTTGGCTGCCAATGATATTGGAGCTTTGATCAAGCTTGATCAAAGGTCCTTGCTAAGGAATAAAATCCGGTTTGCTCGAGCTTGCATTCGAGTGGATATTCAGGGCCCTCTCTTGGAATTTGTTGAGGTAAGTAGGTCCGGTGATTTAAGGCATGGTTATGTTGTGTGGTTTGAAGATTTTTCTTCAGTTCGCTCATTTTGTGGTGAGATTGATCATGTGATTGATGTTTGCCCCCTTTTAAACTCTCCCAAAAAAGAAATTACTATCCAACTCTTAAAGAATCCTAAACAGCAAGCTTTGTATACAACTCTTGCTAAGGCTGCTGGGTAAGACTCTCATACTCCCACTGCTGAGCCAGCTAAAGTGGTGTATGTCAAGCCAAAGCACCTTAGCAAGAACCTTGCTGCCTTCTCTACTAAGTCTAAAAATATGAAATCTCATGCATTTGATGGTCTGCTCCCTATTCCTTCTGGTAAAGGCATTACTCTGAAAGAACCTGCTGCTAATATTGTCAAGCCCACTCCTCCTCCTTCTTATGGTAAGGGAAAGGGCAAACCGGTTGTTTCGATCCATTTGAGTCCGAGGACTCCTCTGATGATGATGTTGTTTACATAGCCCCTCAAGTCTCTCCTCCTCTTGGGCTTGTTCTTGTAAGAGAAGAGAGGAGACACAGAAGTGGATGTGTCCCCAATGCTGTCCCCAGCTACTCTTACAGTGATCATCCCTCCTGCTATGTCTAGTGAGACTCATTTACTGCACTCAACTGATGCTACAGCTCAGCTGCACTTCAGTCCAGCCCCCCCTCTTATTGATGATCACAACTATTTGTTAAGTGAGGGGAATGATGATGAGCTGGGTCAGCTCAATGCTTATGCTGAAAATTCATTTCACTCAATTCAATCTGACAGCTCCATTGTTAAGCAAATTCAGAACATGGGGATGAATGCTTCCTTCCCTGTGGAGCTTTCATCTCACTCTAGCACTGCCAAGAGGATGATCGAAGACACTGAGGTGGATGATGATGCCTCTTCAGCTCTGAAGAGGAAGAGGACCTAAACCCCAGCCCCCCTGCTTATTAGAAATCATGCAGTCAAGTGATTATTTTGTGGGTCTTAATATTTTATTATGTCAATAGGATTTTGGAATATTAGAGGAGGTGGTAGAAAAAATATCATGGAAGAATGTAGGGACTTTTGCAAATGTAACAATATTAAGATTTTAATGTTGTGTGAGACAAAAATTCAATCCCCCCCTTCCCAAGCTCTTTGCTATTTGCCGCCGCCGCGAGCTTCCTCCACTTTGACTATATTCCCACTTTGGGGTATGCAGGGGGAATTTGGCTCTTTTGGAAAGATTGTAATATCAATCCTTTCTCTTTGGTAGTAGTTCATAAATCTATGCGGTTTATTGTATGTTCTTTAAGTCTCTTGAATTTAAATATACAATTTACTGTCATCTTTATCTATGCCCCAGCTCAAAAGGATCATAAAGCTTCTTTTTGGAATGAACTTATAGCATATATATCTACTTTATCTTCCCCTTTTATAATTCTTGGGGACTTTAATGAGATTAGTAAAGCATCAGACAAATTAGGAGGAGCCCCCTTCTCCTCTTCTAGATCTTTTTATATGCAAAATCTGCTTTCTAAAGTTGACTGTACTGAATTATCCTTTGTTGGACAAATTTTTACATGGAGAAAGAAAAGGGATGGCCCTAATAACATATATGAGCGTTTGGATCGAGGAATGGTTAGTACTTCTTGGTTAAGCTTGTTTCCTCAAGCAACTCTCAAACATTATGTATTTACATCTTCTGATCATTGTCAACTTACTCTTGAGTATCTCACTAATAATTCTCCTAAGGCCCCTCCTTTTAGATTGGAAAAAATGTGGTGTACTAGGAAAGACTATGACTCACTAATAAAACGCACTTGGTGTACTAAATTCCATGGCTCCCATATGTATAACCTCTCTAAAAAGTGTAAATTATTGAAGATAAATTCTAAGGAATGGAACAAAACGCAATTTGGAAACATATTTCGTCAAATTCGCCAGGTGGATGAAAAACTCAAACAAATCCAAGGACAAGTGCTAATAGACCCTTCTAATATTTCTCTTCAATCTCAGCAAGAAATCTTCCTTAATAAACGCTCCAAGTTATTAGACTATGATACAACCTATTGGAAACAAAAATATAAAGCTGATTATTTGGTGCTAGGAGACACTAACTCCAAGTTCTACCATTCGCATGCGACGATTAGAAAACATCGCAACCAAATTAAGGAATTTACTACAGAGGATGGCCACTCTATTACACAACCAAATCAAATTGAAAAAGAGATAACAATAGCATTTACAAAAAGATTTATTTCTAACCCTCTATGTAGTTTCAACGCTGACGAAGATTTTAATCTTCTATCTCCAATAGTCACAGAGGAAGATAATAATTTTCTTGTTTCACTTGTCTCATTTGAAGAAATAAAAGATGCAACCTTTGACCTTGCTCCTGACAAGTCCCCCGGTCCGGATGGATTCCCTCATTTTTTCTTCCAAAATTATTGGTCCTTAGTTGGGAAGTCTGTCTGCCGTGCAGTTCAAGCTTTCTTTCATTCTGGTCACATGCTAAGGGAAATAAATCATACTTTTCTTACCTTAATTCCCAAAATTGACAAACCAATTAATGCAAATCATTTCCGGCCTATTAGTCTTTGCTCGACTATTTACAAGATAATTTCTAAAGTTATTACTAATAGACTCAAGCTCACTATGGGGAAAATTATTCATCCGCTACAAGGTGCTTTTGTTCCAGAATGTTTGATTCAAGATAATATCCTTATTGCTCATGAGGTTTTTCATTCTTTTAAGAATAAAACTGGAAAAACGGGTTGGATCGCCATTAAACTTGATATGGAAAAGGCGTATGACAGATTGGAATGGAACTACATTTTTACCACCCTAGATAAGTTGGGCTTTAATGCAAAATGGATTGGTTGGATTCGTAGTTGTATTTCTTCTACTTCATTCTCAGTATTAGTTAACGGTATCCCTGGTGATAGATTCTTCCCCACTCGTGGGATTAGACAAGGGGACCTTCTCTCCCCTTACCTTTTTATTTTGCGTGCTGAGTTGCTAGCTAGAGAATTCTCTAAAGCATGTAATGATCCAGGGAAACTTATTCTTTGTTCCTATTGGCGGTGTCGGGAGCTAGAATTCCCTTCCTCACCTTTTGCGACGACACTATGATTTTTGCTAAGGCCTCTGATGCTAGCTGCATGAAAATTAGACAAATTTTAGATAAATATTGTTCGATGTCGAGACAACTAGTCAACTACCATAAGTCAGCTTTCCAATGTTCTCCTAATGTTCAAGATATGGATAAAGTAAACTTTTCTGCTATTTTAGGGATGCAAGAAACGTCGGAGCTAGGTGACTATCTGGGGTGTCCCATCATTAACTCTCGGGTTACAAAGGATACATTCTTAGGGGTGATCAATAAAACTGTTCAACAGCTTCCCAAATGGAAAGCTAACTCGCTTTCACAAGCAGGTAGAACGGTTCTCATTCAATCCAACCTAGCTTCTAAAGCAAGCTTCCAAATGCAGAGCTTTTCTCTCCCAAAAAAAATCTTAAGTAAATTGGATGCCACGTATAGAATATTTTTTTGGAATAAAGACCCTCTCTCCAAAACTGTCAATTTAATAGGATGGAATAAAGTTTGTCAACCAAAGGCTGTAGGGGGAATTGGGTTTAGAAAAGCGGAAGTTACTAATGTGGCGCTCCAAATGAAACTCTTATGGAAAATAATAGTAAACAAGGATAATATCTGGGTCAAATTAGTCAGCAAAAAGTATTTGAAGGAAAAAAATCTCTTCTTATGCAATACTCCAATTAACGCCTCTTGGCAATGGAAGAACCTTTTGCGTCATCGTCCAATTTTTAAGCAAGGTCTTAGATGGTTAGTGGGCAATGGCAAAGACATTTCATTTTGGTATGATAATTGGATCTTTCAGTTCCCGCTAAGTTCTAAATTTCATCCTACTATTGGCTCTGAATTATTCACAGTAGCAGACTGTATTGATGACTCTGGTGTTTGGGATTGCTCCAAGCTTCTTTCGTTAGTGCCTCCTAGTATGGTTAAGTTAATCTCTTCTGTGTTTATTCCCTCTTCGCCTCAAAAAGATAAGTTGGTGTGGGGGTTAACCCCGGATGGCCAGTATTCTGTCAAATCAGGGGTGTCTTTAATACAAAGAACCAACGGATGTAACAATGAGAAAGTTGAATATAATTGGATTTGGGGCATCAATGCTCCCTCCAAAATTAAGAATCATCTGTGGAAAGCTTGTAATGATGGTTTGGCTACTACTAGTAGGTTGGAGAGGAGCCATATTTTTGTTCCTCAAAACTGTTGCTTCTGTGATTCTCCTTCTGAGACAATGTGTCATCTATGTTTTGAGTGCCCTTTTGTGTTGGATATTTACGCTCATTTGAAGGATAATTTTCAATGGAATATCCCCCCCCCCTTTGGTTTGCTTCCTTGCAGCTCACCTCTTTTCGTTCGATTCTAGAAACTTGCCATCATAACTTAGATATAGTTTATCTTACTCAGCTTGCTGTGGTTTGGTGGCACATTTGGTACTTTAGAAATAAACTTATTTTTAACAATGAAAGTATTTATTTCTCCCAAGCTAGTCATATTATCAACTCCTTTATGTTAAAATGGGACAAAGCTAATTTACTGATTCCGACTTTTAGTAATTCTCTTCCCCAAATCTCCAAACCTCCTCCTCGCTCTAGCAATAACCTTATTTGGACCCCCCCTCCTGAGGATGTGGTAAAAGTAAATTTTGATGGCTCTAAGCTTGAAAATGGTCAAGCTTCTTACGGTTTTGTTATTAGAAATTCTAAAGGAGAAGTTTTAATGGCTAGTGCCAAGTCGTTGGGTGAGTATCCCTCTATCCTCATGGCAGAAGCCATGGGTTTTCTTGAGAGCCTAAAAGGAGCCCTTTCGCTCCAGTATAGGAAAATTGTCATTGAAGGAGACAATATTACGGTAATTAATGCTATTAAGAAAATCTCTTCAGTTCCCTGGTCTATTTCTAATATCATTTTGGATGTAGGTTCTATTTTGGGGCAATTTGAGGATGTAGAGATTCGGCATTGCTTCAGGGAAGCCAATCGAGCGGCTGATTTCATGGCTCACAAGGGTCATCGGTATTCTGATGTTTTTAATTGGTCCCCCCCTTACTGTATTGATTTCTCCTTTATCATCCGAAAGGATGTTTTAGGCTGGCCCCCTGATTAAGGTGGTTAGCTTACGTGGGGATAATATGACGAGTCTAAAACTTTAAATTCCGACAAATATTAGATATTTATGTTTATATTGCATGTATAATGCACATATATTATACATATATCATACATATATTGCACCATACATATATCAAGTGGGTTCAGTTGAACCCAGTAGTGTGATAGTAGCTCCTCCCCTTCAAGTACTAACCTTCTATATTAGAAACCAGTGGCGGATGTCAAAAGGGGCGTTGGGGGTACGACGAAGCGTGTAATTTAAAGAGTCGGTGGAAGCGACGTCGGAGGTGGTTGGTATGGTGCGTGATGAAGAGGCGAGAGTGGTGTGGAGTGTGGACGGTCAGAAGCACAATGAGATTAGAATCAGTAATTTATGCGAGTGTGTTAATAAAAGGTTATAATGCTGATATTGTTTACGAACTTGCAGAACACATCACCACTAATGAGAATCCGTAGTTTATGTGAGTGTGTTAATTAAAAGGTTATAATGCTGATATTGTTTACACATCACCACTAATGAGAATCCGTAGTTATGCGAGTGTGTTGATTAAAAGGCTGTAATGCTGATATTGTCACACAGTTGCATAGCACATCACCACTAAATTAGATATATAAGGCAAAATCGCACCGACAATAGATAAAAGTATTACAAGATAATTTTACTTCTACCTGAAAACATAAAGGTGCTAACTGAGAAACCTCAAACAGAAAAATGCGTAGGTGTTTATGGGCTCAATTCTAAACAAAAAATTGTATCTAAAATAGAAGGGAGTAAAGTTTTTAGAGAATTAATAACTAAATAGTTGGTTGTTAGATATTTAAATTTCGGAATATGAATATATAGGGCATTTATGTAACTGCAATAGATGTGATTCATTAATTTCTCCATTTTACATTTCGATATCTAATAATGGGATGTTTAACCTTTCTCAATTTTTAAAGACGGACTGAAATGATTAAAGAAAAGATCTTGAAAGGAACAGTACAACGGATTCTTAGTAGAATCTCTCATGTTTAAAAATAAATTTAGAGGTAACTTTGACGTTGTTTAATACTCAAAATGTGGTTAAAGCCCAAACGATTCCATGAGCGATTTCATGTCGTATATAACTCAGCGCGTGTACATGAGATTGAGAATTTGGAGATAATAAGTCGGTGTCGAGACAAATATTTGGTAAATGGAAATTCATGAAATTATTGTCATTACCTTGATTAGCTAGTGATAGAAATAGATTGAAAATGAACTACAAACTGTTTGTTGGGAAATTACTCTCAACTTCCATTACTGTAATAGATGACAAATTTAGACGACTAACAATAGATGTTTGTAGTGGTTAAGCGCTTAAAAGGGCTCTATTTAACATGTGCACAACTGCACATACTCTTTTCTGACAACTTCCATTTACCAAAACTCTTTCTCTTCAGTCTTCCACTAGTAGAATAATTGCTTATTGCTGTGGTCATTAAGTGGCCTATTGCGGCGGTTTTCGCCGCGCAGCAATTAAGGGCGCAGCAACAGGTAAATTACCTATTGTTGCGGTTTTTAACCGCAGTAATAGAGCAACCTATTGTTGTGGTTCTTACACAAAACCGCAGCAATAGGTATTTTTTTATTTAAAAAATGCAACCTATTGCTGCGGTTCTTACCCAAAACCGCAACAATAGGTATTTTTTTTAATAAAAAAAAAGAAACCTATTGCTGTTGTTTTTGGTAGGAACAACAGCAATAGGAATTTTTTTTAATATAAAATGAAACCTATTGCTGCTGTTTTTGGTAGAAACAACAACAATAGGTGTCAGTGGAGATTTTTTTTTTGGCTAGCTAGAAAGGAAAACGACTGAAAAATACAAATAAAATTAGAGAAATCTCATCAACAACAAATCAAGCTACCACCAATGTAAATATATATAAAACAAAAAAATTGCTTATACATAAGATAAAATAAAATCCCACATACAAAAAAACAGAGATGTAAAAGAAAAATATACAAAAAAATGAAAAAAAAAATCAGAAAAAAATTGTAACACCACCTAACATCAGATCTGATAATTACAAAAGAAACAAAAATGAAACTCGTGATGTTGGAGAAGTCGAAAACACCAGATCTAACGCCGACGGCTTCCTACTGCTAGTCTTCAAGTCCCAAACACCGACGATTGTGGAGAAGTCGCAAAAAACCGACGATTTCTAAAACAAAAAAAATTAAAGTTGTTAATATCAACGACGAGATCTAGCTATTGTTAAATACGTCAACAACCCTAGATTAACAAATTGCGAAATTAACACTGAATTTTATCAGAAAAAGGAAAGAAAACAAAAATTTTTTGATAACTGACATTAAAATGGGTTATAGATTCAAATTAGATTGAATATTACCTTCTCAGACGTTGAAAATTTGAATCTGCATAACAAACAGTTACTAATTTAAGAATATAGCAGATCTTGCGAAAATACCGTTATGAAAAATTCAATTCAAATTAAAAAAAAAAGAGATAAAGTAGAAGAAGAATATAGAATAGAAAACGAAACAGATCTGGAAATAGATGAACACCGGTGAGGAAGTCGTGGCCGTTGACTTCCTCGATGGAGCCAAAACGCGATTTCGGAGTAAATAAAAAGAGGCGAAGACTTCGCTGTTGTTGGTGAAGAAAGCGGCTTAGGCGACGGCGGCGAAGGCGACGGATGACCTAGTGTAGACGACGGCAAAGGCGACGTTCGACGACCTACCCGCTTTCTCTCGCTGCGACGAAGATGAGAGATGAGGAGACGATTATACTCGTCGTCGCTGAATTAGAGGCGAGAGAAGATGTTCGGCGCTGTTGAAGGTGTCCGAGTGAGGACATTGAGGAGAAGAGTGAGGAAGAGAGGAGAGAGAAGATGAGAGTGCGAAGATAGAGTGAGGAGGTGTGAGAAACTGATGTATGAGAGGGAGAGGAGAGAGAAAATAAAAGTTGAAAATCTTGAAACGGCGCCTAAGGGTTAGATAGAGAGGGTTATTAACCCTAGTAGACTTTAATACTTACCAAGGACCTATTGTTGCGGTTCTTAATAAAAACCGCAGCAATAGAATAATAAATAATAATATTTAATCTATTGCTGCGGTTTTTAGAAAAAACCGCAGCAATATGTTATTTTGGACATTTATTTTTATTTTGCACGCGGTCTATTGCTGCGTATAGGTAAAACAGCAGCAATTTCATCGCAGCAATAAGCAATTATTCTACTAGTGTTCACCAACCCTATACCGGTAATACCCACAGAACATTCCAAGTAGAACCCTTTTGAACAGCTCAATTGACATTAGTCGATATACATGAATACATCAGCCAAAAGCACTGCGAAAATGCTTAATGAAGAATTAGAAATAATGTTCATAAATTAAGAAAATGTTTGCTTCAACATTTTGGATTCTAAGAAACAGAATCAAATATCTTTTCCTTTTTCTTCTTCTTTGGTTGAACCTCTCCTCAATCCACTAACCATTACTTGGTAGTAATGATTTCCCCTAATTTATTACCTTTTCTTTCCCTCAAGTAACAAATCTATTTCTTAGAGCACGTTTGGTTCGTGATTTTTGTTGGGCCCATTATTTTTCATGTTGGCGGCAAGATTGTATTTTCAAATTGCAAGATAAGTATTACCAGTTATCAAGTGCAGGTAATCAGCGGAAGAAGTGGGCCCACGACTTTGCAGTTGAGACAAAGAAGGAAGTGGTTAAGCAGGAAGCTGAGGTGGCCCTATTTCTTAGGAGAATATTCCAACGGCTACAAAAGATATTATTGTTTTGTATAAATAGCACGCTGGTAACCTAATTTTACTCTGGGCAGCTCACATTGACTCTCTATACTCATAAGCTACTATTTCCATATCCTCTCTATCCATTAATACTCCATTAGAAATACTCTGATAACTATTGTATTCACTAGATTGTATTGACGGCGACAGTATCATAGTGGATTGGTGATCAAGAGTGTCACCCGCGGTTTTTCCCATCACTTGGGTTTCCGCGTCAACAATTGTTTGTCTCCCTATTCTTTTATTTACACTCTTGTCAATTATTATTTACTTCATATCTTAGTAAGTATATTCTTATTGTTGTTGGCTCCCCAATACCTTTTGCGTACTTAGTACAAAATCGGCATAAATAATTTGGCGCCCACCGCGGGGCCTTCAGCAAGATCTTTATACATCTTTTAACGCTTTCTTTTTGTCTACTAGTTCGTCTGTGCCTTTTCCTTTTTTCGTGTTTGCAATGGCAGGAGAATGGGTAACTACTCAAGAAGTCATCGACGAACTCAACCGTGTCAAGGCTGCTATGACCACATTAAAGGACAGCTACGTCGCGTCGTGCATGGAGAATCAAAGCCTGAAGTCTGCTCAACACTCCAAGGGAGCCAGGCGTCGTAACGTCGGAGGCGTCCCCAAGATGCCCAATCTGGACAGAGAAGCGTTCGAAAGTCCATTGAACCACAACGTTCCCACGAACGGCGAAGATTCAGACAGAGATGATGACGGCGACGATGACGCTAACGCCAATCTCCAAGGAGGACAAGCCCAGGCGCAACCGTGCTCCTTCTCTAATGATCCTATCCAGCAACGACTCCAGCAGCTAGAGCCTAGAGGACATGATCGCCAGAATCCCCGGTGTCCCTCACCCTATGGAGAAAGCGACGCCGAACAACTATGCGGACTCGCCCTTTGCTGATCCAATTGCCATGATCGAGGTGCTGAAGCGATTCTCCGTCCCAACCATGAAGCTGTATGACGGCACCACATATCCAAATGACCACGTCGCTCAATACAAGCAAAGGATGATCACCATCTCAATTCCTCGGAGTATGCGCGAGGCATGCATGTGCAAAGGCTTCGGTTCAACGTTGACTGGGCCAGCTCTGCAATGGTTTATTAATCTTGGCAACATCACTATCTCTTCCTTTGTTCAATTAATTAATACTTTTAATTTACAGTTTGCTAGCAGCTGTAAAATGGAAAAACAGGCTAGTGACTTACATAGAATTGTGCAAAAATCTGATGAATCCTTGAAACAATTTGTCAACAAGTTTAACAGGGAAAAGGTGTCGATTCCAAATTGCGACGCCAAGACAGCCATTGAAGCTTTTCGACGAGGGTTGGATGAAGAATCAGACCTATACAAGGAGCTCAACAAATACCCTTGTCCAACGTTCGAGGATGCTCAAGCCAAAGCCCTGGCCCAGATCCGGTTGGAAGAGGATATGCAATCGAGGAAGGCATACAACAACGCCGACAGCAGGAAATCTGCACCGGCTAAACAAAATTCGTGGCGTCCAAAGCCTTATGATCGTCCGCGGCAGATTCATAGCGTCGGTCGTTCCGGATCCGCCAGCGACTGGAAAAGTGATCCTGGCCTACCGCCCAAGCTCACTTAATATGGGTTCAGTGTCAACGCGACAGGTATCGTTAACACTTTACATTCTTTGGGTAATGCTGTCAAATGGCCTTCAGGAACGAGAAAGCAGCACCCCAACGAGACAAATCCAAGTGGTGTGAGTTCCACGGAGACCATGGACACGACACCGACGAGTGCGTCGCACTGAGACGTGAAGTGGCCCATCTCCTTAAACAAGGTCACTTGAAGGACATGCTGACGGAAAGAGGAAAATAAACTTTCTCTAAGACCGATGGACGGCGACAACCTCCTACGTCGCCGACACATGTGAAGGAAATTAATGTCATTAGTGGCGGATCAGATATTTGTGGACTAACCTATTCTGCAGCGAAACGTCACGCGAGAGATGCGCCCAATCAAGATGTCATGCCCAAAGAACTTTGTCACCCGTGTGACGCCGAACTTGAAGCCATGCCAATAACGTTCGACGATGACGATCTCGGAGATGACAGAGACATCCACCACGACAGTTTGGTAATTTCTCTAATTGTTAGCAATTGTTTACTAAAGCGTGTGTTAGTGGATAATGGCAGCTCAGCCAACGTCCTCATGAAAGACGCCTTGGAAGATATGGGCATTGACGAGCGTGACATCGTTCGAAAATCAACTGTCCTCGTCGGATTCAGTGGCGAAGCCAAGCATACCATGGGAGAAGTGACGCTCCCCACCTATGCCAAAGGAGTAAAAATGCCCACCAAGTTCTACGTCGTGGATTGTCCATCTTTATACAACGTCATCTTGGGAAGGCCCTGGATCCACAGCATGAAAGCCGTTCTGTCTTTCATATCACCAATCGTTAAAGTTCCCTACCTAATGGGGAGTGCAAGAGATCAAAGGGGACAGGCGGATTGCCAGAGAATGCTACAAAACGTCCCTCAAACCCCGCAAGATGGAAGCATAGCAATTACAGATGCAGACGTTGGGGGAACAAGATTTTGACGAGCAATAAGTGGATGAAATTATACTCGACGCCGACAAGCCCGAACGAACTGTTAAAATAGGTTCGTCATTAGCCCCCGACGTCCGAGAACAGGTAATAAAGTTCCTTGCATCTAACGCTGATTGTTTTGCATGGTCACATGAGGATGTAACAGGTATAGATCCTGACGTGATAACACACAAGATCAACGTCGATCCTCATCACAAACCAGTGAAACAAAAGAGACGCAAATTCTCATCTGAAAGAAACCAAATAATCAACGACGAGGTCCAAAAGCAGATTGACATCGGCAAGGTAAGAGAAGTTAAATACCCTGATTGACTGGCTAACGTCGTTGTTGTAGGGAAAAAGAATGAAAGTGGCGAGTTTGCATCCATTCCCATTGCCACACATCGACGCCCTCGTCGACGCCACCACGGGACATGAGTTACTGACACTTATGGACGCCTTCTCCAGATAAAACCAAATACTTATGCATCCCGAAGATCAAGAGAAGACGTCGTTCGTCACTGACCGCGACATCTATTACTACAAGGTTATGTCGTTCGAATTAAAGAACGCCGACGCTACCTATCAGCGTCTTGTCAATGCCATGTTCAAAGACCAACTAGGGGACACCATGGAGGTGTACATTGATGACATGTTGGTGAAGTCCAAAGCTGCTTGTGACCACGTCACACACTTACAACAAGCATTCGACGTCATACGAAGGTCTGGAATGAAACTCGATCCTACTAAGTGTTCTTTTGGAGTGTCTGCGGGAAAGTTTCTAGGGTACATTGTTACACAACGCGGAATAGAAGCTAGCCCTGACCAGATAAGAGCCATTATCAACATCCAATCTCCAAGAAACATCAAGGAGGTACAAAAGCTTACCGAGTGCGTCGCAGCATTAAATCGGTTCATATCCAAATCCTCCGACAGATGCCGGTTATTCTACGACATCCTAAAAAAAACAAAGGCTTCGACTGGACTGACCAACATGAACAGGCGCTGCAAGAGCTTAAACAATATTTGATGACGCCGCCATTATTATCTAAGCCGGCGGCAGACGAACCTCTGCAACTTATGTCGCCGTCAGTGAATCATCAGTCAGCAGCGTCTTGGCAAGGGAAGGCCCAGAGGGCAACTACCTATTTATTATGTAAGTAAATCACTTGTCGACGCCGAAACCAGGTATTCACCCTTGGAAAAACTTGTTTTAGCATTAGTTATTGCTAGCAAAAAATTAAAACATTATTTTGAAGCACATGTAATACATGTCAAAACTAACTATCCTATTAAGTCCATCTTGAGATGTCCAGAATTGACAGGACGGATGAGTAAGTGGGTCATCACCCGCAGTAGTTATGACATCACATATCAGCCGCGAACGGCAATAAAGTCACAGGCCTTAGCAGATTTTGTGGCTGACTTCAGCCCACGACTAGAGGCGTCGGCACAAAGTGAGGTAAGTATGTTACGTTGGATGTTAGCACAGTTAATACAAAATGAGTGTTATATGTAGATGGATCCTCGAACTTTCGAGGGGCCGGACTAGGTATACTGCTGAAGTCGCCACAAGGGGACACTATAGCCCGAGCTATTAGCTATGATTTCAAGGCCACAAACAATGAAGAAGAATATGAAGCATTATTAGCTGGACTGACGCTGGCTCAAGATCTATAAGCCACCAACGTCGAAGCATACATCGATTCATTGCAAATAGTTAGCCAAATCAAAGGAGAATTCGCTGCCAAGGACTCCAAAATGACGGCGTATCTAGAAGCAGTCCAATCAAAGGTAAAATATTTTACAAGTTTTGACATTCATCAGATTCCCAGGGATCAAAATACACAGGCAGATGCATTGGCCAACATTAGATCAGCTATGAGAAAGTCAGGATTCAAGAACATACCAATAGTACATTCAGCAAAGCCGACGATTGATCGTCCAACGAATGACGCCGACGTCAATGCAATTTCGGCAACTCCGTCTATCAGTCGGAAAACACCAATCATTTCCTATCTCAAGGATGATGTACTCCCAGACGACAAACTGCAAGCCAGAAAGGTACGTTTTAAATCTTCAGTGTATATTCTGATTGACGACGTTCTCTTTCGAAAGTCCATTGCAGGGCCTTTTTTACATTGCGTCGACGGTGACGAATGTAAACAAGTACTCCATGAAATGCACGACGGGAGTTGTGGCAACCATTCAGGTGGACATAGCTTATCTAATAGAACCTTGAGAATGGGATATTATTGGCCAACGTTGCGACATGACGCTAATGAGTACGTCAAGAAGTGTGATGCCTGCCAGCGACATGCTGCCATGTCTCACAAACCAGCAGAAAAATTACATCCAACCATAACCCCATGGCCCTTCATAAGGTGGGGGATGGACATCGTCGGTAAATTGCCTGCAGCACCGGGGCAAAAAGTGTTCATGTTGGCATTAACGGATTATTTCTCCAAATGGATTGATGCTGATTCGTTCACCTAGGTACGTGACAAAGAAGTTATTTCTTTTATATGGCGAAATAGAATCTGCAAGTTTGGTGTCCCGTCGGAGATAGTCTGCGACAACGGGTCTCAGTTTATCAGTGAACCCACACGCAGCTTCTTAGCAAAGTGGAACATACAATTAAACACGGCAATCCCAAGGTACCCACAAACAAATGGGCAAGCCGAGTCGAGCAACAAATACATCATAAAAGTCATTAAGAGGCGACTCAAAGCAGCCAAAGGCAAGTGGACGGAGGAGCTCCCGTCAATTCTCTGGGTAAACAGAACTACTCCCAAGACGGCGACGGGGAAGACGCCGTTCTCATTAGTGTACGGCTGCGAAGCAGTTCTACCTCCAGAAGTACGAATTCCGATGGCGAGATATGGATTGCTGACGCCAGAAAGAAATGAAGAAGAGATAAGTCACGACCTTGTCACTAGTGAAGAGCTACGGCCTTCGTACGAATGACGTCACAACAGCAAATAGTGGCTCGGAGTTTCAACAAGAACGTCAATGCAAAGACGTTCAAGGTAGGTGATTGGGTACTTAGAGAGGTGTTCCAAAATACTAAAGAGCTTAATGCAGGTAAATTAGCACCAGCTTGGGAAGGACCATACCACATACACAAAGTAGTAGGCAACGGCGCCTACAGGTTGTGCACAAAGGAAGGTAAACATGTTCCCCGAAGTTGGAACGCCGTCCATCTAAAACTCTTATCACTTTTAAACATATGTTGACAACAAAAGGGACGCCATTACAGGTAAGCAAGTAGCAGTTCAGATTCAGATAGTCCATTTCATTTTGCTCTCAACATATTCAAATTGATTATTTTTTCATTTTTAAGTTAGTTCTTTGCACTTTATACTGACTTGAGCGTCGGAGGGCCGTTGGTGTATGAAGACAGGCACGTATGACAAAGATTCGTTGATAACTGACATCAAGCAACCTGATATTACGACACTTACAATCCCTGACGCCGACATCCAATTTGACGGCAGTAATCTACTCTGGAACAACAAGGTTCAACGGCGTCAGAAGAACACAGGATGGCTTCTATACAGTAATGAACACACACCTTGAGAAGTCATCACCATAACATACAACGAGCCATGTGTAACTAGTTGGAAGTGGTAATTGGCCCTTCATTGCAACTAGTACCTAAATGGTTCTAACATCAAAGGTACCTATTACACACATACATACATTTGCGTACGCAACTACAAACAATCACATGGGCGCAACATACAAGAAGCAAATTATCACACAATAAGAAAACATAGCATTGATATTTGCCATCGAGGCAATAGTCAAACGACACACCAACAAGAAAATAAAATTGTTCCAAACTGGTGCCTTAGCACCAACACAAAGCATAAAGTAACTTGTTCAAACTTGGTGACACAACACCCAAAAACTATAAACTAACATTGTTTTAACAGGTGTCACAGCTTTGCAGGAATTAGCAATTGTTCAAACTTCATCATTGACGCCGTCATTAGCCGCAGAGTGAGCAGTAGCAGCCACGTCAGTTGCGTTGGCGCCGTCTGGAAGCAGATCTTCAGGAGTGCCAAAAACCTCCAGGAGCTGCCTGAAGTCGGCCTCTGGAGTCCATGACAACGTCTGCCCCTCCATGTATTGCTTCATCAGACGAGCCTTGGTCTTCCAAGTGTAGCGGTTGGCGGCGTCCACGAGTTCCTCTCGCAGTCCTGCCACCGTAGTCTCCATCTCTTCCTTCAACGCCGCCAACTCCGTCGCCTGCGCAGCAGAAGACTCCTTCAGTTTTGTCACCTCTGCTGTGACATCCTTCAGCTTAGTTTCCGCCGCCGTCTGAGCAGCTATAGATCTCTCCAGTTTGTCGCGGAGAGTTTTGCACTCCTTTTCAAGAGTAAGAGCTGTGTTGCGGAGAGCAAGGCAATTTTGGACAGCCTAGACATATTAACGCCGTCAATGAAAAGGTATTAACGTCATGAATATATTTGTATGCAAAACACTTACATGGATTTGCAGGGCTAGTCCTTCACTTGCCACAGTAGTCAGAGGCAGACTAGCAAGACGACATTGTGGCGCTGGAAATGCGAGCTTCTCATCAGCAGGGAAGATGGTAGGCGCCGTAATCTCACATAAGTTTTTGGGAAGAGTGATGGTGTACATCTCACCTTCCGAAGGTGGCGTCTTAGTAGACTTGGAGATGTCTGCAGGAGGTTATCTTGGCGACCTTAGGAGGAACAGTGAAGGACGGCGTCGTAGTAGTTTCTCCCTGAGGCTTCTTCCTCTTCTTCATTCGCTCCAACATCTCAGATTCGGAGAGGGCGACGCTGGGAGTCTTGGACCTGGTGGACAAGGTGTTCTCTGTTCCATGTGCAACGGCGTCAGATGGTGTAATAACAGCATGAATCATGATGGCGTTAATTGACAAAATCAAGACGAGCCTGATGCCATAGATGCTGAGGTGTTGTTCGTGGGTTCGTCGGTGTTGTTTGTTGGTTCGTCGGTGTTATTTGTGTGGTCGTCGGTGTCCTGGGGCAGAACTTCGCCGTCAGAAGATGCCAAATCAAACTTGTTCAAAATTTTCTTTCTTTGGCAGAGTATTTCTTCAGCAAGCGGTTGACCTTCATCCTCGTATAGTCAGTTTCTTCAATTGACAGCGGCAACACTTCTGCAAAGGGGAAAGAAATTAGACAACGTCAACATCCCAGTTTAGCAACGGCAGTACAAGGAAAAAAGAGCATTTACCTTCAGCATTCCATCCTTCGTGCAAAAACTCGTAAGCTTTTCCTATTGATGATTTATCCACAAAAACATATCTCTTCTTCCACCCTCTGTCATTAGCCCCAGAATTTTCGACTAAAGAATGGCGTCCGGATTTCAAGAAAAGAGTGTACCTCGTATTTTTTCACCCTCCTTATCTCATACAAATACGACAAATCATCTAACCCAAACTCCATACCCATACCCTTTGACAATTTGTCTATTACATGAACTACCCTCCATACTAAAGGCATGAGTTGAGCGGGGCTGACTTGTAAAGCCGTAAGCAATTCAGTCATAAGAGGGTTTAAGGGGAATTTGTACCCGATTTTGAAAGGATATTCATAAAAAACAATCCACCCCTTGCGGCAGTCGTCGAGGCGTTCATCTTGGGTAGGTACCCTAGCTTTGGTGAAAAGGGGTACACCGGTTTTCTCTAAAAAATCATCTATTTCATCCTCCAAAAACTCACTAGCAACACTATGACCCCCAATTACCCCGGCGTCAATAACAATTACTTTCTTGGTGTCTTCGATGGGTTTAGAGGCTCTTTTGGATTTCCTAATTTTAGGGGCTTCTTTGGGTGACATGGAAGCAAGAAAAGTGGAGTGAAGAAGAAATTACCTGAGAATTGTTCGGCGGAACCGGTGAAGGATGCGAGTAACTGTGGCAGTTGCTTTCTTGAGGATGAGAGAAGTTTTGAGGAGTTGAGTAGAGAGAGTGAGAAAAGTGAAGGGTCGAAAAGATGGATGGGACAAGACATTTATAGCGAAAGTGTGTGCAGTTGGAGAATAATGGGTAGTTTTTTGGGACGTGTAATTGATGTCCCTTCCCAAGGTGGTTTTGGACAGTAAACATCAATTAGGGGCAATTGTTGGGCCCGTTATTTTTCATGTTGGCGGCAAGATTGTATTTTCAAATTGCAAGATAAGTATTACCAGTTATCAAGTGGAGGTAATCAGCGGAAGAAGTGGGCCCACGACTTTGCAGTTGAGAGAAAGAAGGAAGTGGTTAAGCAGGAAGCTGAGGTGGCCCTATTTCTTAGGAGAATATTCTAACGGCTACAAAAGATATTATTGTTTTGTATAAATACCACGCTGGTAACCTAATTTTACTCTGGGCAGCTCACATTGACTCTCTATACTCATAAGCTACTATTTCCGTATCCTCTCTCTCCATTAATACTCCATTAGAAATACTCTGATAACTATTGTAATCACTCGATTGTATTGACGGCGACAGTATCATAGTGGATTGGTGATCAAGAGTGGCACCCGCGGTTTTTCCCATCACTTGGGTTTTCCGCGTCAACAATTGTTTGTCTCCCTATTCTTTTATTTACGCTCTTGTCAATTATTATTTACTTCATATCTTAGTAAGTATATTCTTCTTGTTGTTGGTTCCCCAATACATTTTGCGTACTTAGTACAAAATCGGCATAAACAATTTTTAGGCAACAAGAAACGGAATCAATTACTGATTCCCTTTCTTTTTGTTTGGTTCAACCCCTCATCAATCCATTACCATTACTTGGTGGTAATGGACTCCCCTCAATTTGTTACCCTTCTTCCCCCTCAAGTAACAAAATACTTTATTTGGTGGTAATGGTTACCATTCCATTGCTTGAACCAAACACCTCATAAAGCTAACCATTTTTGTTACCATTCCTCTTCTCTATTTGTTTCCATTCCCTTTTCATTCCATACCTTGAACCAAACGACCCCTTAGTGGTAATAGTTTCTTTTCCCTTTCCATTCCAAAGCTTGAACCAAACACTCAACAAAGGTAACAATTTTTGTAACCATTCCACTCTATTTGATTTTCATTCCAGGACTTCAACCAAAAATACTCTAAATACAACATTTACCCGATATTAGTTATAGATTGTCATCAACACCCATATCGAGCAATGGGGCACAAATTTACAGAACTACCCTTTACAATTGTGCGACATATTAGAGATTTCATAAGCTATTCTATTTTGTTAGAACAGCGAGGCAACTTTTTTCAGAAATTCTGAACTAGTATAAACAATAAATGACTATGACTATGACTATGACTATGACTATGACTATTACTCATTACACCAGAGGGAGGAAGTTTGTCATTCTTGATATTTGTAAATCTTCTAAATCATTCTGTGCAGTGTGCAAGTTCCAAAAAAAAGACTACATATTAATCACACAAAAAAAAAGACTACATATTAATTTTACCATCAGTTTCACAATGTGTATGGCAAGAAACAGGCTAATAACCTATAAAATACTTCCAAGTCTGAAAGCGCCATTATGGAGGAAGAAGCTAGTAGGTCCCAGATGGTTCAGAAGAGCTCGGTTGATTCATCCAGTCTTCTAAATAGGGGATGTACCTCATCAGCCTCCAAGGAAAATCATAGCCGACGTCTCAGAAGTGTAGCAATAAAAAGGAAATCCCAACCTCGAAAAGTGAATCCCCTGCGAGTTCTAAAGGCTTGTCGCAAGAAAAATTCCTATTTCCTTCCTAAATTTGTTCGAAATGCCAGGTTCTGTGTCGGAATGAAGAGGAAAGCTGGTTATAGTGCAGATATTGTCCAAAACCCAAGGAAAAAACCTGCTTCAGGTTATTGTATTGGTAGTGTTGCTTTTAGTACTAGCATTGAGTCAGATGGTAATAATGTCTCGAGTCCTTGTATGAAGTCGGTCAGTATTAGTTCTAAGGATGATGTCGTAAGTCTATGTAGTAGGCGTCCTAAAATAAACGAAGCCCATAACCTAGCCGTAGGAGCTAGAAAAATGGGCTTACTTGTACTTTAATGTTTTCATATTAATGTATGTTCTTGTTGTCAAAAAAAAAAAAAAAACCTATAAAATACTTCTACACTTCTAACCAGCTCTCTAGTAGCTTACTACGGGGTAAATTCTCATAGCCGACCAGTTGCGGGTATCGGACTATCAGTAGCCAACACCTTCATTACACACCCTACGTACCCCCAAGGCTGACTTATGTGCTTTTTTAACAGTAATTGGTGCTTTTTTTGTATTTACAGTAATTATACTCACTTAAAGAGCTTCAAATGAACAAATTTGGGCGTACCTCCAGATAAGTACACCAGAGCCAGGAGGTGTGATAGAAATTGCCATAGACTACAACACGACCTAACTGTACAGAATGTATGGCTTACCAAAAGCAAAACCCAATTAACTAAGAAATAAACTGTTTGATCCAGGAATTCTGATAACCCCCTTTGACAGATTAGAAGGAAGTCCGATGCTCTTCTTTTGCGTACTACTTTCAGAAGATTCTAGAGCTCGAGAAGCTTGGAGAGACACCTCTGCATGAAGCTGAAGACATGCCATGGCCATCTATGTGCAACAAAAAATCCTTAATACAGTTAAAACATGTTAAAAAGCTGTAAAGAAGTCTCAATTAAAGACTTTGTGACTCACCGTACAACACTCTCTATCAGTGTCTGATTTGGCTAATTGAAGTGCCCATGTCCGAACCCATTCAAGTCCTCTAGAAACTTCCTCATTCCCTTCAATTATTGCAGATGCTATGAATGAGGGGTGAAGTGCCGTCAGAGAGCAAGACGCAGCAAAGAGTACCGATCTTCTAACAAAAGGTTCCTTGTGGTGGCATAACTCCCTGCATCCAAGTGAAGTAGTGAACCCATTTGTTCATCATCAGTCACCACAGAAGAAAATAAAACCAGACAGACAGAAAAACCACAATGCAGGGAGATATAATTGATATCAGAAACGTCTTTCAAAGGAAAAGAACTCACTACTAAATTCCATATTTTATTTCCATATTACATAAAACTTGGAAGTGCACTTAGAGTTATACTTGCTTTTTGTTTCGCTTCATATTTTGCATTCTCAACATGCTTTTCAGAACGGGAAACGACTATATGTTACGGGGAAAGTGTTAGGCTAACTGTTCAATACCTTGTGCTTAGCATTTCCAGAAGTGGGGGAGCCAAGGCAGATGCTTCTGGATGAAGAGTAGTGCATCTGATACAGACTCCAAGCATATAGATAAGTTTACCCAAAACGAGGAAATCCCTTCCGAGCAAGTCAACTCCATGGCTTTTCTTATCAAACCCTTGCATTGCAGGAAGCATAAATGCTGCAGCATAAAGAGGAAATTTGTTCTGGGACCAGTCGATCTCAGTAGCCTGCAAATTTGTTTGTTTATGACCCCATCGTCGTGTTTTTCCTTTCATTTCACCAGGTTTTGAAGGAAGTTCTCTCTCAAAGCGGTAGGTCAAATTCAATGGAGAGAGAGAAAGTGTATCTGGAATCTCTTTCCAGGATCCAGCTCCAGGCAACCCTTTGCTACTTGGCAAGAACCAGGGTTGAGGTTCAGCTGAGGATGATATCAGAGGTTTTGACCGAGTTTTCTGGACAATGGTTTTAGCTTTAGCAAGCTCCTGGGCTGCATCTGTCATGACATCAAGAATCATGATGCGTTGGCTCACATCCAAATGAGGAGAATATAAAAGCTTGTTTATAGCATTTAAAGATTCAAAGGGACACATCACAAGCAACGCGACCAGTGCCTTCTGCCTTTTTTCTTCAGCTGATTCTTCCTCTCCTTCTAACACTATATCCGCGCAACGAACTTGTACTAGTGTTCTCACTAGATCACTGGCTACATGCTGTAGTTCATCAGGTGATGCTCGTACAAGCTTTTCAGCAACATCAAGAGCACTTCCCACCTGCATAGAAAGTGCCATAATTATTTAAACACATTTTTTTGTAGTCTCAAGTCAAGATAGGGTTATGTTTTTATCCTCTTTAGGTACCAAGCTTAACACCCTTTCTGATATCATGAAAGCCAAAATGGGGTTATGTTTTTTCTACTTTGGCTTTCAAGCTTAACATCCTTTCTTATATTATGAACAATGTAAATAAGAATGAGTTAATGGAAACTCCACAAACAAAGGAGATTTACGACCATGAGTAGCATAGAATTTCCCTTATTCAACAAAACAGGTACATCAATTCAAAGTTCTAGAAACAGCCACGTGTAAAAAGAAAGAATTGAAAAGTTTACACTTAGCAGTTAGCTCGACTGGGCCTGGCTTGAACAAAATTGTGTGACATGTCAGATATTAGCAGGTAAGGGTTGCTAACGTCATGGAGAGGCCCAACCCCCTCCTCACGATCATTCAGGATCCAAAAAGAAATCCTCCAAAAATATACTTCCTCCGTTTCCTTTTTTACTTGCAACATTAAAGCATGAAACAACAATTTAGGAGAGAAGAGGGATATAGAGTAATAAAAAAAGGACCCCATGTGCTAGGAGAGGAAAGAGAGAATATAGTGCCAAAAATATCAATTTTGCACGAAATATGCACCTTCTGGAAACGGGAAATGTTGAAAGTACAGATAAATAAATAAAAAAAAGTAAGTTGATGAAGGCTTATGTCACTAAAGAGTGCCCCTTAGCATGATTGGACTAACATAATCCAGAAAGATTATCCCTTTGTTCACTGAAAATTTTACTACAAGACAGACTTTTCAGGAACCATGCTGGAAGATGCTTAATCATTTATATCATGCTGCGTGTTAGACTAAGAATGGTTATAAAACAAGCGAAAATATGCGGAACAGAATTACAGAACTAAATTAATCTACAGGATAGAGAGTAAGAAAAACAATCGTGCATGCTATTTAAAGGAACCTTTTTCATTCAAATGCATCTAAAGGCTCTGAGCTTGATAAGCTAATTGACAGGGTTCCCTCTAAGCATGGGGGAAATGATCGGGTAAAAAATTATATCGACAGTAAAGAAGCGCTAAAGGAATTTGATGAGATGTACTGGCGATGCAAGCAACAGGAATAAACCAGTAGCTGTCTACTCGTCTTCTACATATGCACTTTAGGATTCAGTTCAGCACTACAACCACGTTTGGCAGCCTTTTCTATCCTCCTTTCACGAGTATCCCCTCAACATTAAGTCCAGGCCTCCAGTGTGATGAAACGTCACTTGTCTCCTAGACCCCAGGTCACCAGCAATAGCCCCAGGCCCCCATTGAAACTTATCAAAAATATGTATGTAATGTTGGAGCCAAAGAACAGGATTTTGCAAGATCATTTCCAGATAACACCACCATACAGTTTCTGCCATCGGCAGTCCTGGGATTTAGATGCACACCACCTTATTTCTGACCAGTCAAGACTAGAAATTTAGCTAGAAGATATACTAGAAAGAGGTCAATTAATAGGGCTTACTCCATCAGCGTCGTCAGGTTTCCGAAGGGCCCCCGCGACATCCACCAACTGAGAGATCCTCTTTTAAGATCAGTGTCATCATCTGTCAAGTCATAAGGCTGTAAAGATGAGTCGCTTGACGCTTCAGAATCTTCACTTGTGTTGTCATCCACCTCTTCACCAGAAAGAGACTCATCGTTGAATGATGCTGGATCAACAATCTCATCAGGATCAACCAACTTATACTGTAAAGCTTTCTTTTTATTCAACTTGCTTCCTCTCTCAGGGGTATCTCGATGGTCTAAATCTGTCATTTGCACAACATTATCAATTGTTTCTGTATGCTCCAAGTTCTTGGAGGTTCTATCTCTAGTAGCCAAAGCACCATTTGAGGAGGCCAATCCAAACTCCCAGTCTATAGTTTCTTCTCTGCAGCTATCATCAAGGTAAAGAGGGTTTTTTGGATCAACTACCTTAGAAAAAACAAGTGCGATATTGCTAGCCATTCTCCTGACTAAGTCATCAGGGTTCTCCAGTCTACCTGTCAGGAAAACAGAGCACTCCAACGTAAGCTTATTCAGGTAATAACTTTCAAGAAAAATTAAAGAAGGTTCAAGATAGTACAGCTAACTCCTTCAAGAATTGAGCGCATAACACTCTTAGTCGAGTCTAGCTCCTCCTTTGACATATTTTCCAGCAAAAGACCTACTACAGCAGTTACATCTGCAACCCAGGTTAAGGTGAATGCAATCCAACATACAAGAAGCAAAATTAATAACAATGACTATTAGTGTATTAAAATTAGCAATATGTATTTGGGATCATGTACAAACAATGATTAGGGTGTGTTATATTCAAATATTTTGACTTCTCTGGGCTTATCTGAACATATCTTAGCTTATATAAGCATAAGTCGATATGAGTTGAACATAACACTACCTTAATAAGTGTACAGGAATGAGAGCCATTGGATCAGCACAATCCAAGGGTTAAAATTCCCATCACGGATCAATGTGAGCAAATGAAAAATTTATACGCAGTCCGATGAGTATAAGCAAATGAGCATCAAAAGGAATCAAATGGGTAACTACAAGCAGTGAAATGAGCAAATTTATTGAACAAATAAGCAGTGAAAAATCTACTTTTTCGTTCTAAAAATGTAGAGTTGAAATTGATTCGCACTCATGTAAAACCCGTGTCACAGCTCACAAGCAATCCAACAACACACTCCAAGGTTACCTTTTTCTACCCCTCTCGAGTGCATCAAAAATTATGAGAAGGTTGAAACTATCTATCAGATTGGGAATTACCGATTTCAAAGTCTCCCAACTCTTAGGATCCTATTATTATGTTCAGATAACAAAATTTTGATATAGAAATATAAAGGCAAAAGGAAGAAAAAGGTATAAAAAAACTACCCAGAAACATATTCCAAAAAGGATACACACTTGTTGCTCCAACGGAGCCGATTGCACAAATTCTCGTTTGGACCACACTTGTACAGCATGTTGGATAGCTTCCAACAATACATTATTGTTTTCACTCTTTTTCAACTTGCCATCCTCAGAAGCGCAACCGAAAACAGCAAACTGAAGTATCCATCTCAAGCAACAGAGAGGAAATACTTTCAAGAATAAAAATTTCTCAACAAACATGACCCTGGGTGAAAATAGACAACAAGATAAGTATACTTGCATAAACTATTTTATGAAAGAATGCATAAACATCACTATATTCATCCTTGGACATTAACATTTCCAAAACTTTCATATTTGACCTAAGTTATTCAGACTCGAGTCCTAGACATGGGTACATTGTCCAAGTGTCACTCTAAAATTATATTAAAAAAACCATATTTTTGATTTAAAATGAGGCATCAAGTGCCCAGACTCATTTGGGGTTGTCGAGGATCCAAACCATGTTCTTGAAGTGAAATGAAGAGTCCAAGTAACGTATAAGCTGACATTTATTCCGTCCATATTAAATGTCCACATAGTTCTTCAGCGGAATGCAAACCACTTCCGAGAAAAGAGTCTAATACTCAAATCATTTTGCAAAAAAGTGAACAGATTAAACAAAGAAATCAATAAAAAAAATAGCAATAAAAACCAACATGAACACCATCAATCATCCAACCTCTACCAAAATATCAAGTATATATAGTGCTGTCACCTGACTGTTGTTTGATGTTGGAATGACCGATGAAATAGTATCCATAATATCCAATATGCTTCAGTTTTGTTTGCACATTCAACCACCAGCTGATGCAAGATTTGCTCAGTCATTTTCTCCACGACATATGTATCTTTAACTATTTCGATCATTAAAAACCAGAACTGAAAGCTGGGGTCTGACTTGAAACTGTTCTCAGTGATTGTGTCCTTATGGGACATTAAAAAGCTTTGTACATGTCGACGAATTCGGGGAATCACCTCATTTATTAGCAAGTCTGCAATCAACATTTCAAATCAACATTTCTTTATTCATGGACAAGCTTCGAAAATACATATATATAGCAGATGGAATAAGAGTCATCACCATGCAATTTATTAGAACTCTAAGTACATTTCTCAGAAAGTTCAGCAATAGTTCTCCACAATAAACCAGTGAAGCTCATCGTTGAAAGCCGAAAATTACAAGCTCAACAGAAGCAAATGGCAAATGCGACATTAATGTCTTCCAACCAAATCTTATTACTACAAATGAC
Source organism: Beta corolliflora (assembly GCA_947648045.1). Lineage (NCBI taxonomy): Eukaryota > Viridiplantae > Streptophyta > Magnoliopsida > Caryophyllales > Amaranthaceae > Beta > Beta corolliflora. The sequence goes on from CANSZD010000162.1 coordinate 129,681, forward strand.
CCCTAATAAAGTGCACCTCAAATGAACAAAGAGCAAAAATAATGAATCCTTTAAGTGAGTATAATCCCATCTTACCAGCTGATCCACGTCGACAAATCCGAGTAAACATTTCTGCAACAAACTGGAAGGTACCATCCACATCAGTGCCACGAAATAAAACTTCTTTACCATGTAACTTCCAGCTTATTTCTTCTGCTCCATACAGAAGCTGAGTAGTAACACTCTTGAAGAATAAACTAAGAACGTTTGTTAGGAATGAACAAAGACCATAGTTCCCAATCTTAAGACATAAATGCAGGAAAACACTAAGTGGATATTTCTCCACCAAACAAAGACAAAAAAAAAGGGACTGAAACAACCAAGTCAGCCATCCCTCTCAAGAGACATCCACAATCTCTCGGACTTCGCAGTTTAGTAGCTGAATGAAGCATGTATGTTAAATGAATATGAAAGGATACTGAGATGAAAGAGATTTAGGAGCTCCAAGCCGTATCTTGTCAGGAACAGATGCGACAAGCTGAGCCACTCTAGACACTAGCGGCTTGACATAAGAGCCAAAGGTATCTTCAGATTGATAAATACCAAGTTCCTTAGCCAGCTGAAGGGCACCTATATCTTCTAACAAGCAGAGTTCAACTAATCTGTGTAAATTTGGAGAAACAGATGGGATCAGAATTACGTGAATTCTTGGTCACCTCTTGTAGACGAACTGTTTTATCAAAATTCCATAAAAAGAAGACAGAAATCTATAAGGATATTATCTAGCAAGAACGAATTAGAACTTCAATAAACAATATTTGCTTAGTAACCACCTTTCAGCATTTGATCTTGCAGCATTAGCATTGTGGTCTAAAGAAGGAATCAAGGCTTGAACAACTTCAATAATGAAACCCTTCACAAAAAATACATCATAAACCAGTTTCCTTGCTGTCAGAGGGAAGCAAGATAGCCAATTGGAAGCAACATCTGCAAAAAATTAAAAGAAAGAAGAATTGAGACAATCTGTGAAGAGTACTTGAGCTCTCATATATTAAATTCCACTGAGTCAAGCTTCTCCAAATTATTCAAGGAGCATATTTCTCCAGGCAATTACAACTAGCAATCACAGTTGGCTAAGCCTAATGTCACACAAATGGCAAACCACACCCGAGAGACAACAAACCCAGCTTGAGTGTTAGAACAAAAACTCTCTTATATTCATATATAAAATTTATTTTAGCTTCCACATATATCTGTACTAACCATCACGTCTTTCTCATACTTTTTTTCTCTCTCAATAATAATAAACTGCCATCCTACTTAGAAAGAACCATGTTGAAATTATTTGCCTCCTCTTTGGACCCATTACTTTTAAGATAATAATTCAAGGAAATTGAACTGGTTATGAAATTTGAAAAGTGAATGTGAAGCATCTTGATTAACATGAAAGACTGGATGTATCTAAGCTCTATCTTATAGAAAACGGAAGCAAGAAATTCTAACAAAGTAATGGAATGCAAAGGCATTTTCCTTGTTGAAAGACATTCGCCATCTTGCATACATGCACTAAAAAAAACGAGTCCAGTAGGTTATGAGTCTCTTTGTACTCGGACTCGGGTTTTCGTGTCAGACAGGATACATGTCCATGTGTCTAACTCGGCAACTTTATGAGAATGTTCCATAATATGGTCCAAAATGAAGTGCCGAAGTGACCATACCATGTCAGAATATCAACGCTCCGACACGAGCATTTGAGGTTAGCACGCACTTAAGGTAAACCGAAGAGTCCACGTAACATAATGTAGATACCGGGCTTCCTTTCGATGTAAGGATGTAACGAAAAGTAATCAATCATGATAATCCACTCAATTACTCTCTCGATCCAAAACTTATGATATGATCCTTAAATATATTCTGTCCATGGAACTTAATATATGTAGTGGCATATTAGGATCCGAAATTATAAATCCATACAATTTCGGGACATATGACAACTATATTAAATTTATGGAACTATTAATTGCAAATGGAGGGACTACATTCAAAACAGTGTAGATTAAAGAAATATACCATGAATCAAAAACCGAGCTAATGTAGGAAATGAAATTCCTTTATAGAAGACTTCCCACCGCTGATTCCTCCCCTCGCTCAAAGAGGCAACTTCCGCTTGATTGAGCTGAAAAGATGCAATTCTGAGAGCATCATACAATCATGCACACACAAAATATACCAAAAGCTAAGACAAAGCTCATGTACTACTTACTAGAAGCATCAAACTTCCCAAATAAATAAATGCCACTCTTAAAATAAACAATAAAGTAACTAATAAATATTGTTTCAAGTATACATGAATTCAGAAGACAGAAAATAATCACCTGATTTCTGTATTTTTGTGAAATGACCCCTGCCAAATATAGTAAACATGCACAAAACAAGATTATTAGCAAACCCCATATTTAAATAAGTTCCAAAAACCAAAAAGAGGACAAGGAAATTTAAGAACAGAATTACCCAAAAACTAAACAAGCAAATTCTCGAGTATTTCAGATTATTATGCTTCAAATTAATGATTTTTTGTACCATTTATGAATAAGGGTGTTCAAAAAAGCAATTAAAATTAGGAATGAAAATGTAAAATTTGAAGAAACTAAATTAAAATACCAAATTGGAGTTGGGTATTTCCCACCTGAAAGAGAAGAAGTGTCAATGGGGAAAATGAGGAGAGCGAGGGAATGAAGAGCTAAAACGACGTCGTCGACGTATTTAGCAGTTGTGATGGCGGAGATAGTGTCGGAGACCTTTTCGAGGAGTTGGGTCTCCACTTCACTCGTCTTCAATTTTCCCTCCGTCGCCATTTTAGTTATATTTCTGCTGTTACTCTTTGGTTTTTGTACAGGAGAAACATCAAACCTCCAAGGCTCCATTCCAACAAATAAAAGTTGGTAATTTCGTAATTGACCTTTTTGAGTAGAGTTGATTTTTTTTCTAAAAAATTTGTTTTCGTTTTCTATGTTCCTTTAAAAAATAATTTTCACGTTTGGAAATCTCAACTTTTACTATTTATACTTTTAATAATTTATTAATAATTATTATAAAGAGATATTCGACAATTGATTGTTGGCTATTTGTGTTAACTATTGAAATAATTGGATGTTTATAAAAGTGCTTGGTAAAATCAATTGTTGAGTGTTGACTGTTTAGTGCAAAATAGACCAGAATATGTTGATAGAAAGTGACGCCCTCAATGTCGTCAACTCAATTAAGCACAAGACTAAGTGGTTTTTCTCCTATCTACTAATATTTGATGATATTTGTAAGCTTTCTTTGAATTTCCACCTCATGTGAAAAGGGCGAGTAACAATATGGCTCATCTCATGGTAAGACGGGATACTATATATGGGACACAATGAATATGTTTGTATGGGCTAGAAAGGTTCTGACCCGGTGTAATGTCGGCGACTGCACAGGGCCCCAAAATTAGGTCCCTGAATTAGTTAAGTTTATTGTTTGCAATATAAACAAAGTGAAGCTTTACGAATTAGTGGCAATGTGTGATGGGCCAAAAAATGCATGGATGAATAAAGTCTTCGGTTTGAAACTTGTAGCTAACAATTACTTTTTAAGAGCTTAAAGATGCCCCCATGACCTCCCATTAATGGCCAATTCTACCCATTAATTCTTGTACTTCTATGCTCCAAAATTTTAGCATAGCAATTAGAGATCTTCAATTCTCAATAGCTATCTTTAATGAGTCTCATTTATGTTCAAGATTTCAACAATTTGAATTAAACAACCCCCTTCCAAGATATACCTCTAACCTTCAACTAGTATTTTGGCCCGGACGATGCCCCGGTCAGTTATAATTATCAAATAGATTATTATTCATGAATTTCATAATTGATTTTATTAACTTTTTGTAATTTTCTATCTAGTGTAAAATTAAAAAATGGACGTTATGGCATGATAAGTTGTTTAAAAAAACTTATAAGGAATTGATATAAAAATTAAAATTTCAATGAAATTGGGTTATTACGTTAATAAAAGTGTTAGAGATCAAAAAGTTTGTCTATGTCTTTATAGTTACATATAATTATAAGACTTTATTATGTTTTACTTTGAAACATTAACATTGAAATTGTAGTGGATTGGTGGTTAAACTCTCACATTTCATTTCAAATGTCATGTGTTCGAATCCTAGTAGCTACACGTTGTTAATATTTTTTAAATAAGATCATAAACATGCGTATTAGAAGCTTGAGAAGAGTGCCACATGGCACCTACATTGGAGAGTGCCATGTGGCACCGTTCCTTTCATAGGAAAAAAGTTGATATTATGAAAGTACACATTGAGGCGAACCTAACAAGATCTACATGAGTATGTTTTTTTGTATATATTAATGAGAATATTTGGTCAAAGATTTTAAAATTTGACCTCAAGAGAGAGAAACAAATACTATATTATGGGACGGAGGGAGTAGAACAGATAACTCCGTGTAATTTTCATTTTCCATAATAAGAACCTTTTATTTGTTTTAGAATTATGAAATAAGGGCGTAATCTCATGAAATAGTACAAGTGTTCCGTCATCTTTTCCTTGCCCCTGGTATGGGTCCTTTTTCCCAAAGCCTCCTTGCTTTGGCAGGTCTTGATTTAATATAACCCCCTTCTCTTTTCCCTCAAAAAGAAAATGCAAAATAGATGCAAAAGCCAATTGGAAAAACATATTAAAACCAGTTTTTGGCTGAAAATATGGCTTTTTCGCTAACCAAAAAGTCATTTAACAAATATTTTTTTTGGCATTTTGACCACATCAAAAATCCAAAAGTCAAAAGGCAATGAAAAAGCCTCCTAAAAATTACTTACCAAACACCTCCAAGGAAAAACATAGTTATGTGTAATATTTTTATATTTGTCTCAACATATATTTTCATGAAATCAATTTTTTTTACAAATTTCACAAATCCGTATAATTGTATATTAATACTCTATGTTGTGCATTGACAAACAGCCTTTTGGATACAACTAATAAAGAACGAAGGAAGTATTGCTTATTTTTTTCGTATTCCAAGACAAATATATAACCATTAACATACATAATTACATATAAATAAAAAACATAAGAAATAAATAATTCAAATACACATATCAAAACGAATCTAATAAGATATCAAGATAACAACTGTTCTCATAAGTGAGTGAAGAATAAAGTATATAAACCCAATAGATGACTTTATTATAAGTACTAGCAAATTATGCACGCGATGCGTGCCTGTTTTTTTTTCTTTTTTCTCAAACATAGATTTTAACATTTTTGGGCATAAATAGGGGTAAAATTTGAACATTAGAAATTTTTTGGCTATATTTCGTAGGTTAAGCCTTTATCACTTAACCCTTTTTTTATTAATTTTTTAACTTATTCTTTCTTTTAGGTCTTTAAGATTAAACTTGATGAACAATAAAAGAATGTTAAGTTGATTTATTTAGGATTTCTTATGTTGTATCAAAGTCTTCTGTGTTAGATAAATCATTTCACTTTGTTAATTGATTGAATTTTCCGTTTTGATGTAATACTTGATTGGTGTAATATTATTTTTTACTTTTTTCAACATAAATGTACTAAATCTTATAGTCAATGTTTCTTTTTTTGTGGCTCAATTATAACTTGATTGTCTTTAACATTTAAGTTCATTTTTTTAATGCTATATTTGAGTTTGACTTTATATTTTCCCTTTTTTTGATAGTAGTTGATTTAATAATGGGTAATTAAGTAAATTTATAGAGGGACACCATAGCCCCCCCTTCCCTTATATAATAGAGATATTATCATAGTGATACTCCCTCCGTCCTGTTTAGTCCCCTACTTGTCCAACAAGTAAGCTATAGGTTGAGCTTTCTTGTCTAGCAAGTAAACTAGTATCCTTTAGATGTTCTTCCTTGGAGACTTGTGCAACGATGTCTGAATCAGCTTAGTCCAAGCCTGAGCTTCGTTCCCGAACCTGCAAAAAGGGACCCACCCCGGAGGTTTGGGTGGTGGTTCCCCCTCCGAAGCTTAAGTCAGATATCAGGAGTGGTAGAGAGAAAAGTAGATCTAGAGAGAGAAAGTGAGAGAGTGTTTTTACAGAGTAACTTTGCACTGTTTGCATTGAATGATCTTTCTCCTGATTTCAGGGGTATTTATAGTGATAGCAAGATGATAGCTAACCTTAAAAACTGCCCTAAAACAGTGGCATCTGATTGGCTAAGGAATCAGATCATGACACGTGGCAAGCCATGATTTGTGAGGGTTTATCAACCACTCACTTGCAGCCACCTCCAAGGGGCCGGGCTCTGATTATCTTTTGGGCCAAAAAAGTAAGCCTTTTCTCCCAACTGAATATGACCCAAGTGTTAAACCTTTTTCTTCTTATTTATTAGTAGAGGACACGTGTACGGCTCTGATGAGCCCAAGTGTCTTCAAAGGAGCCGTAGATGTTAGGCTACAACATTTGCCCCTAAAAGGGCTTTCACTGCTGGCCCATCTGACGGTTAAGGCCCTTTTACCCAAGGTAGTTTTATTCAAAATGAAGGAAATGACGCACCTTTTCCTGGGTTTTACCGGTCATAATCGACCGTTTTATCCTCCACTCGGTCATCCTTGACCGGCTCCACTAGTTTCTTACCCCTCTATAAATAACTTTGGTGTGAGGACATTAAATCATTTCACACCTTGAACGAATTTTCCTAGAGAGAGAAGTTCTGCAAATTTTCTAGAGAGAGAGGGAGATCGCCCAGCCTCAGCTTTCTTCACCGACTCGTCCAGGCGCTTTAGCAGGTATCTTCTCTTTGTTCTTTTTACTCTTCTTTATTCTTTATTTTTTATTAGAAAATCAATAAAATGGAATCTTCTTCGTCAAATTATCCTAGCCGACCAAGAGCTTACCTTGACCCTAGAACCGAGATACTTCTTCTTCGGCACATTCTAGAGTTGGGCCTCTTATGGCCGAGTATATATTTTTTTGTGGTTTTGGCCGAGAAAGTCGAGACGACCCGGTCTTTACTGTGCGGGGTAATCGGCGCGCGTCCAGCAAACGGCCCGTCTAAGACGAAAGGTAATACTACCCACACATAGTTCAGACATGGACGAATCCACTGGTCGTGTTCCAGATGAGACAAGGGGGGCTCAAAGTGCTGAGCCTTTAGGCGGGCCTCCTTCTCCGGACCACAATTTAGAAGACTCCGAAATAAACCCTCGAGCCGGTACTTTCGGCGGGGACGTCAATATGGAGGTAACCGGCGAAGATAATAAGCTGCCGGTGATTCCGACGTTGAGGAATCGGACGAAGCCTTTACGACCTCGTCGGAAATTAGAAGACGCTTAGGTCCCCTTTCTGACCCCGGCTTCATTTTGGTCAATCGTAAATGGTTAGAGAAAATAGGACCAGATCCTAGTCACTTATCCTCTTGCATGCCTATGCCGGGCTTCTCCTTTGTCATCCCAAATAAAGACGCGACGATTCTGAGTGCCCCAAAGAACCACTTCGCCGTCTACAAGCTGGCCTTGGACGCGGGATTAAGGTTCCCTCTCCACGAATTTATAGAACAAGTGTTGCAATATTACCACATAGGCCATAATCAGCTGGCTCCAAATGCTTGGCACAACGTCCTGACGTTTATTGCCGTCTGCAAACTGCGCGGCCTAGCTCTTTCTCTCCAAGCCTTTACCCATATTCACTACGTGGCTAAGGTACCTAGAGCCGTGGACGGGGCATGGCTCAGCATCTGCAACAGCCCAGGCTTTATGACTGCGTGGGGCAAGTCGTCGAAGATGCACGAATGGAAGGCCGACTTCATCTTCTTACGGGCGGCCAACGACTATGCCACTGAGAGTTATAGATTTTATAATCGATCTGTCACGAATACTGGACGGAAGCAGTCCTGGCTGGATTTGGAGGACAGCTATGACGAAGAGGTTGTGGAGTACTTCAGAATAAAGGAGTACTCCAGGCCCGGCCAGCGATCTTTTAAGGGGCCAGCTAACTGGATACCTCTTAAAGAAATGTTTTACCATGATGACTTACTGGTCGCCGCCGGCTTGCGGTTGGCCGAAGATAAAGGTATACATTCAAATTCTCCAAGTAAAAGTCTTCGTCCATAGTATACATCAGACTAATCATTTCCCACTTCTTTTTTGCATATTCGACCAGAAAAAGTCTCAAGGCATCTTGGACGGGAGATATAAGTATGTCTAAATTCACAGACAACTTATGGAAGGAATATGCCAAGAGCAGCACCGAGAAAAGGGCTGAAACACTGGTAACTTTTCTTATTTTTTTTTTTTTTGCGAGGATCATTCTAACTCGTCAAGAATTTGCATCCAACCATTAGACGAGAGTCACCCAAAGAAGGAAAACGTCCAAGCATGGACGTCCACCTTCGTGGGGCCATTCTCGTCTGAGAATTTGAAAATCCTTCCCTGGACGAGTACGATTTGGACTCGTCCGAGACGTTGTTCCTTTCACTGGACGAGAATCACCTAATGAAGGAAGGCGTCCATGCTTGGACGGCCACCTTCTTTGGGCCATTCTCGTCTGAGAGGCTGAATGTTTTTGGACGAGTACCATTTGGACTCGTCCAAGTCATTGCTCCTTTCACTGGACGAGAATCACCTGAAGAAGGAAAGCGTCCATGCTTGGACGACCACCTTCTTTGGGCCATTCTCGTCTGAGAGGCTGAATGCCTTTGGACGAGTACCATTTGGACTCGTCCAAGTCATTGTTCCTTTCACTGGACGAGAATCACCCGAAGAAGGAAAGCGTCCATGCTTGGACGGCCACCTTCTTTGGGCCATTCTCGTCTGAAAGGCTTTAAGTCCTGATACTGGACGAAGGGTTGATTTCCTGTCCTTGGACGGGAGTCATTTTAGTCCGTCCATTTTTAGGACGGCTTCCTTCTTTGTATCAACTTCGTCTTTATTCGGGAACATTTTCTTTTGGACAAGGTTCCCTTAGGAAAGGAGGTGTCCATTATAGGAGGCCTTCCTTCTTTGGGCGATTTTCGTCTGAAATCTTGTAAATGGTTTATAGCTTTTGCCCTTTGGACGACCAGTATGAAAAGTTTAATTTTTTTTTTTTTGCAGAAGAATGCTCCTACAAACAAACTTCCACCTGGGAAGTCGTCCTCGTCCAAAAAGAGGCCTACAGCGGCCGCCGAACAGCCTCCATCGAAAAAGCCTAAGGGCTTTACAACGAAGAGGGCAGAGAAGCCGACTCCTGTTGGTGAAGTTGGGGAGAAAAACATGCCTCCACCAAAGGACAAGGCCCTGAAAAAGGAGCCTTCAGCTGATGCCCCTGCCGAGGGGAAAAAGAGTGCGGATCCTGCTGGTCCGTTGGACATTCTGCCAGCAGACTCTGCTGAGATCAACCCGCAGTCGGCCGTGGCTTTGGTTGTTCGCAGTCGGAGGCTAGCTGCCGAGAACTACCCAGGGCCCGGCGGCTCGGGGCAAGCGGGTGTCGCAGATGCCGCTAGCTATTAGGACGGCCTCCATCTCGTCTGGTGAGTCATATTATCCAAATAGTGTTAGGACGGTGCGGGTCGGCGGACGGTCTATGAGTCCGTCCAATAGACAAGCCATCGTCTTTCCCATCAAGATAACTGACTCTCCCCCTCTTTCAGATAAGGGCAAAGACCCCGCTATACCCTCAGCTCTTCCCCCCATAGACTCGGACGAGGAGTCTTCTCCTACTTTTGCCAAAATGTCGAAAGTGCAAAAGATCGGCTTAAGCGAGAGCTCTTCAAGTGTTACCCCGAATCCTATATCAAAGGATTAAGGGGGGAATCGATCGGGCATGTGGGCTACATGTCTCAACTTTTGTGCCGAGGTATGACTTTCTTGCTGACCCTTGTTTAGTAGTGTAAATTTTTCCTTTTTGTAACTCGTCTAATAACTTGTTTTGTTTTCATTGTCCCGACTTTTTGCTCGCAAAGATGCATGCTTCGAAGAGTGGGCGAGGGAGCTCGGAAAGGAGAACAAGCAGCTCGTCCACCTTGCTACAACGGCAGGCGACAAGGCCATCCATGACATTGAAATGGCTAATACCCTTCATCGTCAATCTCTGGAGGCTTTGGAGAAGAGATCAGCTCTCCTGGAGTCCGAAATAAGAATTATCTTGTTACTATCAACGATCTATTCAAGGAGCTGGACCGTTTGAAGATGGTCATAGATGCTGTCTCTACTGATACCAAGGGTGAAAGAGATCTTTGCTCTTCTTCTGCTTGCATAACCGAGCGAGAAGGAGAACATCCTCCTAAGGGCGAAGAGCGCCCGTCGGAAGGGGAAGCCGGCCATGCCTTTAACGACGCCAAAGAAGGCTTGGCTCAAGTCGTCGAAACGTCTAAGGACTGGGCCGTCAAGGCCTTTGAAATGCTGGCTGAGCCTTATGAGGTCCCCAACTTCGTTCGTCGTCTGGAATATCAACAGAGTGTTCATCGTGCTATGGTATGTGCCGAGGAACCTCCGGAATTTTTGGACTCAGACGACGAAGCTGCGGTTGAGGAGGAGAGCCCTGAAGACAACCAAGAAACTCGCGCTGAAGATGATGCCTAGTTTTAGGTTTATTTTCCTAAGTTTATCGGCTTGTTTGCCGTTGTAGCTTTATCTCTTCTAGTCTTAAGTTGTAAACTTTTTGCCAAGTATATATATGGAATATTTTTTGCCAATTGCTTGTCTCTTCTCCTCTTGAATTACAATTCTGACTGAGTATAAAATGTGCCTCGTCCTGAATGCTGGACGTTCCGCACAGATTTTTAAGGAAAGCGCGGCATCCTTGCCTTTAGAAGAGATTCGTCCTGAACTTTTGGGCGGTCTACAAAATTATAAATAGAGTAAGCTTTCCAACCCTGATCCTTGCCCTTGAATGGTCTAGAGTCTTTACAAAATGTAGCCAAATAAAAATACTCGGTCGGATATTTGGACGATTTGCAAAACACACTTAGGAGAAAATTGCCATCTTTGTCCTTGGACGATGATGGGTCTTTCTAAAAAGTACTTAGTGACATTCGTCCTGGAACTCTAGATGGTCTTCTCATTCAGACGGGTCTCACCCCAAGAGGTTTGTGGACTAGCCACATTTTAGCCGTTTTTCTCGAGTTGGTAACACTCGTCCTGCGGTATTTATTGCCTGGTTCATCCTGGTTTTTTAGACGACCTTCCCTCTTTTAGTTCGTCCTATAGGCTTGTCTTATCCCCCCCTTCTTGGACTAGGCTCAACCATATATAGTGGACAAGCCATAGTCCAAGAAGGAGAGCGGCCAACATTGGCCAAGCCCGCTGATATCGCTAAGGACGAGCTTTAGATACATGGTCTGACCATGTCTTAGCCGCCTTCTTTGAGGGAGCAACACTCGTCCGGAAGTAGTGATCCCTTACTAGGGTCTTTACTACTTAGCTGTCCGTGTATGTGAAAGTAAGTATCCTTTACTAAGGGCTTATTTCTGGTCAGCCTTCTCTTAGAGACCTTGACGTTTCCCTTACTAGAGATTTTGTCAATTTGATTGCCATTTATGTATTGTCAACCTTTAGGTTGTTATACTTTTGGCCGGTCTCCTCGAGGGAGTGATGTTCGGCATGGAAGTGAGTATTTTTTATGCTCTATTGTTTTTTGTGTTTTTGCCCCAAGTTATTGTCACTTTTAGACTAGTAACTGATTTAATGCCCCAAAGTGAACTAACTTAGTGAAAATAAACAAAGGCGATAAGAAGGTAGGAATTGTATTATATGAATTTTGCTTGGCTAAATGCCAAGATACATATATACAATTTTTTTTTTTTTTTTTTTAGCATGTGACGTGGCACTTTGGACTTACTACAAACTACCAGCTAGATTTCTGATGATGAATTAAGTTAGACGTGGTACTTCTTCAGATTATCTGAGTTCCAAGTGCGCTGTATAACTCGTCCACCCAGATCTTGGAGATGAAAGGTTCCACTGCGCAGCTCTTGGATAATCAGATAAGGTCCTTCCCAGTTTGGTGTTAGCTTCCCCATCTCTTTAGCTCGTCCAACCGCCTCCATCTTCCTTAGAACAAGATCCCCCACCTTGAGTGGTCGTCTAGCGACTCTCTTGTTAAACTCCCGAGCCATTCACAGTTTGTACAATTGCATTCTTAGTAAGGCATTGCCCCTGACTTCTAGTACTTGATCCAAAGCCGTGCGCAATGCAGTCCAGTTGGCCTCTTCTGTGTACAACATGACTCGCAGGGTGGGTTCTTCAATCTCAATGGGCAAGACGACTTCAGTGCCATAAACTAACATGAAGGGTGTCTCCCCTGTAGAATTTTTGGCGGTTGTTCTGATGGACCATAACACTAGCTGCATTTCTTCAACTCATTGCCCCTTGGCATTATCCAACTTCCTTTTGATTCCATTGGATAGAATCTTGTTGAAGGACTCTACTTGCCCATTGGCTTGTGGGTGGGCGACTGCAGCGAAGTGAGCCTTAATTTCTCTTTCTGCCAACCAATCTTTCAGTTTAGGCGTTTCGAACTGTGGGCCATTATCAAAGACGATGGATTGTGGCATGCCAAAATGAGTTATAATGTTTTCCAAATAAAGCCCTTGACGTCGTTTGTTGTTATACCTCGCATGGCTTCAGCTTCTATCCATTTAGTGAAATAGTCCACAACTACTATCACAAACTTCTTTTGCCCAGCGGCCACCGGGAAAGGTCCTAGCATATCTATGCCCCATTTGGCATAAGGCAGAGGGAACGAGATGGAACTTAAGTAGTTGGACGGCTTCTAGTGCAGGTTTTCATGCTTCTGACAGCTATCACATTTCTTTGCGTAGACGAGGGCGTCCTCCTTTAAGGTAGGCCAGTAGTACCCCGTCCTTAAAGCCTTTTCTCCCAATGCTCTTCCCCCAATGTGAGATGCACAAGCTCCTTCATGGAGTTCCTTCAGAACCTCTAGACCATCTTCTCTGGTGATGCACTTGAGGAGAGGGCGATTGAATGACTTTTTGTAAAGGGTCTCGTCCCATAGTTCAAACCACTTGTCTCGAGCCTTCACATACTTAGCCTCCACAGGGTCCGAAGGCAGTCGTCCTGTTTTCTTGTATTCTATTATGGGCTCCATCCAAACTGCCCCTCGACTAAGAAACATGATTTGCTCTTGGTCAATACTCTTTTTGGGTTTAACTTCCCAAAATACTGTTCTTGGTGCATCACCTTCGGCCGAGCTGGCCAATTTCGAGAGAGTGTCTGCTTGATGATTTTCTGACCTTGGCACTTGGTCGAGTACGAATCGCTTCAAAGGCTCAATTTCCTCTTTGATCAGACGCATATATTTGCCCATCGATACTTCTTTACATTCAAAATCCCCGTTGACTTGACTGACGACCAAAAGGGAGTCTGATTTGGCCTCAATTTCCAGAGCTCCTGCCGCTTTACACATTTTGATTCCAGCCAGAAGTGCTTCATATTGAGCTTCGTTATTGGATGCTTGGAATTGGAATCTTAGCGCATATTCAAACTTGTCTCCTTCTGGAGATTGACAAATGATTTCTGCCCCACATCCATTGACAGTGGACGATCCATCAACCATGAGCGTCCAATGCTTCCTCCCTTCAGCTGGATCAAATACTGATCCTATTATTGGCCGAGTAAGCTCAACTATAAAATCTGCCAAGGCTTGCCCCTTAATGGCTTTCCTTGGTTCGAATGAAATATCGAACATGTTAAGCTCAACAGCCCATTTTAACATCCGTCCGGCGGCTTCCATCTTTTGCAAAACCTCGCTTCAAGGGTTGGTCGGTGTAGACGAGAATATCGTGAGCCAAGAAATAGGGCCTTAACTTGGCGCGGCCATGACGAGGGCCAATCCAAACTTCTCAACTGGAGTGTACCTATTTTCCGCATCCTTGAGCACATGACTCACAAAGTATATTGGAACTTGTACAGACTCTCTTTCCACCAGCAGAACAACACTCACAGCCTGAGTGGACACAGCCAAGTATACAAACAGTTTCTCCCCCTCATCTGGACTGACCAACCTCGGCAGCTGCCGAAGGTGATCTTTGACTTGCTGAAGCGCTTGCTCAGCCTCTGCTGTCCATTCAAACTTGGCCTTTTTCTTGATAGTAGCAAAGAAGTGATGACACTTGTCACCTGACTTGGACAAGAATCGTCCAAGGGCAGCCAAGCAACCCGTCAGTCGCTGAACTTCCTTTATCTTTGACGGGGATTTCATGTCTAAAATAGCTTGAATCTTTTCCGGGTTGGCTTCTATTCCCCTCTTATCTACTAAGAAGCCTAAGAACTTCCCAGACAAGACTCCAAATACACATTTGCTGGGGTTCAATTTTAACTTGTATTTTCTGAGAGTCTCGAAAGTCCCTCTCAAATCACCAACATGACCTTCTTCTTGCCGACTCTTGACTATCATATCATCAATATAGGCCTCCATGTTTCTTCCCAACTGGGGCTGAAAGACAGTATTGATCAATCTTTGAAAGGTGGCCGGGGCATTACGGAGGCCAAAAGGCATCCTTAGCCAGCCATACATGCCTTTCTCAGTAATGAAGGACGTTTTGTCCTAATCCTCTTACCACATGGGGATTTGATGAAAACCTGAATAGGCGTCCATGAAGCTTAACAAAGCATGGCCGGCTGTGGAGTCCACTAGACGATCCAACTTAGGCAAAGGGAAACTGTCCTTGGGACAAGCCTTGTTGAGATCAGTGTAATCCACACACATCCTCCAAGTGCCATTAGGCTTTGGCACCATGACTACATTTGCTATCCATTCTGGATAATAAGTTTCTCTGATGAATTTTGACTCCAACAACTTCTGAACTTCCTGGTCGACCGCCTGATTCCTGGCCGGTCCCAATGTATTTTCTTCTGACGAACAGGTTTTAAATTTGGATTGACATTAAGCCGGTGGACGGCTATCTCTGGATCAATTCCAGGCATTTCCTCAACACAATAAGCAAACACGTCTTGAAATTCTTTCAGCAAGCTGATTAAAAGGCCCCTCAACTCAGGAGAGAACGAGGACCCAATCTTCAAAGTTCTTTCTGGACGAGCCTCATCCAAACAGACATCTTCAGGGACTTCCACAGGCTCTGGACGTTCTAGTGCTAGTCCCATAATGACCATCACTTCCTCAGACGAGGGTGGCTCCTCCTTGACGAGGTCATACTTTCTTTTTTTGCTGGGGAGAAGTTCAGACGTTTTCCTTGAGGGAGCGACAGGTGTCTGAGGACTCTCAATTGCCATCTTCAACGAGGCCACTTGGTCCTTCACCATTTCAGACGTTTTCCTTTCGCCAGTAACCCTCGTCTTATCTTTCCCAATTTCGGACGTTTTCCGTCCGCCACCGATCTTCATCTGGTCTTCATTGTCTGCTTTCCATGACGATGGCTTGAGGGTAGTTAAATAACATTCCCTAGCCGCCTGCTGGTCTCCATATAAGGAGCCAATTTTTCCATCATCACACTCAAACTTCATAAGCATCAAGTGAGTTACTATTACAGCTTTAACATGATTCAGAGTTGGCCGTCCAAGTATGACATTGTAGGCTGTCAAATCTCGGACAACCAAGAACTTGATAAACAGAGTTCTTGAGGCATCCTTCTCTCCCGCTCGGACGGGCAAAGTAACGGTTCCCATAGGATGGATGATTCCTCCCCCAAACCCTATGATGGGGTGGTGGACGGGAACCAAGTTCTTTTCATCAAACTTCAATCTGGACAAACAATCAGCACTAATGATGTGCGTCGAGCTTCCGGTGTCAATCAGAATTCTTCTTACTCTCAAGTTTGCTATCTTCATCTCTACAACCAAAGGATCATCATGGGGAGTTCTCAGCTTCCACCGATCTTGTTCACTAACTACCACTTTTGGGAAGGGCTCAGCTTTTGTCTGATCAGCCAGTAAGACTTGGCCGAGCTCCCTGAGGTAGTTCTTGTGCCCTCTATTGGTTGGTCCTCCAGCAGCAAATCCTCCTGAAATTACAAGGACAACATCCTCGTCCGTGCTTTCACTCTCTTTCTTCTTAGTCTGTCGATCATCCTTCCTCTGAAACTTCCTTCCCCCTTGGGGCAAATAGGAGTTCATTTTTCCTTTCCGAGCTAGATCCTCCAAAGCCCTCTTAAGGTGCTTGCATTCATTAGTTTCATGACCGCGAGTCCTTGTGAAAGTGACGATGATTTGCTCTTGTCCCTATTTCTGTAAGGCGTCTTCATCTCAGCTGGAGCCTTCAGCTCATACTGGTCCTTGATCTCCATGAGAATGGAGTATTGGTCCTTGCTGAATTCAATGGGGTTGGATGAAGAAGGCTCAGATTCCTTTCTCTTGCTTCTTCTGGACGAAGTAGTGGTTGAGGTAATTGCCCAAGTCTCGGCCTTTTTGGTGTTGCTCTTTTTTGGCTGAGCAACCTCTTCGAGCTTCTTAGACTCGGGGTGCTTTGTCTCAAAGACATACTTCAGTTGGCGTGTATAAAGGCTTCGGCTTCTCTTAAAGCCTCGGCAAGAGTGGTGATTTTCTTCTTAACAAGATCGAACTTAAAACTTCTTGGCCTTAGTCCCCTGATAAAGGCGTCAAAGGCCACCCCTGCATTGAGATCTTGAATCTGAAGGGCTTCCAGATTGAATCTCTTAACAAAACTTCTAAGAGCCTCTTTCGGTCCTTGGACGACCTTTCCCAAGTACATGCTTGTTTTTTGCTCTTGCTTATTAGCAACAAAGTGACTAGTAAATAAGAAATCGAGTTCAGTGAAATTATTGACTGAATTGGGTGGAAGATTGTTAAACCACTTCTGAGCTACTCCCTTCAGAGTTGCTGGGAAGTTCTTACACCAAGTAGCATCATCTACTCCTTGGACGTACATCCGATGTTTGTAAGCGAGATAGGTGATAGTGCCTGGATCGGTTGTTCCATCAAAAGGTTCTATAGTAGGAAGTTTAACCTTTGGGAATGGGGGCGCCTCCATGATCCTGGCCGAGAAGGGAGTAGGCCAGTTAATCCGGAGAGCTCCCATCTGTCCCTCAATGGGTACGAACTCCTTACGATATTCCTTTATCACAGGATCAGATGAAGTGTTTGCAGGGGCTGCTCGTCTATAAACCATGGGCTGAACCACCGTCCTCTCTTGTCTTGGGTGGGCAAGAGAGAGGCTTAAACTTCGTCCTTCCGTTCTGGTCGGCAACCTCAAAGGAGGGTCCCTCAAGTATGGTGTAGACCCTGTCGCTGATCGTTGCAATGCAGCAGCTTTCTTTGCCTCTAGGTATTCTCTGGCATCTGTTTCCATTCGATGCCCACTCGGACGGACCTGATTCTGGGTCCTAACCACTAGGTTCCAGTCCATCTTCCTTCGCTGTTCACTTCCTTTTGGCTGCTTTCCTCTGGCCGTCCTTCTAGAGGGTTCCTGACGAACAGGTCAACTAGGACCTGGACGATTTTCTTGGGAACGCCCCTTAAGAGGAACTAGATTGTTAGCGGCTGGCTCAGGGTTAAGACGGAAAAACAGCATGTTGCTCTTGATCTCTTCTTGGACGACTGCTGCCATCTTTGTCTGGAAGTCATTCAAAGCGTTCTCTAGATGGGCGAGCCATCGGACGTTCAAGATTCTCTTGAATGACGGGTTGCGCTTGGCCCGGGAACATGGATGATGGACGGGGTCTATCCCTTCCTCGAGGCGGTCTCTCATGATCTACTGTGTCCTTGACATTGATCTGAAAACTTCGATTTCTAGCCACGTTGGACGATTGACAATCAGTCATTGTTGCGTCTCCCCACAGACGGCGCCAAATGTTTAGTCCCCTACTTGTCCAACAAGTAAGCTATAGGATGAGCTTTCTTGTCTAGCAAGTAAACTAGTATCCCTTAGATGTTCTTCCTTGGAGACTTGTGCAACGATGTCTGAATCAGCTTAGTCCAAGCCTGAGCTTCGTTCCCGAACCTGCAAAAAGGGACCCACCCCGGAGGTTTGGGTGGTGGTTCCCCCTCTGAAACTTAAGTCAGATATCAGGAGTGGTAGAGAGAAAAGTAGATCTAGAGAGAGAAAGTGAGATAGTGTTTTTACAGAGTAACTTTGCACTGTTTGCATTGAATGATCTTTCTCCAGATTTCAGGGGTATTTATAGTGATAGCAAGATGACAGCTAACCTTAAAAACTGCCCTAAAACAGTGGCATCTGATTGGCTAAGGAATCAGATCATGACACGTGGCAAGCCATGATTTGTGAGGGTTTATCAACCACTCACTTGCAGCCACCTCCAAGGGGCTGGACTCTGATTATCTTTTGGGCCAGAAAAGTAAGCCTTTTCTCCCAACTGAATATGACCCAAGTGTTAAACCTTTTTCTTCTTATTTATTAGTAGAGGACACGTGTACGGCTCTGATGAGCCCAAGTGTCTTCAAAGGAGCCGTAGATGTTAGGCTACAACACGTCCCATAATATAGTGCTTACTTCTTTTTTTTCACGGGAATTAAGGAGAATGGAGGGATTAATTGAATTCTCCAAAACAAATATCTAATGAAATATTTTTGTATTGGAACTACTTAAAAGCAATAAATATTCCTTGGAATGGTGTAAAGTAATAAATAGAGACACACATTTTGAAAGAAAAGTAGGGGTATTTTGAAAAGTTTGTGTAAAAATTGAGGATAATTTAGTATAACCAAACTAATAAAAGATAAAATAGGCACAACATTTTGGGACACCTAAAAAGAAATGTAAGCACTATATTATGGGACGGAGGGAGTATATTTTAATTTCATTATAGTATTTTATTGATATAATAAACTACTTCTTTTATTAGACGAGATAGAAGAAAGACATAAATAAGAGGAGCATTTTAATGACTCAGATCAGTTTACAAATGAAGGGCTTAAATTCACTCATTCCTTATCTATAGTGAATTTCAAACTTTTGTCACCCATTCCTTATCTACAGTGAATTTCAAGCTTTTCTTACCCATTTTACTTTTTTTTTAAAATGTAAATCCAATGCAATTTTTATAAAGGTACTAGAGATAAACTACTTTTTTTTTCTTTATATGAACTCGACAAAAACTTAAATAAAACAGTTGGTCTTGTAAGAGACCGTCTACTTTTAGTTTAAAATTAGGCACGGCCCAAGCCCAATATTAAGAATAGAACATGCCACCTTTTTTAATATAGTGACTAGTTTAATCTATTTCATGACCAGTTTAATCTATTTAGTAATGACATTCTCAAACCCGTTCAGTGACTAGTTTAATCCATTTAGTGACTAGTTTAATCCGTTCGGTAAGACTATCGAGTTATTTTTTGAAATTGTCTGTTGTAGTTCGAGAATCAAGAAAACAAAGGAAGGAGAAGAGAAGGGATGACTAGGATAGTATTGGGTTAGAGTAAAATGGGATGAACTTCTTAGAAAAATTCGGTATTGGGTTCGTCTAATTTTATGTTAAAATTAGACCGCTTATTCTAATAATTTGTGTAAATAAAATTGTTCCTAATTGGAGAAAGCTCACTTAATCTCTATTATATAAGTGAAGGGGGGAGACATGGTGTCCCCATATTAAATGACTATATTACCCTTACTTTTTTAATTATATCATTTTTGTTTAAAATTTTAAAATAATAATGGGTAATCAATCAATCCCAATATTTGCCATTTTTAAAAACTACAATTAGAATAACTTAAATTAGGTTAAAAAAGGAAAGACTAAAAAACTTTACAAAAAAAAACAAAAGATAACAAATTCATTTAAGAATATCAAAATCTTGCATCAAAAGGAAAAATTACCAAAATAAAAAACCAGCAATATACTTCCACAACATTATAGTCATGTAAAGATCATTTCAGTAGGTTTATATAATTTCAATTTGTGTAAGTCAATTACATAAAGGATAATAAGGTCAGATCAAGAAATGATCTAAACTTATTTTTGAAAATAACTTTTTAAGAAGTTGAACAAAACAGAAGCATTTATTGAAATAACTGTCAACTTAAACTATTATAATTATAAATGTTTGTTCGAATCAAAAAATTTGTAACACTGATGAATAACTAACTGAGAAAAAAGAACGTTAATATGACACGCACGCATAGCGTGCAAAAAATGCTAGTACTTTTATGAATGAAGTTGATGAGCTCCCTCTAAAAAACCAAACGAACAAAGTGCTGAGAGTCTAGAGTTTAGCCCAAAATACTTGTGTTTTGTGTAAACTGTACAAAAAAAACTTCCTCGCACAGTCGCAAACTCGCAACTTACACAGTCACATTTTCCTCCCACAACATTTACATCGCAAAACAAAACCCCAGATTCTCCAATGGCGGCAGCAGCAACAGCATCACCCACACAACCCCGCAAACTCCCTCGTCCAGGACGAGGCGGCGTAATCTCCGACAACTTAACCGAAGAAGAATCCCGCGTCAAAGCAATCGCAGAAATCGTCTCACAAATGATCGACCTCTCCAAAAAAGGCGAAACCGTCGACCTCAACTTCATTAAATCCACCGTGTGCCGCAAATACGGCCTTTCCCGCGCACCAAAGCTCGTCGAGATGATCGCTGCTGTCCCCGACTCCGAGCGCGCGTCTCTACTCCCGAAGCTCCGCGCTAAGCCTGTGCGTACCGCGTCTGGAATTGCGGTTGTTGCGGTTATGTCGAAGCCGCATAGGTGTCCTCATATTGCTACTACTGGGAATATTTGTGTGTATTGCCCTGGTGGACCTGACTCTGATTTTGAGTATAGTACGCAGAGTTATACTGGCTATGAACCTACTAGTATGCGCGCCATTCGTGCAAGGTCAATTTTCTGATTCTCGACTTTTCATTTTTTTTTGGGTTTTTTAATTTATAGTTGTTTGATTTTGTGGTTTTCAAGTTTTGATTTTTATTGGGTTTTTGTAGCTGTTTGATTTTTGTTGTTTTGGAGGTGTTTGGGGTTTGGGTTTGTTTGATATTTGATTTTTTTTTATTGATTGGATATAATTTAGCATTTTGAATTTAATTTTTATGAGCTCTGCTGAATTCTGATGGGTTTTTAGTTATGCTGGGTATTGAAGTTTTGGTTTCCATTGGTTCTATAGGTAGTTAATTAGGTTGTTTGGGAGGTTTGGGGAGTTGGTAGTTTTTGGATTTTGGTGCTTTCTGGGGTTTGAGTTGGGTTTTTATTTAGGTGGATGGATGGTTTGATTGATTGATTGGATATGTTTAAGCATTTTGAAGTTTGGTTTTTTTTTAGATCTGTTGAATTTTGATGGGTTTTTTGTGTTTTGGAAGCGGAATTGGATTAGTTCTAGGTAATTTTTGGATTTTGATTTGGTTGGTTGTGAGATTGGGATTGCTTTCAATTGTTTGAATGTAGTATTCTGTTTTGATGTTGGACCGTGACAGCTGCAAATTGTGGATATATAGAACAGAAATTAAATCTTAGGAGGATTTAGTAAAGGGTTTTGAACTTACAATAACTATGATTTTAGGCTGTGACAGCTGCAAAACATACACATTGACGGAAAAGCTGGATTTGCAATTGTTATTGCTCTTAGGAACACATTGGAGAGCTGATCGCCTGAGCAGGGGTCAAGAGGGGATAATAGGAAACGAACTGGTTTATCATTTGATGAGGTTGCTAGACCAAGTAGGAAAAGGTTAGCATCGAATTAATACAATTCCTAGGCCTCAATATGTTATTTTCGTTAAACTTGATTAAGCCCTAGCATTGATGCTTCTTTGTCAATTGAGAGAGCGTGCTGTAAGTTAAAAGAGCATGGCTTAGCTGGCGTTGGCTTTTGAGTCCCGTGAACATGCCTACATTGGTAGACTTTGCAACTGCCATATCTTATAATTCTTCACTAGTGTGATTGGGGGAGTTCGAGTGATTCTTGAGTTTCAAGGCAATGATGTCTCAGGCTCTAGCATGTCAATCGTCACTGTGCTCATAGTATTTAAGATTTCAGTTTGCTGTTGACTTAAATAGTAGATTCTTTATCCAGATCAAAGTGATATCATGTAACAGATGACATTGTACATTACTTTAATATTGCATCACTGAGAATATTTCTATTGATTTTATCTGTGTGGTTTCAGATATAACCCTTATGTCCAGGCCAGAAGCAGGATTGATCAGCTTAAGCGGTTGGGTCACAGTGTTGATAAGGTTGAGTTCATTTTGATGGGTGGCACTTTTATGTCACTTCCTGCGGAGTATCGTGATTACTTCACAAGGAACCTGCATGATGCCTTATCTGGACACACTTCTGCAAATGTCGAAGAAGCTGTTGCCTACTCTGAACACAGTGCAGTGAAGTGTATTGGAATGACTATTGAGACGTAAGCAATCATTTTAATCAAGTCATCAGAATTCTGCTTCATGTGTTCTTAGCTTATGGATTATAAACCTTTCTTTTTTGGTGTTCTTTGTTTCCTGGTTGTTTAGCTATTTTACCTCTAATCTCACTGATTAGGACATAAATTATTTTCTGATAAGTCTTTTTTCGCATTACTTACAATCTAAAGATGTCTATGTGCCTTGATCGAATATCAGGAGACCGGACTACTGTCTTGGCCCTCATTTGCGGCAGATGCTATCATATGGGTGTACGCGATTGGAGATAGGAGTTCAAAGCACATATGAGGATGTTGCTCGAGACACTAACAGAGGGCATACTGTATCTGCCGTAGCTGATTGTTTTTCCTTGGCAAAGGATGCTGGTTTCAAGGTACATTTTTTGACCTTGCATCTATAGTTCTGGAATTTTTACTGATTGATGTATGTCATTTCAATTTGCTGTACAAATAGTGCTGTGATGAACCCTGATTCAAGTTGTTACTGAACTGTGAAGTAAAACTTTCTTATTTAGTATTAATAGTAGAGTATTGGATCGTAAAATATGTAGTACTCCAGAAATAGTGCATATGCTTCATTATAACTTGTGTAATTGGTGCATTTGTTTATTTTTATGAGTTTTGACATCAAGAACTGGCCGGTTTCCTGTTTCGAAACAATATTACTGTTTTGGATGTTCCTGTCTGCTAAAAGTTTATAGTTGGCCAAAATTCGAAACTTATGAGGAATATGTTTGATGCTTTGCTGTCTACGTGCTTATTTGACAGGTTGTTGCTCATATGATGCCTGATCTTCCAAATGTTGGCGTTGAGAGGGATATGGAAAGTTTTAAGGAATTTTTTGAAAGTCCTTCCTTTAGAACTGATGGACTTAAAATATATCCTACTCTTGTTATTCGTGGAACTGGGCTTTACGAGCTCTGGAAGACTGGCAGGTATTTGTCTTCTGCACTTGTTGCTTTCATGTTCCGCCCTTAAATGCTGTGTTCTCATGTGGATAGTGTATCCAAGCTGGCATAATTTGAAAAATGAAGGCCATGGAGCTTTCTCCTTCTATGGGTAGAAAGCCGGGCATTAAGTTTTTCTTCTCTATTTTATAGCAACTTTGATTAGGTCATGGATTGATCTCTCTTTTGTGTATAGGGTCCATATACATCTTGCTTTCCTTTTTTCTTGCCTGTTTTTGGTGTATTGTCTTTGTTACAGGCCTATTGTTTTGTAGTGACTTTTTGTTTTCCTTCATGAGATATATATATCAGATGTCAAGCGAAGAAACTTTTTCTAAAATAATTTTTTGTAGTGTAGCCAGATTTGTAGGATTATCTTAATGTATCTGAATTAGATTACTTGTGGTTATGTACAATAATTTTTTTTTTTTAAATAAGGAAGTAGCTGCAGGTTAGTGCGAAACCGCTTCATCTGTCAAGATGCTATGGAGCCAATTGTTCCACTGTTTTAAGAGGCGTAGAAACTGAATGGAATGACAGACTCCTTAACCAAGTGTCTTATTCACTCTTTTTTTTCTTTTTTTACAATTCGGTTTCTATGTCTGATTTTTAATTCCTTAATGGTTAGTAAAATCCCATTACCTAGGGGTAATGCAAACCCATGGCATCATTATACTACCGTGTGATCACCAGCACTGGTCCCCATGATCACCACAGCACTAGTACTGTTTATCTAACCAGCACCACCTTTCCACCCACGTCCCACCTATCTTCTCTCTTTTCTAGACCACACTTCAATTAGTGGTACCAGGAATTAGGCATAAGATCTTGAATTAAAGAGATCTTGTGCGAAAACTAGGTAAGGGAGATGAAAAGGAGGTAAGAGAGAAAAACATACCATACCGAAAGAATAACTATGCATGACTAGAATCATCATTTCTAAACACTAAGCAGATTAACCAAGTCTTGATTTGGACATCACCATGACCAGATCTTGCCAGGTGGTGCTTTCTCTTCACATTTGTGGTGTAGAATCCATCTATTGTGATGTAAGAGGAGAGATGCGAGTGACCATCAACTCCAGTGACAGCAACCTTTGGTTCTGAGGAGGGAGAGTTAAGGGCATGAGGCAGTGGTTTGGAGAGAGGAATGAAGTCTAAAAAAATATGATCCAGCAACTGTTTTGAAGAAATTAAATGGGTTAAAAACTTAAAATCCATTTCTTTCGTCCGCCGTATCTGTATATTTTTTTTGGGGTAGGACCAAACAGACTCTTAACTTGATCTTTTTATGTATTGGTTCAGGTATAGAAATTACCCGCCTGAACAACTAGTAGATATCATAGCTAGGATTTTATCTATGGTGCCTCCTTGGACTCGTGTTTATCGAGTACAGCGTGATATACCTATGCCTTTGGTTACTTCTGGTGTTGAAAAAGGCAATCTTCGTGAATTGGCTTTAGCTCGAATGGATGACCTCGGACTAAAATGCCGTGATGTACGAACAAGAGAAGCTGGGATTCAGGTACGTTGTCTGGCTTAGTGCTCTCAATTGTCGAGTCAAGATTGGATTATAGAGTTCTTATGTATTGAAATGGCCTTTATGTGCTCAGGACATTCACCACAAGATTAGACCAGAAGAAGTAGAGCTTGTTCGTCGTGATTATACAGCCAATGAGGGCTGGGAAACCTTTATCTCATATGAAGATACACGACAGGTATTGAACGTTTGAGAACTCTGAAGACTTTTTTATTAAAGTTGGTTCATTTTTCTAAGACTTGCTAATACTTGGAAATACTTGCAATTCGTCTTTGTTGCTGACTTTATTCTACTGACAAGTGATTTTTTGGAATAATTATAAGGCAATGTGCAATCTGAGTTTGTGATTTCTATTTTAGTTTAGTAATCATTTGAAAATTTGCCCACAGGACATTCTTGTAGGCCTCCTTCGTCTAAGGAAATGTGGTAGGAATGTCACATGTCCTGAACTCATGGGGAAGTGTTCGATAGTCCGTGAACTTCACGTTTATGGCACTGCAGTTCCCGTCCATGGGCGAGATTCAGATAAGTTGCAACACCAGGTAATATACTAAAAACACTGTTATCCAAGTCTGAGAGCTTGGACTCAGGAGGGGGTTGTCAGTATATCAGTGTCATTGTTTCTTTCATAAAAGTGCTCTAGATTGATCGTTTGTCTTTGTCCTTAGGGTTATGGTACACTACTGATGGAAGAGGCAGAGTATATTGCTCGCAGGGAGCATAGGTCAACAAAAATAGCCGTTATCTCTGGTGTCGGAACCCGGCACTACTACAGGAAACTGGGCTATGAACTCGAGGGACCTTACATGGTCAAATATCTAGTGTAACCAGATCATCGTAGGAAAAAAAGTTTTTGTTGTACACTATGGTTTAGATGTAGATCGGACATAATAACCATTTGTATATTATGAATTTTGATAGTTGCCTGTCATTTAATTGGTTATTTTCTATCGATTTTACAGTTGTCGACTGTGATGTACCAGACTAGTGAAATCAATCAAGCTTTTTGATTCAATGAATAGTTATGCTTATGTGAAAGATCTGTAGGTTCAGGTACAGACTACAGATTGGTTCTGATGCGACTGAACGTAAAACCTTTTTTAGTTATCAACTCTTTCTTTACTCGGTAACGAACTAACGGTTGAACACCACACATGCAAGGAAGGAAATCTTATATTAGGAATGTGTACTCAAGCTATTTTGTTCGACTAATTTGTCCTTACTGTAGAAGATTCATTTTCTTAGAGGGTGAATGTGCATAATGTCCCAACAAACTCATCTTAAAATTGAAGGATTGAAGTAATATATAGTCATCTGTGTAAAAGTTCCATTCGATTTCAAAAGTCTGCTTCAAGACACTAGGACTGATACTTGCTCAGTTTGTACAACACTATTAATTAGTAGATAATATGTAAAAAGACTAATGGAACTGTTGGCTAGTATGACACCTTATTTTAGCGATATGAATATTTTTCTGTTCAACTTTATAATTGACGATAATTAGTTGAATAAAGTACCTAGTTATGTGTTTTATTGGCTATTTCAAGGTAAAAATATACTTAAAACAAAATGACTAAAATCATCAAGCTTGGTAAGATTCACCCGAAATAAAAATAAACGGTTTGGTTAAGTTTAAAAAAACAATCTCCAATAGCTTATCACGAGACTAGGATGATTTCTTCTATTTATAGGGGCAATTTCTTACTTTTTAAAAGTAACTCTTAATATCTCGTAATAAATTAGTGTGAGACAGTCTCACCCAAGACTTTAACTTAAAAACAAAATATACTTTTGAAGGATTAAACTATCATGAAAAAGACACACGGAGATTAACTCAATAGTAGTAGAATATCAAGATTTTTGTTTAAAATGAAAAAAAGAGTTGTTGTATTACACTAATCTTCATCTAAAACATAAATTGAAAGAATAGCTAAAAAGTGAAAAAAAATAAAAGAAAAATAGAGTACATCCCTAACACTAAGCTTGAATAAAGCTACGTCGTTGCGTGAGTAAACAACCATGTAGTGAATGATTTCGCTGTGACCGTTGCTTCTCCCTCCAAAAATCAGCTTCAACAATAAATAACGCATCTTTCTAAGTAGCTGTTATTGTTCACATATATATCTGTTCAAGCAAGTCTGTACAATCATTTCGTTGTTAAAAACATGCTGAAAACAGCTTTTTCACCAATTATATCTACTCTTCATTTTAGATGCAAAGGCCCTAAATTCTCTTTTATTGTAAGAAATGCTAATACACAATGCACACCAACTGTTCGACAAATTGCCCCAACGAGTTCTACTCCTCTTTATCTACTCCCTCCAACCTCAGCTTACATCCACCTTCCTTTCTGCAGGAAACGTTGCCATTACTGCGACTTTCCTATCGTTGCTTTAGGATCATCCTTGAATCATTCCCACGACGATGATCCTCGAATCGTCGATTACATAGACTTGATATGTAGGGAGATTAAGGCAACAAGATTAGATTTTGATCAATGCCCACCTCTTGAAACTGTGTTTTTTGGAGGGGGTACCCCTTCTTTGGTCCCGCCGAGGCTTGTTTCTTTGGTGCTTGATACACTGAAGTTAAAATTTGGGGTTTGTTTGGATGCTGAGATAAGCATGGAAATGGATCCTGGGACTTTTACTGCTGATAAGCTAAGGGACTTCATGGGGTTGGGTGTGAATAGAGTGTCTCTTGGTGTGCAGGCATTTCAAGAGGAGTTGCTCAAAGCTTGTGGAAGAGCTCATGGACTTAAGGAGGTTTACGAAGCAATCGAGTTTGTCGAGTCGTGTCGAGTTGGAAATTGGAGCATGGACCTAATTTCTTCACTCCCTAATCAAACCTCAAAAATGTGGAGTGAAAGTTTGCAGCTCACAATTGATGCAAAGCCCACCCATGTATCTGTGTATGATTTGCAAGTTGAGAAAGATACTAAATTTGGAGTATTGTAAGTGTTGTTACTCCTTTAGCACTAATCTAGCTATTGTTCTTGCTTTTTTCCATATGTTTGACAAATGAAATGCCATATAATGAAGAATGAGGCTGAAAATGGTTAATATACAGGTATACACCGGGAGAGTTACCTTTACCATCTGAATCCCAAGCTGCGGAGTTCTACAAAATGGCTTCCGAGGCACTTACAAGTGCGGGATATGATCATTATGAGATCAGCAGTTATTCAAAGAGCGGGTTCAAGTGTCAGCATAATCTTACTTATTGGAAGAACAAATCATTCTATGCCTTTGGTCTTGGCTCCGCCAGTTACCTCAATGGTTTGAGATTTTCAAGACCGAGGAGGATGAGAGAATACAAAACTTATGTGGAAAACTTGGAATATGGCTTGGCAAAACATCAAGAGAGTGGTGATTTTGATCCCAAGGATAGGGCAACAGATGTTGTGATGTTGTCACTCAGAACAGCAAGAGGACTAGATATCAAGTCATTCATACAAGATTTTGGTGCCTCACTTACCCTATCTCTATGCCAAGCCTATAAACCTTATGTAGAAAGTGGGCATGTCCTCTGCCTCGATGAAGAAAGGAAGATCATACCGGCGTCTAAAGTTGATTCCATGTTTGTTGTCGAGGAGAACTTAGAAGGTGTTGCATTCATCCGGCTAAGTGATCCAGAGGGTTTTCTTCTTTCCAATGAACTGATATCGATTGCATTTGGGGGTTATTTCCCCATGAAGTGAGCATTTTTTAACTTACAATATTCATGTCATATTGGACTTGTAGGCTAGAATTATAGGAGTGTACAATTTTTTTAACATTATAGAAGAGAAGCTTGAACTTTTGATCTTATATGATGTACTCAACGTTATACAATGTTGTTAGAGTAAATGTGAATCAGCCATCATAAATCCCTTCTCGTTTCTCTTCCATTCTTGTATCTTTCACCTCCATGGCTTGGTTCAATTAATAAAATCATGTTGGTGAATTCGGTCTATTCTCTACTTGTTTGGACGATTTTCCATTGAAAATTTCAAGGAGAACAATATTGTAAATAAAATTTTCGTTTTTTTAGTTCCTGACGGAAAAAGGTCAGCTAGATAAAAGTAATGAAAATGGAGTGGAGAGGAGGAATGAGAGAAGAAAAAAAAAAGTAAGAGATAGAAATTAGAGCTACTAAACGGGTCGAGTCGTGTAAAATTCATGTCAGGTTTAGTGTTTACCAGTAAACCGGCTGCTTGTTAAACGGGTCAACAACACTCAACCATAACCCGACCCGTTTATTGATCTTATCAAATATATGCATAAACTAAACAAATGTACTTTATATACTACTTAACCCACGTCTTACCTAAATAAACCAAATCGAACAACCAAAGAATAAATCCTATATATTTAAGAAAATATTTAATTAATTTCAATTCCAACTAATAATATTGTAGTAGAATCATAGTTAAACGGGTTGTCATGTTGGGTTCGAGTTAAAATGTTTAACCCTAATCCGACTCGTTTAATAAACGGGTCGGATCCGCCCGCTTATTTAAACAGGTTGAAAACCTTAGCCCCAAACTCGCTAATTTCGTATCGGGTTGGGGTTGATTAGTGGGTCGTGACAACTTTTACCACCTCTAAATTAGAAATATGACATTGTAAAATGTTTTTTTCACCAAAGAAATTAGGACTATTTTCTGCCACTGGAAAATGTATTTTTCCACTCTTCACAAACCAAACAAATGAAAATAAACAACTTTTTTTGGTTGATTTTTATTTCTCCTTACCAAAAACTCTCTTAACCCAGAGATTAGGATTTGACCTTCTGAATATTATAGCGAGGATCCTCTTTCCCCTTCCCCCTCTATGTTCTTTGGTTGGAACATTTTTTAAAGGTGAAGAGAATGCATCCTCACACTTAATTATGTATTAGAAAAAATTTATAAAACTTCGATATTATTAAAGTAAAAGACAAGATATCGAAACAGATCAAATAAGACCCCATATAACCATTTTTTTCCTTATATATTGGGAAAAGTTTTAATAGATTCTATGTAATTCTAAATAGCACTGGAATTTCAAGTAAGAACATTAATAAAGAACGAAGGGATAAATTGGATAAAATATTTATGCCTAAAAATTGTATAATAATTTGTTATTTTTTAATTTTCGGCAAGATATCACTCTGATTAAGGTGATTGAAAGAATGAATTTTTGATTGATAACAATTGGTAGTTTGATCATTTTACACTTAAATAATTTATGATATTTTGTTAGTGTTTTATTTTGAGCAAGATATCAACTAGATCTTTTCTCTTTTATTTTAATTCTGTAATTAGAGCAATTACATGATGTGGCATAGTTAGACTGTGCAGCAATGACAACTAGTATATTTAATATGCATATGACACGTGCTTTGGCGTGTACCCCGGGCAAGCGCCCCTCATATCCCCTCGGCGCCTAGCGATCAAACCTCATTTGATTCGGGTTTTCCCTTATCCCCCTCAGCCCCCTTCACCTTTTCCCAAAAAAAAAAAATTATGACACGTGTTCAAGTAAACGACAGATTTTTTGATGTATTCGATATAGAGTTAGGTTCCCATGAGAATACTTCGTGATAATCCTTTTATAACCAACTAGTTTTAGGACCCGTGCATAATGCACGGGTGTATTTATTGCTTTATAACTTAATTAAATTAAGTCACATAATAACAATGACACAAATTACACAAAATCATAAAATCAAAATGTGATAGTGGTAAAGAACACAATTTACAAATATAAGCTTTTAAATCAATCTATATGTTTGCAAACACTTCCTTGTAAACTACATTTGTTGTACTTGTACGCACACCGTGTTCTTTATCAAACGGGAGGATCTTGAGACCTTTTTTTACTCGTAACTCTGGAAACAGCAACATAAAATAAGACTGCATGTCATTAGTTTGCATGTCATTAATAAGACTACATAAAATCAATTTACTGCATGATAAGTATACCACTTCATATCATATGATAATTACTAAAAAAAAATCATTTGAACTATATACAGGGCCTGATATATACACTAAACTATTTAAATTAAAGTATGTGCACTTTTACTGCATATTATACTTAATCGTTTCATTTTATACGTTTTTATTAGTTAGGTAATTGCACTCATTTTTTTTATATTACTTTCATCTCCTACATCTCTTCACATATATATTAAAGATGTATTACATTTTTTATATATACAAAGTAATTACAAAAAAAGTTGGGCTTACTTATGTTTCATAAAGAATAAAGTTGTAATATAATATATATTCATTGATTAATAAAATATATTAAACTAAATATGGGCTAATTTTATTTAAACACATAAAATTACAATATTTTTTTTAGCCCAACACCAACTTTACAACGGATATACTATATCCGATTTTCATAGAAGCCCAAATCAAACCCTTTTGTTTTCTTTTGGCCCAAAGTTATTACCCCCAACCCATGTTTTATATTTATAACCAAACAATAACTCTCCAACTTTATTTTCTCCTTAATCACCACCAACCACTTTCTTCAAATCTCTCAAAATCCCCTATAAACCTATCCTTAAAACGGTGCAAGACTTAAACCGCCGTTTTACTTTTCTTTGTAATTTATCTCCATAATTCTCTCCCTCAAAATAATATTTACAAATCATTATAATTACATTCAACATTTTATTCTAAACACTTACAACAATTTCGGATAGTTTGAACCGAAATTTCTACAAATTTGCCTCTATGAAAATTTTCTTTATTTACATTTTCATCATTTCCTTCCAAATTATACTTTGCATGTTGATTATTTATCAAGGATGGCAACTATCTATAAAAAAAATTATCATGATTTTGGTTGCATGTCATCAATTCGACAAATTCGAGATGGATTGGAATATGAAGCGATTTTAGGTAAGTGTGTAATTTTTTTTTCTTCAATTTTGGTCAAGCAAATTTTAATTTAATAATATATAAATGAAAATCTGGACGATATATAATTATTAAAAAATGGATCCTTAAATAATTTCTCTTCCCATCATAGCAGTCAAATAGATTTTTTTTTTGGGCTAATATTCAAAGAAAACAACAGCTACCAAATTTGGTTTTTATAAAGTAAATTCATTTTTTCGTTCTTCTTTTACATATATTGATTATATTTAACTATATCATCAAAATAATGGGTTGCATGTCAGCAAATCCTTTAGAAGACATGGTTTTAGATCAATAAACATCAATTTAAGGTAAAGTTATCAATTTTATTTGCTGATTTTTTAAATAAAACTTCACTTTTCGAGTGTAATTATAATTTTTTTTTCATTTTTATTATACAGATATTTATTGAAATTCAATATGTCATAAAAAATTGGGTTGCATGTCATGAATTCAACAAAATCCAGATGGTTTGGTTCAATATGAATCGATTTTAGGTAAGTTCTTTTATTTTATTTTTTCTTGCATTTTGTTGTGACAGATTTAAGAAAAATATTAATATAATCCTTTAATTTGGACGATCATTTAATATTATTACATGGATGACAAAATAATATCCCGTAAATATATATATATATATATATATATATATATATATATATATATATATATATATATATATATATATATATATATATATATATATATTTTGTTGCAAAATTTATTTTTCAATCGAAATTATACATATACTATTAAATATACAAAATCTCATATATACAGTTCATAAGTCAGTTTTTTTCCTTCAATTTTATTCTAACTAATTTAAATATAATCTCATATTTTGTTGCAAAAATTGGACGCCCTATAATTATTATAAAATGCATGATAAAAGAATATCTCAGTTCGAAAATGTTTTGGATGTAGTTCATAAGGCAATGAATAAATATATTGGGTTGAATGCAACAACCAACACTACAAGAAAAGTAGACATCAACGACTGCTTAGGGCCGTCGTAAATAAAAGAAAAACCGTCGCTGAAAAATCAACGACGGCCAACGGTCGTTGTAAGGCAAAATGCCCGTATATTGATCAAATCGACCGTATGGCCGCTCGGTGAGAATATGTATAATGGTCCTACCGACGGCCCCATCATATGTAACAACAACGACCGTTTTCTTCACCGTCGCTGTGAAGCAGTCGTTGTTTTAGCATTTTCTTGGATTATAATTAACTAAAAATGACTATGATTTTGTTAATTAAAATAGGTTTGAGTACATTTTCTCTATTTTTTTGTGCTAATAACTTAAAATATATAATATGAAAATATAATATTCGATGATATTATCTAATATAATTGACTGTACACATTCAAATTTATTTATAGTTTCTTAAAATAGCTCCATGAATGTAGTTATCTTTTACAAAATACTTTATAATTTTTTTATCTGTATTAGTTAGTTACCATTTCCTAACATCCTTTTTTCCATGTTTTTTTGAGGCACATACGGCACTCAATGAGTAATCTAAGTAATTATCTAATAGATGATGATGACCAATACTCCATTAATAGAAGGTAACAATTTTTTCCTCCATTTACTTATATAATATGATGATCTCAATGTGCTTATTGATAAATTGATTTTTTGTGGTGAGTTTTGGTAAAGGTTGGTCTGGGGTGACGGAAGGATCGTACCATTCGAGCCTTTTTTTTCATGCTTTCCCAGAGGTCTGGAGAAAGCTGCAATCAATAGGATTTCCCTAATCCTCCCTTCCCGAAAGGAAGAACGTGAAATTCTTTTTCCTTTCCGCAGGGACCAGGAGATTGGATCTAGCCGTAAGAAGAATGCTTGGTAGTTTTATCTAATAAGGTTGATTGAATATAATCTATAATTACTTTGATAATTTTTTGATTTATTCTTATATAGTTTAGTACTAATTAGTAGTTTGCGGTTACAAATACTGACTTACTTAATTATTTTTTGTTATAAAAAAAATATAATATAACATATACTAATGATTCCTTTTTTCTCAAGTTGACTATTCTTTGGTTAATGTGTATTAATTAATTATTAATTGAAATTGTGACTTAGAGGTTTGATTGATGTTCTTTACCTAAACATTTATGATATCGATCTCTTAAAACAAACCACATAACCAAACATGTTCTTTTTTCTTCCTTGTTTTTCAGTATAAATGATACTTATAAGAGCTTTATTACTCATATAACTTTTAAATTAAAAGAGAAAACATACGTATAGTGTTTATTGTATGTGCAAGTTATAATTTCGATGATTGTAAGTTATAGTTTAAATATATTTTACATTTTATTAATAATTCCTTCTTTTTTTACAATTTTTACATGTAAAATTGCAATACGAATAAAATCAACCAACTCTTATGTTATTCGGAGAAACATAACATTTGTGAAGATTTAAGGTGAGCATTTTTCATTCTTATATATTTTAGTACTATATTATCATGTTTTATTGCTTTAATAGATGTCCAACTAAATCGCGCACAATAAGCTTTTAATGTTCAAATTTGATATTCCACCTAAAGCTTAAATGTTTATTGTAATAATTAGTTATTAGTTATTTGATTTATTTGTTATGTAATAATTAGATTCATTGTATTTATTCGAAATTAGGTGGAATAACAAGTCGAATATATAAAAAGCTTAGCAAACGATTTGAGGTCTACATACCTATGTGATATCCATGTCGTTTTGAACCTGCTCCCCTATTTACATATTTCCTTTTTTGCTAAGCTTGGATCCTCATTTTCATTAGTCATCTCGTATTGCATGAATAGGTCGAACTATTTAGACAAAGATGACTCTTAGCAGATTCATATGCTGTTTGAGGAAAATTATGAACCATTTCCTCTATGTCGGTAGCAATACATAGTATTTATATGATTGGACTATATATCTATTTATGGATAGCAAATATGAAAAAGCTGATTGTAGGCATAATTTTAGTTGTCATGTATTACCTAGTAACAATTAGGGTAATTTATGATTTAGGCCATAAAAAAGCATATTTTTTAAACCTAATTTGAAAGAGTATCCAATCGTAATCTCAATTTATAATATGGGTAGATATTACCTTATATCTTGCATGATTCCTTGAATAACTTACCAATAACGGGTTTAAATGTGAAAATACAAATAATGTCAAGTGAAAAGTCACGATAGATAATAATTGTGAGAAATATATGCCGTATTTTTTGTAATTTTCTACAATTTTTTTTCTTACTTTCAAAAAAAAGGTAAAAAACGGTTATTTATTAGAGTAATTATGTATTAAATCCATCAATTTTATAGTAACAAAACAATTAACATAACAAAAATACATTGAGTATAAAGTTTGGAGACACAAAATAAATCATTTATTAATGAACTATATTAAAAGATGAACATCTAATTATACTTAAGACATAAATGATAAGAAAAGCATAAGTTCTCGATTACAATTGCAAGCATCACACACTATTCTTGGTTCATCTGAAACTTCGTAGTAGTAATCATCACCTTTCCAAAACTTTCTCTTCACATTACATGATTGTTGTTTTTCACATAAAAAAAGTCATGATTCAATAGAAAGCTTATTGTCTATCCATATTCCCGAGAAATTAGAACGAACTTTCTTCCGACATTCTACAATCCCTTTCAAATCCATGTTCATTAGTGTCCTTGGTATCATTTTGAAACCAAGTTTCTTGTAACTCGGATCTTTACTACATAGATATATGAGCCCTAATAAATAAGTTGCCATTGAATATCCTTCAATTGATGCCTTCTCAAAACATGCAATACCATCTTCTATCTTCGATTGGGTAAACAATTGAACCTACAAAAAGCATTAAAATATATGATTAAAACCATGTAAAATAGACCGACAAAAACATAAAATAGAATCGTTTTATCATGTGTATTTGAAGTGATCATGGATTATAAATAGTATAAGGAAACTCGTGTAAAAAAATTACCATTCCAACTCGAACAATAGCCTCAGGATTGTTGCACTCTAAACATCGTGTAAATAAAGAATCTATCTTATCAATGTAATCCCATGATACGTTTAGCAAGCTTTCAATTGATAGTTTTTGTAGAACTTTGTCATCCTCACAAATATTATTGAGTACCTTGCAACTATATTAAGAGAATGAGGTATATAGATGTGATATATAAATAAATTTAAAACATATAAATAAATTGTTGAACATGTAACATACCTTATTTTGCACCTAAACAAATCGCCAATAGAAAAAGCTCCAACACGTGAAATTATCTCAATGGCAATTTCTTTGGGAAGGTGTTCTAGTATACATATATTTCGAGATTGAGGATCCATAGTAAGAATTAAATTACTCTTTTCATTTATGAATTTTCAAAACATCTAAGTTGTATAAATAACTAACTTATAAGTACACTAACATGTTATATATGCTGATTTTAATAAATATATACTAAAAATATAGGTTACACGATTTGTTGGTACAATCATTCGATTTTCATAAGATTTGATTTCGTGAATATACATTTTCCTAAATCTATTCGATCATAATATATGCTACATTATAAACAACTATGTAATTATAGTTAAGTACCTATTCAACCACTTTATATGTATATATTTTAACCCAATATAACTGATTCAAATAAAATTAAAAAGGCGAGTTTTATATGATAGTTTTTTAAATTTCCTTACCCGTTTTCAAAATTATAAAATAGCCCTACAATCAACTCTATTTTTAAACTTGTTTGTATGGTGTCCAAAAATGAAATTCGATTTCCAATCAAATAACAATCTATGAGAAAAACCGACCTATATTTTTTCACAAATAACATTGATTATAATCAACCATTTCCAAAAATGTTTCATATGATACTTTTACAAGCATTCAAATACAACTTTTGAAGAACATTATGGACGTAATTTACTATTTCACTGAATTGTTGCATAAGTTACCTAATTTTTGTCTGTCAAGATGCCGCATATTCGTTTAATTATATAGAACACACGAATATGACTAATCTTTTGCTTTCATGCAATGTTCGGAAATTAATTATATTTGGCCATTTAAAAAAATCTTTCATTAAAAAAGGGTCCAATTTTTGAAAAAGGAAAGTATTCACATTTATTAGGAAATACAAACTACATATGGCCGGATTTTTTAAAAGTTAATATTATTGTCATATTTGAAATATACTTCGCAAAAAACTCATATGACGATAATTAGAGAACACTATTATATAGTTTCAATAACATTGTTCACACCAATTCAATGACATGGTGCAAATAACCAGATCAAATATGATTTAAAATGTAAAAAAAAATGTCCTCAATCAATGAGGCACTTTATTCCTTAGATATTAAGAAAGCTTATATAGCACCCCAATAGTGCCATTTACTCCTCTAGAATTCCCTTCAGCTTCTTGGTAATTGATTGCTGCATATCAAGTGGAGACTTGTCATTCTCTTTATCTCCATCAATTT
This sequence comes from Beta corolliflora, assembly GCA_947648045.1. Taxonomy (NCBI): domain Eukaryota; kingdom Viridiplantae; phylum Streptophyta; class Magnoliopsida; order Caryophyllales; family Amaranthaceae; genus Beta; species Beta corolliflora. The sequence goes on from CANSZD010000162.1 coordinate 166,861, forward strand.
CCAACTTAATAACTCGCTTTTCTGGTGTTATTTGAGATGTTGAGGATTCATTTTCAAAATTTAGCGTGCCTATAGTTAAGATAGAATACGGATTAGTAAGAAGTAAATATTATGGGCCCTAAAACGTAACTAATTAAATGTGAAGGGTCAAAACAAATTATACAAAATGCTTAAAAGATAAATATTATTTTATTCACAATTTTGACATAAATATGAACATATATATATTTCGTACAACATTTTCAACATACCTTATCACCTCCACCATCTTTGACACTTTCGGCCTCATTTAGCTTCTTTATATATAAGTCATGCTATAAAAACGAAAAATATGAATATCAAATATTAGTATAAGATTCAAATGTAATAATAATCCATTGAATTAAATAGGCAAAAACAATGATGTTGTAATTACTTCAATCTTGATATAAAGTCCCATCCACTTGTCAATGACACTAATCTCATCGGTTGTGCTCACAACGGTATATGTAGAATTTTCATCTACTGCATTGTTATATGGAACCTTCACTTTGAACAAATATCTTTTGCTAAGGAAAATCTTGAATTCTTCGGGAAATGTAGTTTCCAAAGAATCCTTACGATAAATAAGAAAACAAATATATAAGACCTTATTATTAAAAATAATATTTGTAAATAAGAAAATATAAAAAATGTGAAGTAAGTAAACCAATTCATAACAACCTTGTCTTCCAAGTCGAGTATCTCTTTGGCCGTCTTACCAACCAACTTAGATACTTCTCCATCAAACATTAAGAAAGAAGCATCGGCGAGTCTTGTACGATACGATGAACTTGATCTTGAACCTATTATATTTGTGTTATGTGAAACAAAGCCAACACCAAAAAATACACGTTACTTGCTTATTATTTATTACTTTAAAAACTAACATAAAATATACAAATTATTCTAAAATTATGTCCTACCTTGGGAAGGTGGACTTGACAACATGATTGTCCTTCCTACATCGGGTAACATCTCCTTCTTTAACCACTCCACTATTACATCTTTTGCAAGCATCATAGTACCAACTATATTGAATGTCAATATCTTCAATTGTTGCCAAGCAAACACATACTCCAGCCTAAAATTAAATTAATAATATTCATCTTTTGTAAACTAAATCATAAATTAATTGTTAACCATATTTAAAAGTATAGCTAAATTACAAACTCATTAACCTTATTCATCTCAAGTAGATCAGATATATCCTTGATTGATTCCTCCTTCAAGAAGTCATTTGTATCATTTGACAACCGAGTCAATTGTCCACTCTTTTGTTCACCATTTGGTGGAAAGCTACACATTTGCGAATATTATTATGTCAATTTATGTTAGTATAATAAAAAATGTTTATATATATATATGTATATCATTAATTTTAATAGTACACAAATAAAAATTAAATCGAACTACAACCTATCCTTGAAGGTGTTAATTTCTGGAATATCTGTATTAATGAACAGTCTTGAAGCATAGCGTGAAGTGCAAACTCGAAGCTCTCCTACAAAATTCATTTTTAATAACAAACATCAATATAATAAATTTTATGCATAATAATATACAAATTATAAACTATATGTATAACATATATAAATTTTATACGAACCGTGGAAATAAGCTATTTTTCCAAACTGAATTATGACAACAATGACACTATCATGTTCTTCGGTGTGGAGATATTGAGTCATCTCGTCAGCATGGGTTGTCCATAGCACACAATTCAAGATTGTATTACTAAAGAAAAGATGCATAAAATTAACAAATAATATGAATATAAATATGTATATAATAATGTTTACATTATTACTAATTAAATAATAACTAATAATATTTAAAATAAAGCTTACCATGTGTCAACCAACTCAATAGTCATCATTCAGGATTTAACCGTTTCAGTAATTCCACTATATCCCGTGAGTTGTCCAATGACATCTATAAATAATATATTAGACGTTATATTTATGTACCAAAGATGAAAATTATGAAATTAATTGTGTAATTAACATTACCAATATAATACATATTCGGTAATCGCTTTGCTATAATATCATCAAATTTAGCAAATGTGAATCCAAACTTTGGAATATCGAGAACTCGACATTCCTCAATGCGTGATCCATAATTTAGTGATAATACATAATTATGGGGTGTTGACTTTTCCATAGCACCATTTTCCCGAACCAAAAAATTGGAGAATTGTCTAAATTCACCCTCTTTAATACTTGGCATAAATTGCATTATTAGTCATTTCCAACAACTAGCTTGAATCTTACTCCCCTAAAAAGGAAAAAGTTAAAGATTAGTACACCATAAAAGTAACGACATATGTAGAACTTAAATGTTATAGCCTTATTTGCGCTTACCTCAACGTCCATCAAGACCATTTCAATGCTTTCAACTTCAAGTTGATTTTTGAAATTAGGCCTCTCCCAAACCCTAATAATTCGAACCTCAATAGTGCACAATTTCATCCCTTTCATAATTTCACTAATAGAAATAATTTTCTTCTCATTTTGTCTTCCGAAAGCCATTATGAGAAATGTCAATGGGTGCTAAAATAAATGATTTGTTAGTTGTGATAAGTGTACACAATAAATTTGTGATGAAGTAATGTTTTTATAGGCAACCACATAAGGCTACACCATAGAGACATCACGTAAATCTGGCAATTAGGTCTTCATCAATTGAGACTTATGTGCAAACTTGGTAGAATTTCAGATGACCTGAACGGAACATTGTTAAGACCATACTTTCGTGATCAAAAAAATTTGAATCTTCAACTTTAGGATGCCAAATCTTTAAACGTGTGGGTGAGGATGATTCATCTAGAGAACCATATTCATTCTCCATATGAAAAAACAATTAGATGCCCAGTATTAAGGAAAGGAAATAGTGTTTATGAAAGATAGTGTAGTTCAATGAAATATATGTAGGATATTTATAGTTATAGAATTAGGGTTTGAATAATATTTACTCGATTTGACTACCAAAATTATGAATATCAAATTAGAATTTTAGTTGCGAATTTTTTACTATGAATATTCACTATATTCTTTACTCGATTTGACTACCAAAATTATGAATATTCACTATATTTTCATACAATCAATCTTATGAATACAATTTTGATTTGGGAATTAAAAATTTCGAAACATAATTGTAGGCGTGTTTTTATTTCGCCAACGTGGTGTGAGCGCGTATTAGATTTGACTACCCCACTGTTAAGGTTTTATTGAAAATTATTTTGTATTGAAAGAAGTCGCCAACAATTCTTTTTAGGAAGAATCATAAACCTAATTGGATATGGGAAAACCATAAGGACAAATTATCCAATGTAGATTTGCCCGTCCTGACTCCATAGATGGTCAAAGTGAACCAAAGATTGAGTTCGGGGGTGAGGGTATGAATATAGTCATAATGAACCACATTCGCCCAGAGTTGGCCTCTACTAAATATGGATTCATTGCAGATTTTATGCCCAAGAATAATCAAATAATGTTTTTATACACCCTAAAAAATATTTAGTCTAAGTTGGTTCAGGAAACACATAAAAAGACTATTTTTTAGTGACAAGTTATTATGCAATCAGTATTACAAGGAACCTAGCAAGTTGTCCAAATTAATCTGATTAATGTTAGAACAGTTCTTTAGGTCTTTGATTATAACATGTGGGTGATAAAAGCATTGAAGCAGGACAATCATATAATAGCCATAGAATAATCAGGCAGGCATGATAATAAAGTATGAAAATAAATAAAAATAAAGAGAAAAGAGGTTAGAATATACAATAGAACGATTTTATATTAAAGATCTACATCAGGAAAGAAAACTGTTAGTAACTTCAATATAAAAATAATTTGTTTAAGGATCCTCACGATTATACCTATGCGGCTTAGATTGAGGAGCGTAACGATCTTTAGGCGGAGCAATCGTGGAACCAAGAACGCAGTGTGAAAGTATTGATTGATTGAAAGTATTTGAATGTTTGAGTATTTGAGAATTCGAAGTGTATTGTAGAGGTATTCGTCGGTTTTTGTATTCGCGAAATAATAATATCAAAAGCCTTTGTAATTAGGGAAATTCCGGATATTTATAGAGAAAATAAACCTTGCGCCTCACGCAAGTCCTGCGCCAGGCCCAGGCCTACGTGGCAGGCGCAATGCCACGCGTCAGGCGCACATTGGTGTGCCTGACGCAGCCAGCCCAATCAGAGATAGGCACGTGTAAATAAGTTTTAAAAAGATAGAAAAGTATGTTGCATCTCACACAGGACTTGCGTCTGACGCATGACTCTGTGTGAGTCACAAAATCTACGTGTCAGGTGCTCATTGGCTCGCCTGAAGCGATATGGCCAATGTGCTGGACGCACGTGGCGCGCTGAGCGCAGCCCCTGTGTCCGGCGCATATTCTGAAATATTCGAGCATATTCCATTGCGCGTCTTTCGAAGATACTTTTGTATCCCTAAATCCCGGAGATGGAATTTTACGGATTAAAAATCTGATTTATTTATCAAAGATAATAAAATATTTGTGAAAAATATCCATTAAAATAATAAATATTTGATTGGGCTTTTAAAATGGATTTAAAACATTTTATGGGCTTGAAATACAATTAATCATCATGAACAATTAATTGGGCTTTAGAATATCATTTCGAAACACATTTTAGAATGGTTCTTTAGATTGCTCTTCCGTTGGGTCGCGCCAACTAATGTCGCGGTATGTTTCATCATTGGATCCTTAAATGGGGAGACACGATTATGTGTCTACAGAAGCCCCCACTTTGACTGAGGTTCAGGAAACCGATAGTCAAAGTACACGGTGTCGGGACAGAGAACAATTCTAAACGCTCTGCAGTTTAGAACTGATCTATAACCGCCGGTCTCTGCAAAACAAAGTTAGTATGCAGGACAATAACTACAAGCAATTTGATTACCTGTAGAAGAAGATGTTAGCAGATAGGTGCAAACAACTCAGATAAGCACATAATGATGCATTGATGCAAACTTAGACTCTCTAAAGATGCACAAGACGCAATGCAAGGATTAAGGTTATGCAAAGCTAAGAGATGACACGTCATGCAAGGTCAGGGTTATGCAAGACTAGAATGTATGAAATGCAATGCAAGGTCAGGGTTTTGCAAAGCTTCAATGCAAGGTCAGGATTTTGCAAGGCTAGAAGTTGAGATGCAATGCAAGGTCAGGTTTTGCACGGCTAGAAGATGTGTAGAATGATAGAATGAGCAGGATGATTAGAAATAGATTGAATGATTTTCAAAAATCGTTTTGTAGTAAATGATCGGGGTCCGCAAACGAGGTCCGCGGATTACAACTCTTCGGGAGTTTGATTTGAATTGGAGGAACCACCGCACGTAGGAAGCCCCCACTTTGGGTGAGCTTGCCTTGAATTACGCTTGAGCCTTGATTGAAATTGTATTTGATCTGATGTTGAAATGTAGTTGATCTGTCATGAACATTGAAAGTTTTCACTGGGGATTGCATTGGGGATTCTTCTTTGGGAAGTCAAATATCGCCAGAGACCATGGAATCATCGGAGAGTCCTTCGGGGAAAAGGAGAGCTTGGATTGAAAAAATAAAAGGTTTGAATTTGTGACTCAAATGCATGTAGGTGGGAAAAGGCTTTGACGAGGCTAGGTTCAGACTCGAGTCTATGTCGGGATCTAGAAAGAGATTATGCTCCTGAATTCTAGAAAGTCAAATCATTAGACCTTGACTAATTTATTTTTATTTTAGCGGTCGGACCTTGAGATGAGGATTCCTACGTATCCTTGCGGAATCAGACCATTCGTAGTTCTGGATCTGATTATTTTTTATATATTTTTTTTTGTGCCCTAACTTTTGCCTGGACCGCCCTTTCAGGTTTTCAACCTAGCGGGCTTGGACATACCTTGGAGAAGGAGTTTGGATTTGATGAAATGATTATGAATTTGGATTATATGGATTAAAGGTTTGATGAATCGAAGGGATTTGAATGAAGGGTAGGACTTGTGTGCAAGCCCCCTAACTTGATTTTTTTTTTATTCTTTTTGCCTTTGGCTCTTTCTTTTTGAATCTTTTCTTTTTGTCCTGTGCGTTTTTGCTTTTTCATTTTTTCGTACTTTGAATTTTTTCACTATTTATTTTGCCTGGCATTGATTTTTTTTTTGTAGTGAGGCTTGCACACAATCCATTGGTTTAGGGTAGTGGAAGGTTTGAAGGATATTTGTGGAGCTTTAATGTTGAAGAGATTGTTTGGTTTATGATCATGGAGATGATGGTTTATGGATGATGGAGAGAAGAGGGGAAATGACTCCTAATCCAAAGTATGTCCTCTTTTTTCATTTTTATATTTTTTGTTTCAGATCCTTTTTTATTATTGGTCAAGTTCATTAGGTGATTCGAGTTTCATCATTGAATTAGAAGCATAAATAAAATGATGGAAGGCCAATGAAAATGAAATTCTTTTATTAATCAGAAATAAATAGAACAAGGCTTATTAGAAATAAAAACCTAAATGCCATAGACTCGACAAGAAAGGAAATGAAGGAGCTAGGGGAGGGACTCTCCGACTCAACCTAGAAAACTAGTGTTAAATGACTAAGCCCCGGCGTTATTTAAGTGCTGCCCAAGGGGTTGCTGCTATTGCTGCAGGCGAAATTGGCAATCTACCGTCATCAACCATATCCTGCAGGTGATTCTTTAAGGTCCAACACGCAGATGTTGGGTGTCCATTCCCTTGGTGGTACTTGCAGTAGGCATTTGGATCCTACCTCTTGGATCTATTTTCAGGAGCAAGGTCTGGAGTAGGGCCAATAGGCTGAAGTGTTCCCTTTGCATGAAGTCTGGTGAAAGCTTCTTCTAAGGACATGCCTAATGGTGTGAATGTTCTTTGAGGCTTTTGATAACCTCTCTTTTCAACAGCTATGTCATTGACCTCATTGTTTTTAGAGCTAGAAGGGTTATTGTTACTCTTCTTGAAAGAGTTGTTGTTGTTGTTGGAAGCCTTATTCTTGTTGGCCTGCATCTCTTCCTCAATCAGCAAGCCTACCTTATAGAGCTTCGTGAAAGACTCTATAGGTTGGAATTTGATATGATCCCCATGCTCGAGTGTCGCCTTGCTCGTCCTCTTTAGTGAACTTCTCCCTTAGTGCCTTAATCTCTTTGTCTTGTTCCTCAAGACGAGAGTTCATCAGTGTGAGTTGAGCCATAATGGCACTAAGCTGTTCATTAGTGTCTCCCATTTCAGATGATGATTCAGAAGAGTCGGAGGATTCGTCTGAAAAAGTTAGGATGCGCTTGACGAGCCTGGGAGTAGGTCGACCTTGTTGCCTCTCTGTTGGACGTTCCCAAGTTATAATCTCACGACCTGTCCTGAACAGAAATCGGATGGACCTCGTGAATTTTAAGAAATATTGTTCGAAATGAGAAAATGAGATGAGAAATGGAAATCGAAATGGGGAATGAAAATAGAAAATGAAAATGATTTTGAATTGAAAATGGAAATGGAAATGGGAATGAGAAGTGATTAGGAATGGGTATGGTTATGGACTTAGTATGGGCTTGACCATGATGGAGACATGGGCCTAACTATATGCAAATGCAGACATGGACTGGACTGGACTATGCAAGCAGACTGGATTGGGGTTTGGTGATGATAGGAGAGACTAGACTTTGAACTTACGGGTGAGCAAGCAGGCTAGACTTTTAAGGAAGGTTGGTCAATAAGGGAGACTAGACTCTTAACTTAAAGCAAGCAGGCTAGGCAACTAGACTTTGAACTTACGGGTGAGCAAGCAGGCTAGACAACTAGACTTCGAAACTTACATTAAACAAAGCAGGCTAGACTCAAAAATTGCCTATGTGGACTTATGGAATGCTAGACTTTGAACTTACGGGTGAGCAAGTAGGCTAGACATTAAGGAAGGCTGGACAATAACAGAGACCAAACTCTTAACTTAAGGCAAGCAGGCTAGGCAACTAGACTTTGAACTTGCAGGTGAGCAAGCAAGCTAGACAACTAGACTTCGAAACTTGCATTAAACTAAGCAGGCTAGACTAAAAGATTGCCTATTGACTTAAGGAATGCTAGACCTTGAACTTACGGGTGAGCAAGCAGGCTAGACACAAAAATTACCTATGGACTTAGGGAATGCTAGACCTTGAACTTACGGGTGAGCAAGCAGGCTAGACACAACAATGCCTATAGACTTAAGGAATGCTTAGACCTTGAACTTACGGGGGAGCAAGCAGGCTGGACTTTAGAGGAATTTGGGCTATTATGAACTTCTGAAGGAATTGGACTTGACTAAGCCTACGTGGAGATGCAAACTAGACCTAGGATATGAACTGGGCCTAACTGAAACTAAGTTTGGATTAGATTAACATATAGGTTTGATATAGACTTGGAGATGCATATGGACTTGACAGTGGAGATAGACTAGGATTGGACTTAGAATGGAATGGACTGAGACTAGATTTGGACTGGACTTGACATAAACTAGGGTTCACGTAAAGATGCAAATGGACCTAGATTTGACATGAACTAGACTTATATGGGCCTAGGATGGACTCTAATGAATGCATGGACTCGAATTAAATGGACCCTATATGAATGCAAAATGGACTCTAATGCACATAGGCCTAGAATGAATGCAAGTGAATCAGATTGATTGGATTGGATTCGATGAAGGTGTTTGGATTGGGCTTAGAATTTTCGAAATTCATTTTTAAAAGGAACCCCTTGTTTTATCTTTTGTAAGGAAAAGATGATGGATTAATTTTGAAAATAATTTTTTTTGAAATGTTGTGGTATGATGGTGTTTAATAAATGCTTTTTGCAAAAGAGGTAGAATAGACATGGGTGTAGGATTGATTTTAAAAAGATGTAAGTTTTGAAATTGATGAATATGGTAAGGTAAGATTGACAGGGAAGATTTGGTTAACAGCAGGGAGGAAATGGGAAGAGGTAGACATGCATGACAACTCTAGCTCTACAATGACCCTTTAGATGCATTTTTTTTATGACAGACTCGACCTTGCATGAAAAGACTTTTATTGAATGTTTGATTAGGTGAGACCTCTAATTAGACCATGTATTACGCGGATGCAGATAGCCAACATAGGACTGAACATAGGATCGGCAATTACGATGGCTAAATTGACGAAAAGCGTGCGATGCACAGACTGCGTGCTGCACGCGGCTCACAACCGTGCGTTTGGCGCGGGAATGGTGCGCTAGGCGCAACTTAATGCGCTTGGCGCACTACTCCCCGACACGTTTTTCGGGGATTTAGGCGACGAATTGACCGATTGATGAATTTTTCTTGTTTTTAGACGCGATTTTAGGAACGACGCATAATAATGACAATTTGACAGAATAATAGCAGGCAAGAATTGCAATCACAGACAAATGTCATATAACCTGGATGCAAAAGTTCCAACCTAAAGTCTAGTTCTATGTTTGAAACTATTGGCCAGGTTTAGGTTCAGTCTGAAAAGGGTCCATGACTAAGAGATTGATCCCACGCTTCGTACCCCTCCTTAAAGAGGTGGCCACGTGTAAGACGCACTCCAGTCTCAAGTCAGTAACAAGAGAACAATGCCATGGTAGGGTAGGTTTGCTTATGACTAAGATCCAACACTATCGCTCAGGAAGCTTTTTGGAAGGACAAAGCGCAAACCCCCCGGGGGTGACCTCACACATAAAACATGTGCTAATGAGGCAAGGTAGATTGTCCTTATGGTGGCTGAACAATAGCCATGCATATGCAAAACAGTATATTATTCTAAGGCATAAAATAAGAATGAATCGTATTTTTCAAGTTTCACCCACTCATTTAAAAAAAAATTAATTTTTTAAAAATCCTCCCCAGTGGAGTCGCCAAATTGTAGGCGTGTTTTTATTTCGCCTACGCGGTGTGAGTGCGTATTAGATTTGACTACCCCACTGTTAAGGTTTTATTGAAAATTATTTTATATTGAAAGAAGTCGCCAATAATTCTTTTTAGGAAGAATCATAAACCTAATTGGATATGGGAAAACCATAAGGACAAATTATCCAATGTAGATTTCCCCGTCCTGACTCCATAGATGGTCAAAGTGAATCAAAGATTGAGTTCGGGGGTGAGGGTACGAATATAGTCATAATGAACCATATTCGCCCAGAGTTGGCCTCTACTAAATATCGATTCATTGCAAATTTTATGCCCAAGAATAATCAAATAATGTTTTTATACACCCTAAAAAATATTTAGTCTAAGTTGGTTCAGGAAACACATAAAAAGACTAATTTTTAGAGACAAGTTATTATGAAATCAGTATTACAAGGAACCTAGCAAGTTGTCCAAATTAATCTGATTAATGTTAGAACTGTTCTTTAGGTCTTTGATTATAACATGTGGGTGATAAAAGCATTGAAACAGGACAATCATATAATAGCCATAGAATAATCAGGCAGGCATGATAATAAAGTATGAAAATAAATAAAAAATAAAGAGAAAAGAGGTTAGAATATACAGTAGAACGATTCTATATTAAAGGTCTACATCATGAAAGAAAACTGTTAGTAACTTCAATATAAAAATAATTTGTTTAAGGATCCTCAGGATTATACCTATGCGGCTTAGATTGAGGAGCGTAACGATCTTTAGGCGGAGCAATCGTGGAACCAAGAACGCAGTGTGAAAGTATTGATTGATTGAAAGTATTTGAATGTTTGAGTATTTGAGAATTCGAAGTGTATTGTAGAGGTATTCGTCGGTTTTTGTATTCGTGAAATAATAATATCAAAAGCCTTTATAATTCGGGAAATTCCGGATATTTATAGAGAAAAGAAACCTTGCGCCTCACGCAAGCCACGTGTCAGGCGTAGGCCTACGTGGCAGGCGCAATGCCACGCGTCAGGCGCACATTGGTGTGCCTGACGCATCCAGCCCAATCAGAGATAGGCACGTGTAAACGCGTTTTAAAAAGATAGAAAAGTATGTTGCATCTCACACAGGACTTGCGTCTGACGCAGGACTCTGTGTGAGTCACAAAATCTACGTGTCAGGCGCTCATTGACTCGCCTGACGCGATATGGCCAATGTGTTGGACGCACGTGGCGAGCTGAGCGCAGCCCCTGCGTCCGGCGCATATTCTGGAATATTCGAGCATATTCCATTGCGCGTCTTTCGAATATACTTTTTTATCCCTAAATCCCGGAGATGGAATTTTACGGATTAAAAATCTGATTTATTTATCAAAGATAATAAAATATTTATGAAAAATATCCATTAAAATAATAAATATTTGATTGGGCTTTTAAAATGGATTTAAAATATTTTATGGGCTTGAAATACAATTAATCATCATGAATAATTAATTGGGCTTTAGAATATCATTTCGAAACACATTTTAGAATGGTTCTTTAGATTGCTCTTCTGTTAGGTCGCGCCAACTAATGCCGCGGTATGTTTCATCATTGGATCCTTAAATGGGGAGACACGATTATGTGTCTACAATAACCAAAATGGAAATTAAAAATTTCGGCCAAAGGTATATCAAATTTGGATTTTAATTTCCAATTTTTTACCATAAATAACTCCATTCACATATAATATATAAATGGGATATGCTTGATTTCCGGAAATCTCATATGAGATCATGATATTCATTGCCAAATGTATATACCTAATTAACTTAAATCACAAATCAGTCTAATTATTCAAAGAAATTTCGGCCAAAAATTATTGAAATGCCACTTTGACACCGTAATTGAGAGTCTTTAGTTTGTGAAAATCTAGAATTGCTTGGTGATTCTTAGCATGCCACATAGGATCTAGAATTTTTTTTTATTAAAAAAACATAATAAATTCTACCGTTTTTATTTGGTTTTTGTTTCGAATGATATAATAAATTGGGACAATTTATTGGGATAATAAATAGGAAATGTCCATTAAATTAATTTACATTGTGTAGGGCCAATTTCAATTAGTATTAATTATGTCTTAAAATCGTAAAGTGGAAATCCAAAATATCAACAAAATACAACAAAGCAATTTACAACAAAAATACATTGTAATAAAAACACCATAATATATTATATTAATGATTAATAATAACGATTAATACAACTAACATCATGACACGATGAACTTCATTAACTTAAAAGAGTACGAATTCGAAAAAAAGGGACTACAAATTCAAATAACTTGAACTAATACTAACTCCATCACCAGAACCGATTACTACTTTGAAAAAAAAGGGAGTCATACTACAAAAAAACTTGAACTAATACTAACGACGAACATTACATTTTGTTTGCTACTATTGTAGCTAATGTCTACATACTAAAACATATCTTCTATATTAAAGTTTCCATATACTCAACAGTACTCTTTGCTTCTTTTGTAGCAAGTTCAATATGATTACGAAAAGAGATAATCATACCAATGTAACCCATGGTTTCCATCCCTTCTTCTTCTAGTTTATCTAAACCTTGAAGAGATTTGGTAATCTTCTCATCAACTGTCGACCAATGGTCAAGGAATTCGAGCATTACCTCATTAACATCTTTGACATGCTTGGCAATTTGAGGATCCATAAAATTGATTGCTTACTTTTGAGATCTTAACCTTAAAGAGTATGTAAATTCAAGAGATAAACTACAAAGAAGATGAAGGAATGAAAAAAAAAATAGAGAGAAACAATTTTTTTTAAGTGGGGGAATGACAAAAAAAGAGGAAGGTTGCCTCTTTTATAAACACATATTACGGTTAGGTTATGGCATAATTTAATGCCATTTGGTAGGACTATTTCATTTAATGTGTTAGGTCAATGTTAGATAAGAATTGATGGTGACAAATCCTTATATGGGTCAAAGTTAGTCTCTTTCCTTATAAATGCTTCATCAAACTCAATACATTGATGAAGGAATAGATGTACTACAATATTGGTGACATGTGAATAACAAAAGTACATAGTTAAAGCAAAAAAATAGTAGCTCAATATTATTCCCATTATTTAATATTATTCGACATTGAAAATTCATAAAGACTTAAAAAAAAGGTGGTAGACTTAACATTATTCGACTTTCAAGTTGACAATAAAACAATATCATGACATTAAGTATTACGTGTCAATCACTTAATTGATATTCAAGCAATACTTTATTGTTAAGGCCGCAACATTCCGTATTATTTAAATCAATTTCTTCAAAATAATCATCATCAATCTTGTAAGCTTTTGGTGGAATGCATTGCAGATCATATAACATCATATTACAAAAATCAAAATATGGATGAAAACCATGTATTGTTGTCTTAACGTCTTCCACATAAGCCCAAACCTCATTGCTTCTATTGATATTATATGTGAACATACTGGACACATCGTGGAAATAAAGATGGCCTCCACGAAATAGTGTTAAAACCATAGATTCAACATCTAGGAAATTCGAATATTGTAATTTAGGGGGCCAATTTTTGTTTGGATTTTGTGCTTGTGTTACATTTTGTGGAGGGCATGACATTGCCTTTGAGATAGGGGAAGAAGTTGACATGACTATGCAACTTGAATAGCCGAAATGAGTAGTGATCATGCATGCTAAAGTTTAACTATTTATACAAAAAATTCCAATGTGAAATTCGGATATTTAGGTTATTTGGCTAATTAATACCCGAAATTATGGTTGATTGGCAATTAGCATTAATCATGTTTGATTGATAAATGATTTTAGTTACCATTTTTGAAATCCGAAATGTAACCAATATGGGAGTGATTGATTTCCGGCCAAATTTATATGGGTCTTATTAAGGTTGATTAAAAGGGCTACAATTAATATTATTATTAATATAGGTAATATTAAGGTTGATTAATATTATGAATTTCGGATTGTATCTATTTAAATTAATTGATTGATTGGCAATTACCATTAACATTGACAATAATTATGGTTAATTGATAATTTAAATTCATTGTCATTTTGATTTGGGAATTTAAAATTTTGAAACATAATTAATCAATTTTTAATTGCCAATTTCGGCCAAAGGTATATCAAATTGGGATTTTAATTGCCAATTGTTAACCATAATTAACACCATTCGCATATAATATATAAATGGGATATGCTTGATTTCCGAAAATCTCATATGAGATCATGATATTAATTGCCAAATTTAAATACCTAATTAACTTTAGTCTAATTATACAATTTTTTTCGGCCAAAAAATAATCAAATGCCACGTGGACACCGAATTGGAGAGTTTTTATTTTGTGATGCTCTAGAATTGCTTGGTGAATGTTAGCTTGCCACGTAGGATTTATCATTTTATTTTAGATAATAGTATGGATACTAGTTTTTGGACCCGAGCAAAAATACAGGGAAATTTAAGTTTTGAGATAATTTGGTACATCAAATATAATATCTGTATATATTTTGTTATATATTGTAAAGCACTGAAAGTCTGCACGTAACATAAGTTTAAGAGGAGACGCGAAAAAAAAGCTATTTCAACGATGTCCATGAACATCACAAATGACATATTGAATAACAATAATAATAAGAGTATTTAACAAACGTTTTGAAATACTTCTTTGTACACTACATTAGTGGTGAAATTTGAGGTTCCACGTTCTTTATTGGCTATTAAAATTTTCAAACCCTTTTTGCTTGTAACTCTTAATACGGCCACATATAATTGTCCGTGGCTAAAACCTGGTCTAGGAAGTTATAGGCCAACATGCAAAAGAGATTGTTTTTTACTTTTATTGATTGTCATTGCAAAGCACACAACCAAAGGGAATCGCCTTCTTTGGAACTTGATGGGAAATTTTGTTGCGTGTGACGGTGTTAGCGTCATTCGTGGAATGGAAACCTTGTCACCCACATTACTTCCAGATAGTACTACATCAGCCTCAATAATGCGATCGCCTAAGTGCTTAACGAACAATCTTGTACCATTACATAGCCTAGAATTTTGATCAATATTCCTTAGGAGCATCACCAGTGCCCCAACATTGAGTCATATACTATAGTTTGGAAATCCTCCGCATTTAATTGTATTTAAAAAATTCAGTAGGATACATCTCATGTATTCCAAAAATTCCCTCCTCCACTGAAACTGCTTCTGAAACTGCTTCTAAACTCAAGTAAATTCTTTCTTCACCTAGCAACTGAGATAGCTTATAATTTATCCTATGTAATAAATATAAATTAATAAAAATTAAAGTGAAAATACGTTTTCCAATTCAGTTTAATAAGTTTGATTCAATAGCTTATTACACAGACAATATATCTCATTTATATCGTCTCACATTCAACTGCTACTTATAAATTGAGATCAAGATTTCATGCACCAACTCAGTTATTTTCATAATGGTATAAAATGTAGTTTGCTTAAAAGGAAAAAAAAAACTTCATAATTTATATTAAATAAATGAATAGAGCAACATGAGTGATCTAGGAAAAAAAAACTTCATAATTTATATTAAATAAATGAATAGAGAAACATGAGTGATGTAGAAGTTATAGGTTTTAATCATTATGTTCCAATGAATTTATGAAATGAATTTTCTAAGTTGTAGGCCTATGTTCGGTTTTGATATATTAAATTAGTGTTAAATTACTAAAACCGCAAAAAAGACCTCCTTGTGGAAAATCTATGGATGTTATGTCAAAGGTGCATGCTATGATATATATATATATATATATATATATGTGTGTGTGTGTGTGTGTGTGTGTGTGTGTGTGTGTGTGTGTGTGTGTGTGTGTGTGTGTGTGTGTGTGTGTGTGTGTGTGTTATCCCATTACCAAAATGAGATTCTTTGGAGAAAATCCATGAGTACTTATGGCTACACCCACATTATCACCGGCCCCGGGCATGCCATAAACGATACCCATGGTTCTATAGAAGTGATGATTTAGAAGTTAAAAATAGATCCTTGTAAAAAAAAAAAAAGTTAAAAATAGAAAAGAGAAATTCATATTAGTTCAAAAAGGTAATTCCAAACTGTTATTTATCTATAAAAATACATCCATGTACAACTTTCCTAAAGCATAGGGAGGTCTGTGAATAGGAACCAATCATGGGGGGTCAGCTTTTCCGAGCCTTAGTTTTTTTTTTTTAAAATGGGGTTTCAAATATTCACCTAATAGAATAAACATATCCGCTATTGGCATGTTCTATATTATTCGATCATATATGATGGTATCTCTAAATATCAAAAGTAGATAAGTTCATCCATTGAAATTTCTAAGATGGTCTGATTTGAAACCAGACCATGAAAAGTGTGGGGCCACAATGAATGTGAGCCACCCAGCTAAGCTTTATTTTACCTTTTCTTTTTTGCTTTGAAATGATTTTAGAAAATACCAAAATCATTTATTCTAATTTCTGAAAATGTTTTAAATAATTTCGAAAAATACAAAAAAAAAACTGAAAAAATTCTGAAAAATCAGAAATTTATTTCGGCCAAAAAAAAAATTTTGGGAATTTTTTTTTTACCCAGATTTTCTCTCTCCTCTCCTCTACCCCTTCCTCCCTCAAATCTTCAATGAATCTTCGATTCTTCTCGAATTTTCAGTAGATCTCTTACTTGGACTCTTCTCTTTCCATGAAATGGTAAGAATTCATGAATAAATCATGAATTTGTGATGGAGAAGTTGTGAAATCGAAGTTTTAATTTCCGATTTTCGGGGAAAATTTTAGGGAATTTTTTTTCACTTTCCTCTCTTTCATATTTGTAAATCCATGAAATAGATGAACAAACATAAAATTGATAATCATATGCACACCATGAACGCCCGAATTTCCATGGAAATTAAGGTTTGAGTTTCAAAATGAAGAAACTGAAAATCCAAATTCTAGGTCATTATGAATTTAAAAAAAATGGTTTGAATTGTTGTAAGATGTTGGAAAACTGCCGAATTGGGACCGATTTGTGCATTTTTTGAGTATTGATTACCATTGTCAAACTAGATGAAGAATTTCAGAGGAGAGAGAAAAAATTGAAAGGTTGAAGATGAAGTTGGGAGAAGATGACTGAATAGACACTTTAGGTAATTACTAAAATGGGATTTAGAACGGACATTTTAGGTAATTACTAAAATGGGTTTCGGTAATTACCAAAATGTGACAGAAACTAAGAGAAATCTCAAAACCTCCAATTCCAAAGTGTACTGAAAAATAAACAATTGAACTAAACAATACTAAGTACAAATTATTCAATATGATATAAATGTGTTAATCCAAATAAGCCAGATAGAATTATAAAGTCACAACATGTAAGAGAAAAGAATGTCTTAATAGGTTTGGTAATATCTAAAACAATTTTGGTAATGCCCAAAGCATATTTGGTAATTACTTAAAAGCATATGATTTGGGGTTAATTTGGGCTTTTTAGTACAAGGAGGGACAATGGGTGCCCAAAACTCAAGTCATGGGGTTTGGTGACGTATTGGGCCTAATGGACCCAGTGGCATTATTGTCCAATCCCCATAGGATTGCTTTGATGAGTAATGATAAAGGATTGTGATTGGGAGAACATCCTCCACTTAGTAGTTTGGTAATCTTCAGAACATGTTTGATAATTACCTTAAAGCATATGATTGGGGTTAATTTGGGCTTTTTAGTACAAGGAGGGACAATGAGGGCCCAAAATTCAAGTCAATGGGGATTGGTGAGGTATTGGGCCTAATGGGCCCAGTGGAATGATTGTCCAATCCCCATAGGATTGCTTTGATGAGTAATGGGAATGGATTGTGATTGGATAGGTTTGGTAATGCCCAAAGCATGTTTGGTAATTACCTAAAAGCATATGATCTGGTGTTAATTTGGGTTTTTTAGTATAAGGAGGGACAATGGGGGCCTAAAACTCAAGTCAATGAGGTTTGGTGAGGTATTGGGCCTAATGGACCCAGTGGCATGATTGTCCAATCCCCATAGGGTTGCTTTGATGAGTAATAGGAATGGATTGTGATTGGATAGATTTGGTAATGTCCAAAGCATGTTTGGTAATTACCTAAAAGCATATGATCTGGTGTTAATTTGGGCTTTTTAGTACAAGGAGGGACAATGAAGGGCCCAAAACTCAAGTCAATGGGGTTTGGTGAGATATTGGGCCTAATGGATCCAGTGGCATTATTGTCCAATCCCCATAGGATTGCTTTGATGAGTAATGATAAAGGATTGTGATTGGGAGAACATCCTCCACTTAGTAGTTTGGTAATCTTCAGAACATGTTTGGTAATTACCTTAAAGCATATGATTGGGGTTAATTTAGGCTTTTTTGTACAAGGAGGTACAGTGGGGGCCCAAAACTCAAGTTAATGGGGCTTGGTGAGGTATTGGGCCTAATGGACCCAGTGGCATGATTGTCCAATCCCCATAGGATTGCTTTGATGAGTAATGGGAAGGGATTGTGATTGGATAGGTTTGGTAATGCCCAAAGCATGTTTGGTAATTATCTAAAGCATATGATCTGGGGTTAATTTGGGCTTTTTAGTACAAGAAGGGACAATGGGGGTCCAAAACTCAAGTCAATGGGGTTTGGTGAGGTATTGGGTCTAATGGAACCAACGGCATGATTGTCCAATCCCCATATATGTTATAGTCACATAATTTGAGGCCATTGCCCAAGTCAATTATTATTTTAGGTAATGCCCTAAAATGGTTAGGTGGTGACCTAAAATATTTGGTAATATCCTAATCTAATTAGGTGATTACCTAACATATATAGTGGTTATGATAGGTCATGACCAAAATATCTTTAGTAATTACCTAAACCCAGCTGTAACTTGCAGAAAAAACCAGTGGCATTCCACTACAATGGAGATGATTCTTTTTAGAGATTGTTCGACCATTTCAATCCGCTGTTCACATAAACATTCTATCGATGAACCTTTTATATCACCAAAGTCATTCAATTCTATCATTTGAAAGCAAAAGAAAAAGAAAAAAATACAACGCTTTACCCCGATGCAATCTTATCATATAAACCACTTTAAACCTCATGGATTAAGTTATCAATAACCCACATCTTAACCATACAATTCCCCCATCATATATATGTTATAGTCACATGATTTGAGGTCATTGCCCAAGATAATTATTATTTAGGTAATGCCCTAAAATGGTTTAGGTAATGACCTAAATGGTTAAGGTATTGACCTAAACGTTTTGGTAATATCATAATCTAATTAGGTGATTACCTATCATATGTAGTGGTTGTATTAGGTCATGACCAAAACATCTTTAGTAATTACCTAAACCCTGTATTAACTTGCACAAAAAACAAGTGACATTCCACTACAATGGAGAAGATTCTTTTTAGAGATTGTTCGACCATTTCAATCCGATGTTCACATAAACATTCTATCGATGAACCTTTTATATCACCAAAGTCATTCAATTCTATCATTTGAAAGCAAAAGAAAAAGGAAAAAATGCAACGTTTTAGCCCGATGCAATCTTATCATTTAAACCATATAAAATCTCATGGATTAGGTTATCAATAACTCACATCTTAACCATACAATTCCCTCATCATATATGTTATAGTCAAATGATTTGAGGTCATTGCCCAAGAAAATTATTATTTTAGGTAATGCCTAAAATGGTTTAGGTAATGACCTAAATGGTTTGGTAATATCCTAATCTAATTAGGTGATTATCTAACATATATAGTGGTTATGTTAGGTCATGACCAAAATATCTTTAGTGATTACCTAAACCCTGTATTAACTTGCACAAAAACAATTGACATTCCACTACAATGGAGAGGATTCTTTTCAAAGATTGTTCGACCATTTCAATCCGCTATTCACATAAACATTCTATCGATGAACCTTTCATATCACCAAAATCATTCAATTCAATCATTTGAAAGCAAAAGAAAAAGGAGAAAATGCAACGTTTTAGCCCGATGCAATCTTATCATTTAAACCATATAAAATCTCATGGATTAGGTTATCAATAACTCACATCTTAACCATACAATTCCCTCATCATATATGTTATAGTCACATGATTTGAGGCCATTGCCCAAGACAATTATTATTTTAGGTAATGCCCTAAAATTGTTTAGGTAATGACCTAAAAGTTTTGGTAATATCCTAATCTAATTAGGTGATTACCTAACATACATAGTGGTTATCTTAGATCAGGACCAAAATATCTTTAGTAATTACCTAAACCCTACACTAACTTGCACAAAAAACCAGTGACATTCCACTACAATGGAGGTCCCAAAAATGCCACAAATTTATTTCATCTAATTGCTAAACTAAAGTATGATCTACGCATCAAATGTAACCCAATAAAAGTGTGAAATGCATTGATTTATTGCAATTATCTCACACACCTTAATTTTATTTTTGGTCATGTCCAAAATATGTTTAGTAATTACTAAAATATCTTTATGTTTGGTCATGTCCAAAATATCTTTAGTAATTACCAAATCACTGCAGTACCTTAGGCAAAAAATCAGCTCAACCTCCCATGGAGGTCGTGAAAAATCTGAATTTTTTTTTGCATCATAGCTAAACTAAAGTATGAACTACTCAAATGTAACCACAAATTGTCGCATAAAAGTGTGAAGTGCATTAATTTAGAGCAATTTAATCACCAATACTGTCATTTTATTTTTCCTAAACCCAAGAATTTTTGGGGGGAAATTTTCATAAATTGCAAGTTTAATCTTACTCAAACACACAAATGAAGATAGAAAATCATTAATTCGTTAATATATGCGAAATATTCAAGTAAAATTACATCCATTTCATCAACGGGTGAAGAGTTTAGATCGAAATCCATGGAGGTGAAGTTCAACAATGGAGGTAAAGGTTTGGGGCGAAATGGAGGTGAAGAATGGGTCGAAATGGAGGAAGAAGATGGAGGATAGGGTCGAAATTGAGGGAGAAGGTGGAAAAATGAGTCGAATTTGGGAGAAATTCGGTTGAGAATGGTGGAAGAGGAAGTGTTCTTGAATTTTTGGTGAAAAACACCAAGAACAAGGAGGAGAGAGAAAATGGGTAAAAAAAAATTTGGCTCCAAATTTTTTTTTCCAAACGTGAATTACTGTTTGGAAGCTGGAAAAAAAATTCGGATTTTTTCAAATTTTGTTGTTTTATTATTTTTTCGATTTTCAGAAATTAATTTCATAAAATTTGGTAAATAAACAAAATCAAAATCAAAAGAAATTAGTTTTGGCAATTAAAAGAAAAGGGAAAAGAAAAGAAATGGGGGCTCCACAAGCAAGAATGTGTGGCTCACATTCATTTGCTTCAATGGTCTGATTTCAAATCATACCATCTTAGAATCATCCGTTCATCCATATGCCCACCCATCACCCGTGAATAGAATGAAGAGGCATTTATTTATTTTAATTTCTTATATATTGTTTTATTTGTGGTACATTACTATCACTTCCTATATATCCCTTATACGGATAAGAAAAAGCTAGTCTTCTACATCGGCTTCATCTCCACTCTTTTTGTCGGTCGTCGCATTTGCCAAAGCACATACTTGCTGGTTTCTCGGTTTCTCTCTCCTCTAGTTTTCTCGATTGTACTGCAACTATTATTGTCGAATCTGACGTCGTCGATCTGTTTGCCGATGTGGCCGGCATGCTGCTGATGTAGTTGTCTTTTTTTTTTGTTCCTCCATTGTTGTCTGAAAATATGTAACCCGTGAATCTATAAAAGTGATGATTTAAAAGTTAACAATATAACATTAAAAAATACATATAAGTATGAAAATATAATTTTAATTTACTATTTATCTATAAAGAACACCCATGTATATAGTTTCAATATCATGTGTGGCGTCCTGAATGCACACATTTGATCACCAAATTTTTTAATATACCTAACAGATGAATTCATGCATATCTTATACGATATATTGGCATATATGGAGTATTAAGATATATAATTATATTAAATTTTTTAAATTCTGACCTTGAAACAAAAGAAGTGAATGGACTTGGAGTAAAGAAATATTTTTACATATCATTATAACATCATTGACTATTGTTGACGCTTTCAAACTTTTAGAACTCCATGAAAATAAATCTATCTAAATTTTAAAACTAATAATTTGTGATTTAAATTTTGCGATCTTGTATTGAAAATAACTAAAAATGGCTTACGGCCCGTGCATTGTACGGCTATGACTTATATTTATAATAAATAGTACTATTGTTATTACATTCCTATAATTGACACTAATTAACATAAAATATGTACATTCAATCTCTATGTTATTACATTTTCTATTGCAAATTGAGATCCTTTGGAAAAAAAAAATACTTGAGTATGACTACACCCACATTACCACTGGTTTTGATCATGCCAGAAACCACACCCATATACAAAAATAACAATATGGAAGCTAAGAATATAAAAGCTAAGTTTGAGAAATAAAACTTAGATATCTATTAATTCCCTATAATTGACACTAAAAAAATACATGCATTGTTTAGAGTAACTTTAACTAACTTTTTTTAGTTTGTTTGGAAGTCCTAAATTATATTTTATACTACCCTAAACTTAATTTACACTACTGTAATTGTAATGTTCAACTTTTTTCTTATTTTACACGGGTATCCTAATTATGGATCAAAGTAAATTACTATTAAAGTTTGAAAGATGCATTATAGCTACTTTATTTTTCTCTCTTTTCTTAATCTGTAGTCCATCATTGCAACCAAATTTTCTATATCTAGGGATCGGATATACTCCCTTCTTTCCTATTTGTTCTTATTTAGAATTATTTTGCGAGAGAAAAAAGGTCAAATTAAAGTAGCAAGAAGAACAAATAGGAACGGAAGGAGTATAAGTCAGTGTCAGGCTCTAATTAATTTTGCAGTGCGTTTTTGGTAAAACAGGCCACACCGAAGCTAAAGCGTGCGGCCACCCTCATCGTTGCATCCTCCTTCCTCACTCTTCGCTTCTTCCCATCTCCCCACCCACCGAGCACCCTCCCGACCTCCAGCTCCTCCACTGATCCTCCTCGAACTCATCAAACTCATTCTCATGTTGTTGGTGTTGTCCTCGTCACTGACGTCATCACCGGAGGACGAGTTTCCGGCGGAAGTTAATGCAAGGATATCGAGTTCTCCCTCTCCATTTTCCATTTTCTCTCTCCTCAGCTTCTTCCGCCATTAAAGCAACAATCCTTCGACACTCCTTCGACGCTCCTCTATACCGAGTATCTCTCTTCTCTCTCCTCTTTTAGATTTTCGCAAGATTTATGTTATTTTGTTTATCAAATTGATGTCAATTTCCTTCAATTTTGCAGTTCAATGTGCCTACTCTTCATATTGATACCCTAGATTCGCTCCTCACACTTACTGATGAACTTCTCAGGGTATAATTGTTTGATTTTAAGCATGTTTTGACAACGTATAATCGAATATGATATTTTAATTGCTTGGTGATTTCGTAGGCGAATGCATTCATGGAAGGTGTGACGCATAAGATCAGGCGTCAGATCGATGATTTGGAGAGATCTTCGGGCGTTGATGGTGGTGCTTTGACAGTTGATGGAGTTCCAATTGACTCTTATCTTACAAGGTGGTGGTTCCATGGTTTGATCAAAGAGAGGGGAGGGAGAATTGAGAATTGTTTTGGTGTTTGTATAAAGTAACCTTTATAATTACAAAAAGTAACCCATACTTTTAGTAAAAAAGTAACCCCTCAACATTACAAAAAAGTAACCCTTAGTATTTGAAAAAGTACCCCCTCTTACAAAAAGTAACCCCTGCATAAGTGTAAAGTAACCCTATAATAAATGTAAAAAGTAACCCATAGTTTCAGTAAAAGTAACCCCTTATAATTACAAAAAGTAACCTCTAGTGTCAATAAAAGTAATCCCTAGTTATAGTAAAAGGTAACCTACACTTTCAGTAAAAGTAACCCCTAGTTATAGTAAAAGTAACCCCTAGTTATAGTAAATGTAACCCCCTTATAGTTACAAAAACAAACCTATATTTTCACTAAAAGTAACCCCTAGTTATAGTAAAAGTAACCCACTTACAGTTACAAAAAGTAACCTATACTTTCAGTAAAAGTAACCCCTTATCATTATAAAAAGTAATCCCTATTGTCAGTAAAATAACCCCTTAGCATTCGATAAAGTAATCCCTAATTCACTAAAAGTAACACCTTAGCATTGGAAAGCAACGCGTTTTACTTTTTATGAATAAATGAGATTACTTTAAATATACAATGGGAATACTTTTTATGAACTAATGGGTTACTTGTGCCTTTCTTATGATTACTTTTTATAAACATTTCAAGCTATTATATAATAATTAGAGTTACTTTTGTGAACATATGAGGTTTCTTGAACAAATAAATAAGGTTACTCATACATTTAATTAGAAGATGGGGATTTAATCAACTATACTCGAGGAAATGAGAAGAGAGAAAATAGGAAAAAATGGGGGAAATAAGAGGAGAGAGAAGATGGGGAAATAAGAGGAGAGAGAAAATGAGGCAAAAAAATGGGAAAATGAGAGGAGAGAGAAGATGGGGAAAAAAAAGAAAAAAAAAGAAAGAAAGCGTTTGTTTTCTTAATCAAAAAAAAAAAAAAAAAAGAAAGAAGGGGTGAGAGGGTAGCGTTTGTTTTCTTAATCAATAAAAAATAATAAATAAAAAAAAGAGAGAAGGAGTGGGGGGCGCGCGCCACACCATTAGTTGAAGGTGTGGCCCGCCTCTTTTAAAAGTTTGTGTTAATTTTGTGCTATTGGAAGGCTCCAAGAATGCGTAAAAGTAAAAAATCTGGGTGTAATACAATTACTGATTTACTTCTCCATAATCTTTATTCCAATATCCTCACAAACAAACACACCAAAGCACAATTTACAACAACCTCATCATGCATATAAAATAGCCTGAACTTCTACATTAGGAGCTTGTACTTGTGTATCTGCAATAGAGTTGGCTTCTGTACCAGATGTTGTATTTTTTGAAGTGATAGATGTTATGCTTCTCTTTGTCTGCTTCCATGTCTTTAAGCTTCTTCTGCAACTCGGTGATAATATAAGATATAGCATCATCTCCAAGCAAAGAGGCTTTATCCATCTTGGATATGTTGGGGACAATAGCTCTTCTCTCTTCTCTGCCTTTCTGCCACTGGTACTTCCGCTGGAGTTCTGCTGCCACCAGCGATCCGACAACGGTTGATTGTTGAGTGTTGCATGTTCTTTTTCTCTCTCCTCCTTTCTATCTGCTATCTTCAGTTTTCTATCCTCCTCTGTATCTGTCGCTGGAATACCATAACTTTTTACTTTTTGTGTGTGTAATGGTGCCTTGAAAATTTTCGCATAATACTCCTACAATCTTGCCTTTTCTTTTGAGGAAATACTCCTACAATCTTGCCTTTTTTTTGGTGTTGAACAATCTTGCCTTTAATCACAGCATTTTATCAATCCGTTGATTTGGCAAATGAAAAGGGAAGTTAAGAAGTACTACTATAAGAGCATGCTCACTCATGGACAAATTGGCCATGAAATTGGGTCATCCATCAAGGTCAAAAAAAACATTGCCTTCCATTCATGGATTTTGCACACTTTAAATTGGGTCATAGAATGACTTAATCCATGTTTGGGCATCCTATGACCCAAAACATGGATCAAGTCATGTAAAAGGAGGAGGAAGGGGCCCACAAAAAAAATTGTAAAATTTGGGCGTACAAACTCAAAACGTTGAGTTTTGTGGTTGGAAAAAATTAGAGAGCCAATCAAACGCTGCCACGTGTGCTGCAACCGCACGCTGACACGTGGATCTACAATTCCAACGGTTCTTTTTGTTATTCAGATTTTGTAATCTGAATAACTTTAAAAATACAAATCAAAAAAAAAAAAATCACCAACGGTCAAATTTTTTTGAGATCTATAAATAGACATCCATTTTGTTATATTTTGACACACTTCCAAAATTAATTATTTTCTCTCTCTACATTATACACACTTGAATAGTTATCTTTGGAAACTTTTATTCTTGAAGAAATTATTATTGAAGACAATTGAGGTGAGTCAAAAATTGTATTTATCAATTTTCGTATTTTATATAGTTGAATTTTTATTAATAGTTGAACTTCTTACAATAACTATTATTAATTACTGAATTTTTAAAATAAATTTTTATTAATTGTTTAATTTTATATATTAAGCATCGTGATAAATTAGTTATTCAATTTTAGTTATATTTATTAATCAAATGCTATTATATAGAATACTAATTATGTTTAATACGTGAATTTCTTATACACTTGTTGAATTTTGTAAAGATTTTTTTTAAAATTTGGAATTTTATATATTAAGCATTGTGATAAATTAATAATTCAATTTTAGGTATGTGTCATAATGTAATGCTATTTATATAGAATACTAATCATGTTTAACACACGTAAATTTATTAGCACTTGATGAGAACTTAAATGAGAACTAATCAAGTGATAATATTATTGGTGTTCACATGTGGGATTTTAGTGTGTTATGTTAGTTTGTTCTTTTACTAATCATAATATATGTTTATACTTAGGAAAAATTACAATGGACCCTAACGCTTCGGGAAGTTCTGGCTTCACTTTTGACTCGTCCTTTGCCTCTCATCCAAACTTCCAAGTTCTCATGCAAATGATGAGGGATAATCCAAACATTGGGACAAGCTCTGGAGACGAAAGTAATGTTGTTGAACCAATCATCCCTGCCGCAACTGAGCCGATCCTTTCACCTGCGATGCTTGTTAATCCATCAAGAATAAAAACAACAGAAGTTGGTGGATCAACCCCTAAGACACAATGGTCAAATAGAGAGGACGAAGCTCTTATTGCTTGATTCTTCGAGCATTCTACTGATGAGATTGTGTCAACCAATGTGACTGGTGCTAAATTATGGAGAAACATACACCAGTCATACGAATCAGCTCGTGCTTCAAGGCCTCATGAGTTGCCCTTTCGAGGTTTGGACATGATGAAGAGTCATTGGAAAAGAATGTGTCCAGAAGTTATGAGGTGGGTTGGATGCCATGAAGAAGCACTTCGATTAAAGAGGAGTGGGATGAATGATGAAGATGTTATTCGCAATGCTCACATAATTTACCGACAAGCCACTAACAAAAACTTCTTATTTGAGCATGCTTGGGAAAATTTTAAATTATATCTGAAATGGCAACCAAGAGTCCAACGATTCTTACCTAAGAAAGGAAAGGCTATAGCAGAACCAACGCCCTCTGATCCAGATAGCGATAGTAGTGGTAAAAGAGTCCGACTAGATGACGATTATGACTACGATGAAGCAGATGATGATGTTGCTTCTGGTGGGTTTGTATCCGGTGGAAATAAGCGTCCAGATGGTGTAAAGAAGGCCAAAGCAAAAAGAAGAGTTAAAGGAGGTTCGTCTGAGGATCACATGAGTTTGGGTGAAAGAATTACACTACATACTGAAATGAGAGGAGAAGACATCAATTTGAAAAAAGAAATGTTGGAATTTAAAAGGTCCAAAGAGAGAAGGAAGGCAAGAATGGTTGAGTTAGAAGAAAATAATCAGAGGTTAATGCAGTTGAAGATCAACACTGATCTCTTAAATACTCTACTGATGAAGCCTTCATTAACTCCACGAGAGGAGAAGTTGAAGGACAAATTATTCACTATGCTGACACCACAGAATTCATTGAAGACCGACCTCGAAATAGGGGCAGTGCAAGTGCAGCAACTAATGTCGAGGCCCCATTTGAATATGCCAACGAACGTCCTTTTAACATGGATCAATACTTGGCTAGAAGGGCTGCAATACGCGATAAGCCAACCCATATCTCTCTTAAATCAGATTTAATTGAGCATATTTGGCAACGATATGGTCGTAATAATGAACAATAGTCTTAATATCTGGATTATTTAAGATAAGTAGTTTGTAGTAGCAGTTCATGTGTCTTTCGTTTTATTGAATAAATTTAAGTAGTTTGTAATAGCAGCTATATGTGATTATGTCGAAGTTGTTGTTTCATTGTCATGTTGTTAAATACTTAAAATTAATTAATGATTGCGCTAGTGAATAATCCCAATTAAAACTTAATTTTTTAAAATCCAAATTAATAACTAAATGTATTTAATTAGGATCATAAATACCCAAAATAATTTTATTTATAATCTTGTATAATATTATTGATATCAAAATGTACAAATAATGTATTGATGTAGGAGAGAGAAAATAGGGTGGGGTATAATAAAAAGTAGGATAGAGAAAGATGATGTTCTTTTTTTTTGGGTCATGAGTGGGGTGCATTTGTCAAAATGAATCATAAAGCATGACTAACTTTTGTAAGATGAGAGAGAAAGTTGATGAGAGAGAGGGATATCATGTTTTTTTGGGGCATGAGTGGGCATGCTCTAATATTCCTTTTCAACCAAATCAATCTTTGCTTGATTTAAGGAATCATATTGCCTTTTATTGTCAATTTTATTATAACTGATCCAATTAATTTTCATTTCCAAAACTTATACTACCTCTGTTTTTTTAGTTGCAACATTTGCTTTTTGGCATTATTCATCAACCAACTTTGTTAAGTAATCTCGCATCACTATATAAGAGAAAACATAGTCAAGTGGGTTCTTGTTAGATACGTCTCAATGCGATGATTCCAAATATCAAATTTTTATACTTTTTTCTTACACCCAATATGAGATATTAACGTTCAAATAAGTGTCTCGTTAAATGTGAAAAAGTAAATGTTGCAACTAAAAAAAACAGAGGAAGTATGACCGTGGCACACGCATCTATTGATTTGGGAGTCTACACATCAGCAAATTTGGAGATGGAGACTACACGTGGCATTCAGAATGTGAGGATCATTGTGGAGAGGTCATTTGGCTGAATTAATATTCGCTTGACACATAGGCAATATGTACTTAGCTTTATATATATATATATACTAGTATTGGAACCCGGGCAAATGCCCGGGCTTTTTCGTAAAGAAGAGGTAGATTTGTTTTTAATATTTACACCCCTATTTTTGGCCATTATTTTTGTCTGACATAGAACAACTAAAATTTATAATATGATTTTGTCATTTTCTTTGACATTGGTTTCTAATTTATATGTCATGAAGAAACTCACTTTTTCGTGAAGAAGAGGTAGAGTTTTTAAATATTTACACTCCTATTTTTTGCCGTTATTTTTGTCTGACATAGAACAACTAAAAGTTATAATATGATTTTGTCATTATCTATGACGTTGGTTTATAATTTATATGTCATGAATAAACTCACTATATCATTCAGAAATATACTATATCATGCATAGACTACATCATTTCTAAACAATCCACTATACTATTTATACACTCACTATATCATGCAGAAACTCACTATATGATTCAGACATTCACTCTATCATGCAAAAACTACATATTTTTATATGTTAAAGCACATGTCACGATATACTACACAACATACATATTCCTGCATGTTAAGACATTAAAAATAAAACCTCCACTATATTGCATATTATTTCACTATATGTTTTTTATTAATAAAATCCAGTATATTGTATAAAAGTTCACTATATCTGTATAAAAGTCACTTCACTATATGAATTTAATATGAATTTCCAACATTAGTGTGCAGCAGGTTCATTTAATTGTTTTAAACTTTTAATAATGGTAGATGCGAGATGCTTACACGCTTTCTATTTTATTTTGTTTGCTTTAGTACAGAGGTTTGACCTCTAATTGAAGATAAGAACTTGGTTAATGGAAATAGAGGTATTTTTCTTCCTCTCTCTTAATTCTCTGTTTCTATTAAACCTCAAAATTGGTCTTCAAAACCCTAATTCTAACTGAATCTGTTATAACAACCCTAATTCTAATTGAATCCCTAATTCCAATTGCAGTAGGTTACTTAAATGCTTTAACCCTAATTCTAATTGAATCGCTAATTTCAATTGCAGTAGGTTACTTTAATATGTTAGTATAGTATAATCAATATTTCATTCTATATGTTACTTTAATATAAAATTTTAAATATAGTATAAATGGATCTTATTTTAAAGTACTTTTTAAACACTTTCCAATGGTACAAAAAGTATATATTAAAAGTTATAATCAATTTACTATATTTAAGTTTTTCATTGTGAACCCAACTCTATTTATTCGTATCATAAACTCTATTTGTATTTTAATCAATTTGGAACTCTATTTATTTTCAAAAAAAATGACATGGGACTTAATGAGCGCGACAAATGGCGTCCAATGAGGACGCCAAATGTCGCGACCTCGTGAGCTGGCTATTGTACTCTGTTTTATATATTAGTTATATGATATACTTCCTCCGTTCTTTTTCTATTGCAACAATGAGATTCTTGCACTATTCACTCACCACCCTTTCACTATCTCTTGTGATTTTTACGTAAGGAAATATATAGTCATGTGGGATCTTGTTAGATTCGTCTCGATTTATACTTTTAAAATATCTAATTTGTATATTTTTTTACTACAAAGTAATTAAAGATATTAATAGTTAAGGTTGTACATTGGCAAGCGTGAAAACTCTATTGTTGCAATAGATTAAGAACGGATGTAGTATATATATATAGATATAATCTATTTTGACTAAATTATAACCTTTTATTTCCAATCCTGTCGCACCTTTCATTCATGTTACGAGCAGAATTCCTCGGCAGACAAAAGGGAAAAAACGTAGGGATCGATTTCTAGTCGCATAGCTTCATAATAATTATGTAAAGCTTCCGCATAATTTCCTTCGGATTGAGCTGACCAAAAAAATTATATTTCACTAAAATAGATTATAATTTCATTGTTCTGATGTGAACTTTATTCTATATAGATATACTTCCTCCATTTTTTTTATATTGCAACGATTTATTTTCACACTTGACAATGCATAACTCAATTCATACACAAGCACATGCACTCACACACGAGCGCACGCACTCACACACGAGCACGCGCACTCACACACGCGCTTGCACACACATAACATAATATCTTGCTATGTTTTAATTATTGCAAGATATCACACTTATTAAGGTGATTGAAAAAATAATTTTTGATTGACAATGATCAATAGTTTGATCATTTATGCTTAAAATTAAATGTGATGTTTTGTTATCGTTTTATTTTTTGCAGTATATCAAGTAGATCTTCTCTTCCTTATTTTAATTCGAAAATAGAGCAATTATATGGCTTGGCAAATATGTCTTATATTTAGTTTGTGCATCGATGACACATGGCAAACTTTATATGCATGTGACACATGTGCAAGTAAAGGACAAATCATCAGGTGATAAAATTGATTTTGCTTTTCTTTGTCACATAAACTTGAATATTGAAACTTGTAGCATACCAATTTCAAGCTTCTTGGCTTCTATTTTCATATATTCAAATGTACGCAATGTGTGCTTCAAGTTATAAAAAGATGTACATAATAACATCATATTGTAAAATATTTTAAAAAATAATAATGGGCATTTATGGTATTCCAAGTGGACAGCAAACTTCTCAAGAGTTGCCTTATATAATATAGATTCTTTTTAGTTTTTCTTAAGTGGAATGAAAATCATCAACCTTAGTACATGCTTGAGTCATTAAAACAATTCCAGGAGAAAGAAAAAAAAAACAAGGAAAATTTGTCAACAAATAGCACACTTTGCGCATTTTTTTGAAATAAACTAGTATTTTGGCCGGGCAATATCCCGGGTCAGTTACAATTATCAAATATATAATACATAAATTTCATAATTGATTTTATTAGCTTTTTCGTAATATTTTGTTTAGTGCGAAATTGAAAAATGGACATTATGGCATGATGAGTTGTTTGAAAAAACTTCTAAGGAGTTGGGGATAAAAATAACAATTTCAATGGAATTAGGGTAAAAGAATGTTATAACTTGATAAAAGTGTTAGAGATCAAAAAGTTTGTCTACATCTTTATAATTACATATAATTATAAGACTTTATTATGTTTTACTTTGAAACATTAAGCATTAAAATTGTAGTGGATTAGTGGTTAAACACTCACATTTCATTTCAAAAGTCTTGTGTTCGAATCCTAGTAACTACACATTGTTAATATTTTTTAATGACATTATAAACATGTGTATTAGAAGCTTGAGAAGAGTGTCACGTGGCACCGTTCCTCTGATGGGAACGCCTTTTAATATATTTGTATAAATACTAAGGTTGACTATATTTTTTTGGAATCACTACCACTTAACGGAATCTTGCAAAAAACGTTAGTTTTGCTCCCTTAGTGGCACGTCATGAAATTACGATTTACTGCCCTTCCCCACCACCACCACTGCCCTTACCACTTCAACAACCATGCTTGTCACTGTAACCGCCACCACCACCTCCACCCACCCATAAATCGACCCACCCACAACCTCGTAATGGTGGTTAGGAGAGATAAGGGGATTGCAAGAGTAGTGAGGCTCTGGGGGTTTTAGTGGTGGTGGTGGTGGTGGTGGAGGATATTAATGGAAGGTAAGAAGATAATTTCACATGCCCACTAACGGAGCAAAACTAACGGTTTTGCAAAAATCTATTAAGTGGTAGTGATTCCAAAAGAAATGGCAAAAAGTTGGTATTTATATAAAGTTTCACACAAACCTATTAGGTATTTATTTCAAAAAAAACGCCCAAAGTGTGGTATTTATTAACAAAATTTCCAAAAAACAAAGTTCACTATTTGACGTCGTCTTTTGATGTTTATGTGATGCATATATAATATGTGGAATTACATTTACATAGTTTAAATTAGTTGTGGTCTTTCTTCTAAAGTATCCAAGGAAGTATGAGAATTTATGCTAAGATTTCTAAAAATATTATGTTCTCATAAAAAAATCTATGAACTATATTGAAATATCTTAGTATTTTGTTATATCATGTTGTATTTAAAGCAAAAAATTTATATTAATGCTTGGGTTATATGCATAAATTTAATGTAATTAACATTACAAAGAATATTACTTCTAAAATAATAATATGGGTCTTTAGTTTTTCTGTCCTATGCACCAGTGCAAAGGATAGACCTATCTTTTAAGCAAATCAATTAACTAAAATAGAAAATTCTCGGTAAAATTATGCTAAAGATTACTAATTTTGAATCATGTTGTTCTTAAAGATTAGTAATCTTGTAGTTTCCTTATCAATTAATCTTTTATCTTTTTTTTTTTCACCCCCAAAATCTCTCCTAGACTCACGCATGGTCAAAGGAAACAAAATTTTCCACCAGAACTATATTGCTTCCTGCTCAATATTGCCGCCAATTGTGACACTGATATTTCAATGCATACAATAGCTTTCATGTTGTAAAATGTGTACACATATCATATATGCTGAAGTGAAATCATAAGACAATATTGTTGCTTATCAACATTTGGGGTTCAATGGAGGTAGATTTAGATTGTCGAGAATTGGCACCATATCGAGCGTAGATGGTAGTAGGTATGTATGATACAATATCAATTCCCTTTCTTTTCTATTCTTTTATGTTTTTGTTTTAAATGAAGTAGCATTGGTGCAAGTTCTTATTAATGACAGCCTAGGAATTATGTGGGAACTAGGGAATCATTGTGCGTGACTTGCTCTGCAAAATTTAGTCTTATAGAAAGTATGTGAGTGTGAGTAATGGGAAAGTGTTGGCGTCTCATCGTGAGAGGCTAAAATGGCCTCTCATTTTGGTATTCGAAGGTACCAAAGTAAGTACCAAAGCTCGAGAGGCCAATTTTTTTGTATTTGGAGGTACCAAAGTAAGAGTTACTTTAGTGTTACTAGTACCAAAGCTCAAAATTGATACCAAAAGTATAACTAGTACCAAAACTCAAAGTTGATACCAAAGTTCACTTACACTTGGGTAACAAAGTAAGAGTTATTTTGGTATTGGTATCAATTTTACTGAGCTTTGGTATAAGTTCTACTAAAGTTCGGGTCGGTTTATTGTATTTTAGTGCGAAACGAAAACGCACCTGTGAAAAGCCATTTTGGCCTCTCACGATGAGACGCCCATCCAAACTTGTGAGTAATGGTGGGACCCTGTGGAGTTTTAGCATACAAGGGTTTACAGAGGATCCCTTTCTATCATTTACTCAGTCATACACACACATACACGCAAAATTATTATTTTCATTGTTTTGGTTGTGTTTTAGTCAATTATGCCTTTTATACTTTTGTTCTTGTCTATTTGTTTTAGGTCATATTGTACGTATATATTTGTCTATTTTTTTTTTTTTAAAGGTAAGGAAAAAGAAGGTTATGAGACCCTCCGCACGAGGGGAGCTCCAACCTTATCGTTTACAAGAATGGTAGATAACTCGGAACTAGTACAATCATCAATGAGAAAAACAGAATTGACTAAATATCCTACATTGGCAATCCAATCTGCTGCCTTATTAGCTTCCCTGTAGACATGTTTGATATCCCACGTAGTGAAGGAGAGGAGGAGCTTGTGAATGTCCTTGAGAAGATGACAGATCTGCCAAGGGGGCGCCCAAAGGCCCTTAAGGGCGTTAACAACGAAAAGGTTATCGCCTTCGATGTGAAGATGAGAAATGTTATTCTGAATAGCCAACTGAATACCGTGGTGGAGGGCCATTGCTTCGGCCATGTAGACAGTAGTGATGCCGAGGTTGAAAGCAGCAGCCTTAATAAGAGTACCCTGAGAGTCTCGAATGATAACTCTAGCTGCAGTAGAGGAATCACGAACTGAACCATCGAAGTTGAGTTTGAAATGAAGTGGGGGAGGCGGCTCCCAAGCGACGAAAATAGATGATGGATAGGACGATGAGGATGGTGGATTGAAAGTGGTGGAGAACGGGGTCCCAGAGGAAAAGCAGTGATCTACCGCAATCCTAAGGGACCATTCTGAGAATAGAAATTTAGCTTTGTGGAGGATCCTATGAATGTTGAGAGCACTTTGGCGGAAAATAATTTCATTTCTTTCTTTCCAAATGCTCCATATTAAGAAAATAAATTTACTTAAATTGGATTTGTGTTTCCGTAGCTTGGAAAGGTTTTCCATTAGCGTGTCATTAGAGAAGGAGAAAGGAAGCCAGGGCTTGAGGTCGGGTAAGATCTTTAGGGGAGTAAGAGAGGGGCAATCCCCAAAAAGATGGTCTAAGGTCTCAGGATGAGAGTTGCAGAGAGCACATAGGTTGATAGGAATGATATTCCTATTGGCCAGGGTAGCACGAACACCAAGGCTATTATGGCAAATTTGCCATAAGAAAATTTTTAATTTTGGAGGGATGTCCAAGTTCCAAATCCAACGAAATTGCCATTTAGGGATATTGGGAGGGAGGTTATGGGCCAGCCAAGTAGCAGATTTCACAGTAAATTCGCTAGAAGAGCTGGGACCCCAGATAGGTTCATCTGGAGAAGGATGGACCGGTAAAGGAATGCCTTTGATCAATTTGATAATGGAATCAGGAACCATGGAGCGGAGTTTTTCAAAGTCCCAAGTACGGTTGGGGGTAATAAATTCTTTAAGCAAAGTGGAGGAGTCCACTTGATTTTCTTTTAAGTTCAATATAGAGAGGAGGTTAACCTCCGAACACCAGTTATGTTTCCAGAAAAGGATCGTAGACCCATCCCCAATTTTCCATCTTATTCCTTTTAGTAGAAGACGGCGTTGAAGCATGATTTTTTTCCATATGGTGGAGTCTTTAGTTTGACATTTGTAATTGAAGAAATATTGACTTTTTAAGTATTTTTCGGAAACCAATTTGACCCAAAAATTAGAGGGTTCAGTGAGAATCATCCAACCTAACTTGGCTAAGAATGCTTTGTTAAGGGGAAGACTTTTCCTCAGACCTAAGCCACCATGGGTTTTAGGGGTGCAAATTGTATCCCAAGCTATAAGTGGTACTGCATTTTTATCCTTAGATTGTCTCCAAAATAATTTCCTATGAGTAGTATCAATTGATTTGGCCAAATCTTGAGGGAGCATAATGGAAGCACAAGCATAAGCCGGGATGGCCTCAAGGTTACTTTGTATAAGGGTAAGACGACCTGCTTTGGAAAGAAAGCCGGATTCCCATTGGTTAATTCTTTGATTTGTTTTCTGTAAAATAAGATTGTAGTCTGATTTAGTGGGTTGATAGGAACTGAAAAAGATCCCAAGATAACGACCCAGGGACGAGTTGGGAATCATGTTAAAATGACTTGCCAAAGCCGATTTCCTATTTGTGGGGACCAACTTGGAGAAAACAATGGACGATTTATGAAAGTTTATCAGTTGGTCGGAGAGATCACAAAAACGATCTAGAATATTTTTGAGGTTCCTAAATGTTGTGGCAGAGGCTTTACAAAAAATTAGACTATCGTCTGCAAAAAGGAGGGCAGGAATATTGCTGGATCTTGGATGTAATTTGAAACCAATACCCGAGTCCCTTTCTTGACTTTTAATAGTCAATTGTCGGACAAGAACTTCCATACATAGGATGAAAAGATACGGTGACAAAGGGTCTCCCTGACGGAGCCCTCTGGATGGGCGGAACCATGGGGAGGGTTGGCCGTTGATTTTGATGGAGTATGAGACGTTAGTTACGCATTCTTTGATCCATTGAATCCATGTGTCAGGGAAACCAAAAGTATGAAGAGTTTGCCATAGGAAATCCCATTCAATTCTATCATAAGCTTTTTCCATATCTAGTTTTAAAGCACACCAACCAGTTTTATTTTTGGACTTTTGAAAAGTATTAAGTGCCTCTTGTGCGATTAAGAGATTGTCATGAGTTGAGCGATCTTTGGTGAAGGCATTTTGCAGTGGACTGACCTCTCTTTGAAGGATAGGACTTAGTCTACTCACTAGAATCTTTGAAAAGGC
The DNA here is from genome assembly GCA_947648045.1 of Beta corolliflora. Lineage (NCBI taxonomy): Eukaryota > Viridiplantae > Streptophyta > Magnoliopsida > Caryophyllales > Amaranthaceae > Beta > Beta corolliflora. The sequence goes on from CANSZD010000162.1 coordinate 203,708, forward strand.
CTTATAAATTGTGTTAATTAAGCTGATAGGACGGAAATGGTCTGGGGTCTCCGGAGCCTCTCTTTTGGGAACGAGAGTGATTAAAGTATGGTTCAAAGAGGGAGGTAATTTGTCATGATAGAAGAAGCTCTTAATGGCTGTGACCACTTCTGATTGGATGATGTGCCAATAAGTTTGGTAGAATTTGGCCCCAAACCCATCGGAGCCTGGCGCTTTAAGGGGGTTGATATCCATAATGGCATTTTTTTATTTCTTCCGAAGAAACAGGGGCGAGTAATAGATTACAATCTTCGTTGGAGACAATTTTAGGTAAGAAAGATAGATCAAGTGTACGCTGTGAAGAATGATTACTTCGGAATCTGGTTTTAAAAGAGTCGGAGAGGACCTGAGTGAGATCATGATGTGAGTCCACCCATTGTCCTAAGTCATTTTTTAGTCTAAAAATGGTTGAGTGGGCTATTGTAGCTCTCATTTTATTGTGAAAGAAACGAGAATTCCTATCACCTTGAGTTAGCCAAGTTTTTCTTGCAACTTTACCCCAACTTTTTTGGTTGAACAGAAGAAGTTTCTCCCGTTGGGCAATAAGGCGATTGATATGATTTAAAAGAATGCGATTATGCGGTTGGAGCCAAAGTTTGTGCTGTAATTCTTTTATTTTGTCATCATTTTGAAGTAATTTGTTGGCGGTATGCTTGTAATGGTTCCTAGACCATACTTTGAGATCAGTTTTGATTCGCATAAGTTTTTATTGAATTCGAAAAAATCTAGAACCTTGGATTGGTAACAACCAGTTTCTCTTAACGATGTCATGTGAAGCCTTGTCCAAAACCCAAAAATTTTGGAATCTGAAAGGGGGCGGTTTTGTAATGGCATCCAAGTTTGTTGAAAAAATAAAGGGGGCGTGATCGGATACTGTAAAGTTTCCATAGAAGATGGTACTTTTTTGGAAGTCATTATAAAATGTTGTACTACAAATAGCTCTGTCAATTCTTTCAAAAATAGCGTTGGTTTTATGAGTTCCTTTCCAAGAGAATGATTTTTGAAGACATGGGACATCAATTGCTAAAGTTTTGTCCATGAAGGACGGTAGTCGTTGTAGTTGTGATATTGCCTTAGCATTCTCTTGCCATCTTTACTTTATCACAACAAGGGGCATTATCATATTAATAAAAAAAACTCTTAATAAGGTTGAGACTCATTTTGAATCCGTTTTAGACTCAAGACCCGTCAGACCCATTGAATCTAGGCAAGGGTCCATATTTTTTAGGGCAGGCCTGGATCCAAATCAAAGTTTACAGATCTGGGTCAGGCCGTACCCTCCCCAAATCCGACCCATACCCATCCCTAATCACTCCGTGTGCAGAGTTTCAACTTTTCCATCGACGACTATATCATTGTATATTTGTATTGATGGGCATCTCCGGTACATGATATTCAAGTTCACCATCATCTTAAAGATGAAATGGGGTAATCAAAAGAAGCTTCTAATGGGGGGCTAGGAATCCATGCTCAACACTTTATCAGGGGGTTTTAAGAGCCCGCTTTTACCACCCAAGGCATCTATACAAATATATTAAAAGGCATTCCTATCAAAGGAACGGTGCCACGTGGTACTCTTCTCAAACTTCTAATATGATCTCATTTTAAAAAATTAACAATGTGTAGCTATTAAGAATCGAACCCATGACCTTTGAAATAAACTGTGAGATTTTAACCACCAATACACTACAATATCAGTGTTTAATGAAGCATTATAATTATATATAACTATAAAAATATAGACAAATTTTTTTGATCTCTAGCACTTATATTAAGGTAATAACATTCTCTGACCCAAATTCCATTGAAATTGTTATTTTTATCCCCGATTCCTTAGAAGTTTTTGTTAAAAACAACTTATCATGACATAACGTCCATTTTTTATTTCGTACTATACAGAAAATTACAAAAAGCTAATAAAATCAATTTTGAAATTTATGAATAATAATATATTTGATAATTGTAACTGACTTGGGGCATCGCCCGAGCCAAAATACTAATTTTGAAATGATTTAAGGTGCTGCCAAATACATCAACTATTAGTCTCAATTCATTCAAAATAATATGTATAACAAACCTTTTAGTTGCTTTAATTCAATACTGCACCATCCAGCAAAGAAAAATAAACAGGGATATGACTGCGTTGACAATCTGCACTCCAATCCAATCATTAAATACGACTCATTGGTCACTGATGAATTGAATTTGGAACATGAATTCTGAAACGGCCTACATGTTAAAAGAAAATGCTATTATTTGATGTTCGATGAAACCTTTGTGGTTAGTGATTGTTGGGACTTGCTAAGTGACATGAACGACGCCGAGCAATAAGCTGATCTACTTCATTGAATTCCTCAAAAAGTGAGCTTTCTGTGCATCTTAAAAAATTCTTAGGAGACCCTCGATCCTTTTTAATCCATAAGTTACCAGTCACCCTATAACAAAATCAATTTCTCAAGGCAGAGTCGGAGAGATACAACAAATATGAAGTCGTACAGCTTCATAATCCAAGAGCATGAACCATTGGGTGGAATATGAAATAGTTTGCTTTTGCAATTTTCCTAACATAGCACGAATCAGAAAGAAATGTGAGTTTTACAACCCAAGCTTAATAGATGCATACTGATGAAAGGGGGAAAATACAAAACTTGGTTAGGTGGTTCTAACCTTTTCTACTGATCACATAGGTTTTGCTTTGCGGCCCAATCTTGAGATTCGCTTGAGTTGCTGGGTATCCTTTCGAATTTCACTGAAAAAAATAGGAAGACTTCTTCAATCTTCTGCTTGAAAGCATTTCAGAAAAGGAAATGACGTGCTGAGATATATATCTCACATACCTCTGGTGTAAACACACCAAAACATAGAAAAGGGGAAGTAACATTAACGTCAATATTGAGGCGGCAATGTACAACGCACTTGTCTGCTTCTGTACAGATGAAAAGCAGAAAAATCATTAAAGGAAAAATTGATAGGAACAGTCCCAACTATGGGCGTTCAACCATTTTCAGTCCCAACTAAAGATTATTTCTGAGCGGTCCCAACTATACATCATTTTTACCAAATTTGATCCCAGCAGGTTAATGACCTGCTGTAACAGGTAAAACGAATTTCCTTTTATTTTTTTGCCCCAACTTTCATTTTCTCTCTCCTCTAATGGGCATCCACCCCTCTCATCCCCACCTTCAAAACTCCCAGCCACAACACCACCCCTCCACCACCAACACCGGAGGTGCACCCCTCCACTGTGCCACCACAACACCACTAGACCCCCGATCCCACCATCACTCATCTTCAATTTCCGCCAACAATCTGACCCCATTTCTCCACTAACCCACTAACCACCAGCAATACAAAATCCTCCACAAGTGATGAGCAACACCTTTCTTACCCAACAAAATTTCCCATAATTCTTCTAAATTAACTCCTCCAACAAAAATGAAGAAAAGTGAAGATATGGGTGTTTCAGAGAAGAATGATAATGGAAATAACAAAGCGAAAGAATTGAAGAAAGAATTGCTAAGACTAGCAATGGAAATCAGTAAAGAAGAAGAAAATGAGTAGCGAGAGAGATAGAGTAGCAGCGCAACCAGGTCGAGGTGAGATAGAGTAGCGAGAGAGAGTGTGTGTGAGAGTGGGGCTTCGGCTGGGACGAGAGAGAGTGGCGCGCAGTGATGCGCCGGTGGTCGTGGATTTACGGCGGCAGGTGAAGGGTGGTGCTTGCGGTAGTTCGAAGGGGCAGGCCTGGTTTGCACGGTGGTGCTGGTGTTTTGGTATCGAAATAAAGCAGATGAGAGAGGGGCTTCCTTTGCCGGTGCTTTCCGGCGAGATTTTGAGAGGGTGGCAGGGGAGGAATGCGGGAGGAAGGAGGGAGGAGGGAGCTGCAACTGGGAGAAGGTAGTAAGGAGAGAGAAAGGGGAGGGAGAAGGTAGTAAACCAGATTAAAAAAAAAAAGTAAAAACAAAGATTAACCGGTAAAATGAGTCACCAGTCAACTGGGACCATTTTTGTAAAACATACCCCAAAGTTGGGACTACTCAGAAATAATCTTTAGTTGGGACTGAAAATAGCGTAACGCCCATAGTTGGGACTGTTCCTGTCAATTTTTCCATCATTAAAAAGATTGTTCACATTACAGAATGGTTCAGTAATGACGAGAAACGGAAACTATATTACAAATCTTAGATTGGTTCTTTCACCTATTTTTATGACCCAAATACTTCTAAACTTTGTTGACAAGTCATTTTATTTCTTCTGTAGCCAAATGTTTTGTAGTTTAGCTTTACTTTACCATAACCACAATCTCAATAGGTACTTACATGACTTTCCTAGAATATGCCACAATAATGATTTATAGAAACATATCAAGCATGCTCATGAGTTTCTTGTGCAATACCAGACGGGGGGAAGGTACAGAAAACAGACGAATACTTTAATTTCTTGGTTGTTATAGGTCACTAATCCCAAGGAGAGAATTTTATTACTTACTTCTATTTGAGATATTAATTAATAAAGTAAGAACAAGACCTTACCCTTCCTCCTCTTGAGAATGGTTTTTTCCCTCCTGAGCACGTGTGAGCATGACAGACTTGTTGCAAAAATAACTCTGCCAGGAAAAGTGAGATGTTACAAGAGTGAACAATCCAGACAATGAGAGTAGTATGTTGGGTAAATCAACTTGGTGCAACCTAATTTCAATTACAACACCCACTGCACTGATGCATATTTCACACCCCTATGGTCCTAACCCCCACCCCCCTCAAATAATAAAGGAAGCGGGGAGAAAGAAAAGAAAATGTAAATAAATAACGAACTATTCTTTGTAAAAATTAGTACCGTGAAGACGGCTTGCAGATGGTCCATGACTCACAGGAAAGCAGGTATCAGCTAGACTCTGCACATAACATTCCAGGTATTAAAACAAAAGCAGCCAACCAAAAAACATCAACAATGTGTTCAGATGGGAAATTTTGGAGGGGGGAGGAAGGCAGGGAGAGTGACGGTCCATTTTCTTTTGTTTGGAAAGGGAAGGAAAGGGTATCAAAGAGATCAAGTTTCGTTCTTCTTGTATCAAACTAAAACCTTCTTGTGCTGAAAATATTTAAAAGGATCCCTTTCCTTCTCTTCCCTTTCCTTTGCGATATAGATAACAACTGAGAGGTTCAAACATATAAAAAGTAACCTCACACAAGTGGCGATTTCTTGCAGCAGCTGCAGGGTTGCACTTGATTCTAGGCAATTTCGAATTCAGAACATGATCACAATGCAATGCACCACACAGATCTGCCAAGCACTTGCTTCCAGTCTGCAATAAGATTTTACACATAAGCCTTTCCAAGGGACAAAGAACAGAATACCAATGTAGTGAATACTTGACCAGATTTATATTCAAAGAACAATTTGAAACGTTGAGATTGTAATTTGGTAAACCTATAGTGAACATTTATTCTTCACTATTTAAGCTGAACCGTCGCCTATTCTTTTGGGAAGAAAAAAAAAATTAGCACAATTCACAAAATAATGAGATGCTTACATAAGGGACCTATCATTTATAAAGATAATAGCACGAAGCAAGTAAAAACATAGTCCTAAAAAATGCAACTTTTTCAAAAGTAGCAAAATACCCTTCGTGTCATGGTAATACCCTAATTAAACTCCTTCCCATTTACACAACCCATTTCTACTCATGCTAGCCAGTCATAAAGCCAGAGTCTTTTGAACAAGAACTAATTTTTTGAATCGTTCTTCAAGTCACAGATAACAACTAATGCAAAAATAAAGGAGAGGATCTATTTAGTTCTCAAGCATCACAACTAAAAAAATTCCACGTAAATAAAGATTGAAAAAACTGCAGCTTACAAAATTGAGAAGATTGTAATGTCTTCTGTCAAAATGCCGGTCAAGAAATTCTTCTGATAAGAAGCTTTTCTTACAATATCCACATTGCCACTCATTCACATCCCCTTTAATCTTGTGCTCCTCCTGATCTCTAAAGAGATCATTTTCTGGATGAAGCCTACAAGTCCTAGGAATTTCGTATCTTTCCCGCTCCACAAAATGCATTATATACTGTCAAGTATAAGTTTTGCAATACCATTAACCATAAATTCTGGGTTCACAACAAGCAGATTATATCAAAAAACAATGCAGCATTACATAATGGTACCTTTTCGATGATTTCCCAAGCTGCCCTACTTCTTTCCCTTGAGCAATGAATCTCATGGGTATGTTTATGTTCTTTTTCTAAATCTCTGAACATTTTAGCAATAAAGTTATAAAAATTAGAACTTTTACATATAAATAGGGGAGGGAAAAACAAACAACTTCAAAAAAAAATTAGGAGATATGACAATAAAAAAAATGCAAGGGTCAAGCACAAAAAGCACTGAATATTACCTAGATTCAGCATTCTCCGTCAAACCCTAATGACAAAAAAAACCACAATTAATACAAAAACTCCAAAGATGTTTACTTAGGTTAAGAAGTAATTTTCCTCTCAAAAAAAAAAAGGTTAAGAAGTAATTTAATCAATTTTAACCCAATTCAAACAATTTAAAGTACATAACTTTTCTTAAATTGCTTCAATTTGACAAGAGACTTTAAAAATAAAAATCACCCACTAAGCTAAATCAACTAATTTCTTGTTTTAAATCCTTAATTTCTCCAAAAATCAACTAGTAAACTTTAAACAAAGAAAAAAGTAGGAACCTGATTTTGATGAGGGAGAGCTTCAGCTGCGAATAATCCGAGTATTACTGGAATCACAAAAATTAAAACCCAAAAAAATGTAATTGAATTCTCGCTTCCCAATTTCACCATCGTTTCAATTTAATGGTTGAACTATGCAATTTTTGTACACAGTGAGCATCTATGTTCCCGCCCCAAAACAACAGAAACTGTTAGATGAACCGAGCTGAATTGGGTTTTTATGCCAAATTCGTAACTTTTTCTCTTTAGTTGGATATCAAAGTGGGCGATTTTATCCAAAGATCTCAAATTTCTCTTCTGTATCACTGTCTTTTTGCAGGCTTAAAACATGGGTAATTCCGAGTTCATATCGGGCTTTATTTTGTTATTTGAGATGATTTTTGGGAATTTACTTATACATTGACTTATCAAAGTGCATATGTTGTCAATCGATTCGAGTGGAATTAAAATCAATTCAATATATATATATATAAAGGAGGAACTTTTCGGGAGCATAGGGAGCTCCTCAAGATTTCGAGCTCATAGAGCGCGCCACGTAGGATTGTCACGTCATCAATTTATATTTTTACAAAAATAGAGTTCTTGATGATTTAAATACATATAAAGAGATTTGGATAAGCGAAAATTAGAGTTTGGATTTGAATCAACAACCTAAATTATTATATCATGAAAATTGTGTATAACTTTTGCTACATAATTTGGAATATTATAATTTTTGTACCATTGAGAAAGCATTCGAAATATGCTTCGAAATAAGATCCATTTACAATATAGTTGTACAACTTATGAAATATAGAGCGCCATGTAGGATTGTCATGTCATCAATTTTTATTTTTATTTTTTTCTAAAAATAGAGTTCTACATAGATTTAAATACATATAAGGAGTCTTGGATAAGCAGAAATGAGAGTTTCGTTTTGAATGAACAACCTAAATTATTATATTATGTAAATTGTGTATAACTTTTGCTACCTAATTTAGAATATTATAATTTTTGTACCATTAAATAGTGCTCGAAATATGCTTTGAAATAAGATCCATTTACAATATAATTCTACAATTTATGAAATAGAAAGCGCCACTTAAGATTGCCATGTCATTATTTTTTTTAAAATATTTGAAAAAAATAGAATTCTACATATATTTAAATACATAAAAGAGTTTTGGATAGGGGGGAATTAGAGTTGCGTTTTGAATAAACAACCTAAATTATTATATTATGTAAATTAAATTTAACTTTTGCTACCTAATTTAAAACATTATAATTTTTTTACCATTAGAGAGTGGCAGAGTGCTTAAAATATGCTTCAAAATAGGATCTATTTACAATATAGTTTTACAACTCATGAAAATATATTAAATTAGATGCATTGTAGGACATTATTTAGTCTTTTTTTTAGATAAATATAATAATGGCTATAAGTATTAAGTATAGTGTATTATATGTGATTATAACATTTGATTATAGGTCCAATTTACAGGATTAAACGTATTATCTTTCAAAACCTCAACCTTACTCAACCAAACCAAAATAATATAGTATTGCAACAAAATTTATTAACTAAAATCTATAGCGATAAAGTTACATATATATTAGAGTTTTGGATTATGTAAAAATTAGAGTTTGATTTAAATAAAACAACCTTTGAATATTATAAAGAGCTCAACCTAAGCATGCCATGTCATTCTTATCAATTTTTAAGAAAGTATTCTTTATGTCCTGCATCTATTAAATTATTACCCTCTACTTTCTTAAATTATCATTCGCGTATTATTCATGTTAAAACTGTATTAGCTATTGTTAGTCATACCTGTTATTGGGATACCATTTAATAATAGACTTAGCTACAATATTCAATTGAATATTAAAAATTATAAAATTTATATATCAAAATAACAAATCTAGAAATTATAGTATAATGACAAATACTTTCTCCGTTTTTTTTCTACTTCAACAATAGGTTTGGACATGGTTTTTAAGGAAAGAAAAAATGGGTAGTTTAGCATAGAGGTACCTCTTTAGTTAACTAGAATAGGGGACAAATAAATCCTTATTAAAGTAAACGCAACTTTATAAGGCAATTCGGGTAATTAATGATGGTTTTATTAACATAAAGTAAAGGTAATATTGTCAACTGTAGTTTTTTTTTTTACCAAAAGTGGAATGGTCCCAAAAGATGAAACTATCTAAAGTGGTAATTGTTGTAATAGAAAAAGAACGGAGGAAGTATGTAAATACAATGATCTTGAAAAATTTCATTTTACAACAACACAAAATCAACAATAATATTAACAAAAAATTTGCAATAAAATAAATAAACAACAACCCGTGCAACGCACGAGCTTCAAACCTAGTTAGTCCCAAAAGGAGGATTTTGTTTGACTTATAAAATCAACTTTTTCAAACTAATCAGTTTATATGTTTTTTTTTTAATAACTAAATGGCTAAATCTTTTAAAATACCTACTAATTGATAGATTCCGTCAAGGAAATCATTGTCAAAAGGACTTAAAACGATTTCATTACCTCCAAGGCTCCACCTTTGCTCATTAGAATGTATATAAGGTTTAAACCCTTTTTCAATAACGATTTTCTAGACGGAATCTGTCAATTGGTAGGTGTTTAAAAAGATTTAGATCATATAAGGTGGTAATTTTAAAAAAATGAACTTATAAGGTGGTTGTTTTGATAATTTTGATTTTAAAAGGTGGTAAAAATATAAAAAATCCTAAAAAAATTACTACTATATACTTCCTTTGTTTTTTATTACTTACAGCATTTCCCAATTTTGGCAATTCTCAATTACTTGCATCGTTTCTATTTTTGGCAATATATTCTCTCTTTCTCTCTCCTAGCACATGGAGTTTCTTTTTTTCTCTCTCTATATCTCTCCTCACCTTTTTGACGGGAAGAAAATATATCATTAATAATAAGCCAAACGGCACATACAATGATAATTAAGATCTGAAAAATACAGATTTAGCAAATTGCAACAATTTTCACAATGGAACCAATTAATTTTAAGCATACTCGAGCACAGCTCCAACTCCACCGCTTCAAGCTTGACGCGAGCAGTGTACTTCGATGTCTTTGCATCTTTCCAAGTAGAGACCTTCACAATCCGATTCCGTGATATAATTGTTCCCAAGTGACGAATTCTTTGAAAAAACCCTAAACCCTTATGGATCCCAGACCATCTTCCAAATTATTGACACCATGAAAATAAGAAAACTCATACAAAGATGAGAAACAACCACCAAAAAGGGGAACAAAAACTCTCACAGATGGAGAGAACTGAACAGAAGAAAGCAATAAAGAAGATAAAAACACTAAAATCTAAGGAAAGTCGGAAATAGTATAATTTCCGAAGAAATTAGACTATTTCCGGCCAAGGAGGCCAAGAAAATTTAAAACCCTAGAAAGAGAATTGGAGAGGGAGAGAGGAGAGGAAACGGCTAGGGTTTATATCTCTCCTCACCTTGATCCTTGTGCAAAAGGAAATGATGCAAGTAATAAAAAACGTATGAAGTATATATTTGACCCTTATGACTAGATTTTATTAAAGAAAAATTCACTTGCTTGACGTATTTGCTCATCTTGGTGAAGTACTATATGACCCTCGTGATATTTGTTTCTTATAATGCAGGTTGTGCATTTTTTGTTTAAAAAAAGTGGTGGTACTAAATAAAAATAATAATTACTGTTTTTTTCTTTTACTATTTTAGATGACCGAACAATCATATTCTTTGATGTAGCTTAGGACGACCCCAACATATCTATTGGAAGTATTAACACTCCACGAAGATCTTTAAGTTGCAAATAGTCAAAGCATCTTAAGAATTATAATTGAAGGCAATAATTTACAAGTGATTAACTATGTTTAAGGCCATTGGAACACTCCATATAAAATTCAATCATCACCAACATTAAATTGCTTCTTCAACATTTCCAGCATTGAGAAATTAACCACGTATATCGCGAAGGCAATAGAGCAGCTGAGTGGATAGCTAATGTAGGACATCTTGTATACTCTTATATGTATATCAATACTGATAATAGCCTGGAACTCCTTCGATTCTTCAAATTGATAAATTAGGTGTTCCCCTCGAGAGAATAGGCTCCTAATTGTGAATTTTCCTATCTATGAAAAAAAAACAAATTTTTTGATGTAATTGGTATATAATAAAATAGGATTGCAAGTAGATTTGTAAAGAAGATGAGAAAGTTTGCGAGCTACGCGAAATCGACTCGAATGTGTTGAATCCGAACTCGAGCTAGAGTCGATATGTTGGCGAGTTTTGAGCAATAAAAACTCAACCTAAAACGCGTGATATATTCGAGTACACAATTGTCAAGTAATCAAAGGCAAAATGTTTAAATCCAAGATATATTGTCTATATTTTGAAAGATAAGATGAAGATCACTTGCGAGGTGATGAGGGAGGGGAATTAGGGATCCCACTTTGCAAAGGGCAAGAATTGGACCCTTGTCACGAGGGTGGAAGGAGGGCCTCCAACCAACTAGGTCAACCTTAATTCTTAATATATTGTCTACTTGAGGACGCTGATAAGATGAATAACTTGCTATATACTCGAGATTGACTCGGTTAAAGGTCAACTTAGTAAAAATTCGACTCGAGTATGCTCGCCTGAACCTAAGCTCGCTTTGAACTAATAGATAATCAATTCAAGCTACCCCAACTCCACTTATATTATTTTACATTCCAAATTGCAAGAATGACGATTGGACCGAAACCATATGAGATTTTTTTTGGTGAAAGGGGATCGTATATGTTGAGATAAAAATGACAAATATGCCCAAATATAGGTAATTTTATGAAAAAGATTTCACAATAGTAAAATTATGTCAAAAATGCCTTTATTAGTCGATGTACGCAGTCAAGTATTTACCAAATACTAACAAACATCTAGACAAACCTACTAATCAACTAATGGTTCGAACAAATCCGCTGATTGCCAAATATGGCTTATAATTCTTTTTCTTATTTTGAATAACAACAAACTAAGTTTATAGTTTTAAACATAAAGATGTATATTATTTAAAAGGGGTGACGAGCCAACTTGTATAAAAGATTGATGTTGTCCATGTCCCCCAATAATAAGAATAGATCTGGCCTAACCTGCTCATATATATTATTTTGTTAAAGCTCATTGTCCAAGTATTATTTAAATAGATTGAATGAATCAGGTTTAGCTGGTCGTCCTGGAGAAGTGAATCAGTGATAAACCGCTAATAGATAGTGGAAAACGTTGTAATTTCAGCATATCAACATACACATACATGATGTGATTAATAAATACTAATGTCTTAAACACATAAACAAAGGTTATCATAAATAACCAGTGTCTCAAACACAAAGACAAGATTTCTAAAAAATAATAACTATACTTTTTACAGAAAAAGTTCAGCGAAATACACTAATCGATACAAGTTTTATTTTTTAGCATAAATCAAAGTTTTGATTTTTTTTTCTTTTCAAAAAGTTACCTTTTTGCATTTTCATTTAGTCAAAGTTTTATAACTACTCGGTCGTTCTGCAATCCGTAGATGGTGCATACGTCCGTATAGTGAGTAAGGTGCGCACATGTACATGGCTAACAAACCAAATGTACATGAATAATAACAGTCGAATGAACACACGTATACGTATCAATGCCCAAACATATGTACCTCTCTGTTAATATATGTTCATTGGTATTGGTCTTTATATTCATAACCTAATGCTTGATGTTCATCGTGCGCATCTTCCTCACCATACGACATGTGCACCTACTATCGTTCTGTCTATAAACTGAAGAACTCTAATTGCAACTATTTTCGCTAAACCTGTTTTTTTGGTATGGAAGTTGGAAAATATAAAGGGGAAGCAAAAACTCTTGCCGGCTAACTTCTAACTTTTGTTTCTGAAATTGTGTTCCCTAACTCTTATTAAGGAACAAGAAGAAGTAGAAGAGGTCAAGAGGAAGAATGGGTAAAAAGCAGAAGAAGCCAGGAAAAGGCAAGGAGAAAACTGAGAAGAAAACTGCTAAAGCAGAGGTCAAAAAAGCTCGCCGTGAGACTAAGAAGCTCTCGCCCGAAGATGACATTGACGCCATTTTGGTTCTTTCTCTCTCTCTTTCTCTCTCTCTTTCTCTTGCAAAAACCCTCTTTTTATTATGTATACTGTAACTTTTACCAACTGGGTAGTTTGTATTTTAACTTATAACTTATAGTATTTATGGTGTTCAAATTCTAAAGTTGGGTTTTTGGGTGGTTTAATGATAAAGGCCCTTTTTCATCCTTGGAGATTGAAGTAATAATTTTTTTAATTGGGTTTATGCTGAATTGGTGATATTTTTAGTTTGCAGTTGTATAACAAAGGATTTTGGATACTTTTAGAGAAGGGGCACTTTGCATTTTCTGTCTATTTATAGCTGAACTTTTGGAAATTGTGTACTTATGCAGTTAAGTATCCAGAAAGAGGAGGCTAAGAAGAAGGAAGTTCATGTTGAGGAAAATGTGCCTGCCCCATCTCCCCGGTCCAACGGCTCGGTATTTTTCTTGTATATCAGATTTTCTTTGGGTGTGTCTTTGATATGTTGCTAGACCATTGATTGGATGTTGTTTGATGGTTATGTAGTTGAATATAAATCCATTGAAAGAGACGGAGTTGATCCTTTACGGTGGTGAATTCTACAATGGAAATAAGGTTATGATGTGTGTAATTGTTTAGAAAATCAATGTAGTGCTGTATGTGGCTTTTTTATGTGATGTTTGGATTACTTCTGTGATGAGTGCAGACATTTGTCTATGGTGATCTTTATCGTTTTGATGTCGAAAAACAAGATTGGAAATTGGTATCGAGCCCTAACAGCCCTCCACCTCGTAGTTCACATCAAGCCATTGCTTGGAAGAATTACCTCTATATTTTTGGTACAAACACATATTGACTCAAGGAATTTTGACAATTCTTTGCTCTTCCTGAATTATTTTCCGCCTAGCAACACTTTCTCAATTGCTTGCACTGGTTATTGGTACAGGTGGTGAGTTCACATCTCCAAATCAGGAGCGATTTCATCACTACAAGGTGAGAACTGCTTTATCTGTTTATTATCGTGAAGTCATTTTTTAATCTCTTCCCTGCTTTTTGTTGTTACTGTTCTAAATCATTGCTAATGGAGGGAATCCTGTTTCTGCACAACAGGACTTTTGGGTATTAGACCTCAAAACAAATCAATGGGAGCAATTGAATTACAAGGGAGCTCCAAGTCCGCGGTCTGGCCATCGGATGGTAAACTTAGCATAGATTGCACTCTTCAGTGTTAGCTAGTGCAAGATCTCTTCCATGCAGTGGATGTCGTAATTTATGTCAGTTAATGAGACAGACATTGTTGCGGTGTGGTTGCCTTTTGCATTCAGTTTCTGACTCTACCTTTGGAGAGGTTTTATCAGACTTTAGGATAGAGTATCTATTAATGGTAGACCTGTAAGCATTTATAGAAAGTAGCTTCTTGATCCTGTTGAAGATATCAAATGACTGGTTGAGCATAGTGGTCTCCTATACTAATCTTGTCAAATATGTGGCGGATTTGAGGCATTTGAGTCAATGTGAAAGAGTATTCCTCTGGTTTAATTAGTGGCTAATCATGCTCTGGAACTTCATTTACCTCTGCTACAAAATTTGTGCCTTGCTTTTGCGATATTTATCTCCTAATTTTTGTAAATTCTAAGATATTGCTTTCCAGTTTATGGATCTGTTATGTGTTTATATCTCTTACCACTCTTCACTTTGATCAATGTTCCCGCTCTAGATTAGACATAAACACATAATTATAAAATTGGGATAATGAGGTATTAGTCGATACTCCATAACTTTAGCTGGTCTGACAATTTTTTTTTCTTTCTTATTCTAGTATTTCTTTTATATCCTTGAATGTTGATCTTATCCCCGGACCTCCCTAGACAATGCCAATGGTAGGATCCACTCTATGTTGTTTATTTTGTGTAACTCAACCTCTATAGTTAATTTCTGCAGTGTATGAAGTGATAGCTGTATCAATAACTTTCCCTTTTTTGTGAAAAGTTGCGTTTACAATTATCTGCTTTACTCTTGTAAGTTACTTTCAGTGTTGCAGATCTGTCTATCATCTGTCTTATAAGAAATGTCTTGCAGGTTCTGTACAAGCATAAGATTATAGTGTTTGGTGGATTTTATGACACTCTTAGAGAAGTAAGGTTGTGTTTCAATCTTTTGTTATAAGCTATTATTTTTCCTTAATTATTATTTATTTTATTTTCTATGTTGGTTAATCTTGATGAAGTATGAAATTATGTTGAAGCCGTATCAAGAAACACTATATTTGCCACTTTTGGACAATGAAAGAAGGCCTACCAATAGTATGATTCATGAATATTCTCAAGCTGTATCACACTTCGAATTATTTCATGTGAATGCATTGAACTGAACCAAAATAAAGGTTGAATTCCTTATGATTGGACATTATCATTAATCTAATGCCCCCAACAAGCTGATCAGGCCAAGTCAAGGTGTGTCCTATGTACAGGACTTATCCCTGCAACTATAAACATGGTAATTAATTAGATTCTTGATTGAAATATCATCTACTAATTTGCTACTTCAAATAAACCTGCAAGCTGCAGCAAATAATAGTTCATGCGACATTTAGTTTAGATTTGGTTTGGGTAGTTGTAGTTAGGGTGTATGACTGTAGTTCAGACTTCCCTTTATGATATTCCCTGTACTTGCTTTCCTTTTTAAGCTACCAGTGATGTAACTGATTAGGAGATTAGAGAGGATTAGAAGAGATGACTGTAGCTTGGGGCTGGGAGAAGCAAATAGATCACCTTACGAGTTGGGAGTTTATCTAGACAGCCTAAGGAGGCGGGAGGCTTGGGTTTTGGTAGGATGGCGTCTAACAAAATCTCTTTAGTGGGAAATGCTGTGGAATTTCTCAGTTCCCAGTCTTCCCACAAGGACTTGGTTTCTTTCGTTGGTGTGAGTATGAACGAATATGGTTTCCAGAGGAATAGCTGGGATGTACTACACATTGGAAGTTTGTTTCAGAGGTATCTGTGTATCTTTTCTTTTTCCCCCTCTTGGGTAGGTGCAAGGTTGGTGAAGGGATTCTTCTTGTCTTTTGGGAGAATCTTGACAAGGCAGTAACTTTTTAGTATCCTATTCTCTACGCCTCCATGGATCGTCCCATGCTCTTATGTCCTCTTTGGTGTGTGGCTTGATCCATTTTATAATATCTGCAATCTACTTGAGGAGCAGAGCTTTATTATTGCAAGTTGGGGGAACTCACTAACTTGCTGAAAATTCTTGAAGCTCTTTCTTTGTGAGATTCCTAGAACAAAAGAATGTAGTTGGCTGATTCTTTGGGTGCCTTTTCTTTTTTTTTTTTTTTTTTTTTTTGTTTTCCAACCACCTTACTATAGTATTATAGTCCTACCTGGCACCTACCCCTTTTTTCTCTCTTCACAGAAGGCTTGTTTTGGGAGCGGGTGAAGTCTTTTGTGTGGGTGCTAGTCTGGAGAAGCTCGATACTTGTGAAAATCTGCAGACAGAGGCCAGCTAAGATTGTCTCCTCATATGTGTACTTTGTTTTTTGCTCCTGCCGAGACATAATTCTTTTGTTTATTTTCAGTTAGAGTTGGTGGCCTATCTGGGGCTTTTTGATGTTGTTTTTTAGTTAGGCTATGTTTAAATCACCTTATTCTTACTTATCTAATGTGATCTGAACTTACCTTTTCCGATCACTTCTGGTTTGTACTTGTTCAAACTTATCTAATTTTGATATGAACTTAATTTCTATAATCTGATTTGATCTGATCTAAAATAAGCAATAAGGTCGTGAAATAAGGTGAATTAAGTATAGCCTTAGGCTACTCCATGTTTCGTTTTGGTTGTGGATCAATTTCTAGTCCAGTAGAGCTTTGGCTAACAGAAGGCTTCTTTTTTTTTTTCCTATTGTTTCGTGTTTTATTTGTCTTTAGAGGAATCATAGGATCTTTTGGGTAAGTATGTATCCTCTAGTTTCCCTATAGTGTTGGGTGATGTATTTAGCTTCTCCTTGGGCTCATGCCCATGAGGCTTTCTCTTGAGTGTCTGTTTTAGATATAACCCTGGATTGTATTGTTTTCCCTTGTTGCCTGAAGTTGAAAGATTCTGATCTCCCTCTCCTTGTATCTCATCTTTCTGTTTTTTTTCTACTTGTCTACCAAATTACTGTGATAAAAGCATTAACAGTTTCACCAAGTTCTTATTACAAAAATTTCACCATTTTTTTTAAATAACAATTTTGAATCCTTACAGTTGAATATTGGAAAGCTTAATTTAGCTAAAAGCAGTTCAGAGATTGATTAATCGTGGATTGAATTGTAATAGTTGAGACTTCCCTACTCTTTGTTTAAGGCTTACAATTGAGTATCAAATAATCTCAGTATCAGCTGTTTTGTGTTAACGTCTTGCAAGATCAGCACATATTTATCTCGACAAGTTCCTTTGATGATAATTGAAAATGTTTTCAGGTACCTTAATGATTTGCATGTATTTGACCTGGATCAATTCAAGGTGCACATCAATCAGCTCATTTATTATGGTATTTTGTGATAATTGCCTGCCTTCCAAAAAGTCATATGCTGTTTTTTAACTGCAGTGGCAAGAAATAAAGCCTCGGCCTGGGTGCATGTGGCCCAGTCCAAGGAGCGGTTTCCAGCTTGCTGTTTATCAAGATGAGGTTAGATATTGACTACTTTTATGTCAGGTTTATGTTCACTTACTCCGTCATATGCTGTTACTGATGCTGTCCCATTTCTCTTTATTATGATGCTGTTGTATTGTGTCCAAGGTGCAAAAAAGGGTGTTTATGTGGCAAGTTTTTATTTTTTTATATTTTGGATTTAATTTATCTTGCTTGTAGATCAGTGCTCGATTATATAATGTCCTGAATTCAGTTATCTTTTTTGGCTATATTATCTACATTGTGAGAATAGCCTTTCCTTGTTACATTTTATTGAACGCAAGTGCTTAAAACTTCCTTCGCGCATTAGCTTTGGGGTTTTATGTGAATTTTGGTCAGCACGGAAGAAAGTAGCATGGATCTTTCATGTGGATACTTCGAGGAAAAGCGCCTTTCTGCATTTTTGTGCTTCACCCATGCCGCTTTACAAGGCTTCGCCTGCCAGTAAAAGTGTTTGACCCTAGCGCCTTGGGATTTAGTGTCTAGGTGATCCTCAGCCGCGTTATTTTATACCCAGGGGTAAACAACCACAACACTCAGCAGAAGAATGTGCAAAACAACTATCTTTGATTCGAATTACGAGATTACAAAAACAATGGGATGCACACACAATGTATCTGAGTCCAAACGTCTTAGTGTAGAAGTCCTAAATTTTGAGTAGATTGACTGTGCTGAATGGCTTTCTTTTGTTTTTTCTTTTTTAATAAATGCTATTCACTTGATATAACTGTTCAAGGTCTAATATCTTCTGAAATCCTGCACAATTTTTTTTAATAACTTCATTGCTACGACACTGCAGATATTTTTGTATGGAGGTTATTTCAAAGAAGTTTCATCGGATAAAAACAACTCCGAGAAGGGAGTAGTCCACTCTGATATGTGGTCGTTGGACCCGAGAACTTGGGAATGGAACAAGGTTTGTTCACATCTGATAATAATGTTGAGTATTTTCTTATTTATCAACTTATGAATATGTACAATATTTTTGGCCTTTATTTACGTGTTATATATTGTTGTTGTACTTGTCATATCTGAGAAGTGTTCAGTCACAGCCTCACAGGCACAACAATCTCTTTGACACACATCCTCTCCTTTTTTATATTTTATATTAATTTTTTTTTTTGGGGAGGGGGGGGTAGTGGTGGTGCGAAGGGGGTCTTCCTGTCTGTATCAACTTCTGTTGAGTGTTAATCAGCACTCAATGTTTAATATTTGGTTTAAAGTTCACTGCTAAATTCCTTTCTTATCCGAAATATCAAAGGCAGCTGCGTATTTCTATTGTCCAGTGATCAGGCTTAGTCTTAGTTCAAGGTCCAGTTGTTAGCCAACAAAATTGAAACAGTATTTAAAAGTAAGTGGTCTCCAGCTATCACTATCGCCTCTAATGTTTATACAGAATTAATATAAATAAGAGATTGTCTTCAAAGCAGTATTGAGCAGTATATTTTGAAATATGTTACTTGGATTTTTTGTCTTGGAATCATTTCAAGCCTTTTCATCTCCATATAATCATGTAATGTTAAACTTATAATCTCTGTATGAATTTACTTGAATGTTCCTTTGACAATTTGGTGGTGCTCTTGGAAATAACGAAACCGACGATTTCTTGAGGCTAGAGCCTAGAGCTTGCTTGTAAGTTGTATCAAGGTGTAAATTTCCTTCTTTTAGGCTTTATATGTTTCGGGTCACACTTGATTTTTCTTGCATTTGTAGTGTCTAGTTTATCATGATAGCTTAAGGGCATTACATTTTTGGCTCTATCCAATAGGATATACCACATGTTGTTTGCGGACCATCTTGTTTTGGTAGATGAGGCTAGAGTTTGGGATGCTAAGTTGGAATAATGGAGACAAAAGTTAGAATCATTAAGGTTTAGGCTAAGTAGGTTTAAATCTAGTAAATGGAGAGTCAATTTAGTACTCAGAGGGAGCCAATCGAGGAGGTAGTGACATTAGATGGCAAGGACTTACCCCAAGTAAGTGCTTTAGTACCTTGGTCAATTATTTAGAGGAATAGAGAGATTGATCAAGATGTGACTGAGAGAATTACGTCTGGGTGGCTTGAATTTAAATGGAGAGCAGAAAATTGGGTTATTTTGCAATTGTAGAGTACCTTCAAAGTTAAGGGAAAATTCTATAGGTTGGCAATTAGACAAGTGCTATCATATGGGTGAAAATGTTGGCACTTAGAAAGAATTATATTAAGAAAGAGATGCGTGTACTGAGATGAATTTTTGGTCGCAGTTTTGGGGATAAAATTTGTAATTAGGAAATTAGTATAAAAAGTTGCAGGAGGATAAGATAGCAGAAAACCGGCTAAGTTGATTTGGGCGTTTGCGACATCAACCACAAGATGCACGGGTCATAGAAGTGGAGAGTTGGGATTATGAGGATCTTAGAAGAAGTTGCAGGAGGCCTAAGATGACTAGGTTCGAAGGAGTAATTATGTATGTGAATACACTGGGAGTGCGAGGCATATATCACTAGATAGAAGTGAATGGAGGAGGATGATATTTGTGGACAGTCACCGGAGATATACTGTTGGTACATACAGCTGACCCCGTCTTTTGGGATAAAGGCTTTTATATTGTGTTGTGCTAGCTTTGCACATGTTGACACCTTGAGCGTCTTTTTAACATATTCATGAATAAATCATGATTATTAATAAAAAAAAATCAAAAATGGCGCCGGCAGCCCAGAAGTTTGAGGTGAGCTTAAAGATTATTCTGAATGCAGTGGATATATATTGCTCCAACACCAAAAGAGATAAAGAAGAAAAACATTTTTTTCGGTAAGACCTGCTTTTTGGTATTGTTAATTGTATAATTGTGTTTCCTGTAGCTGTTTATTGTTTCAGCCAGATTCTCGATTTTGTGCCATCTACAAAATTGTGTATCTTTGTCTCCTCTGATCAGGTAAAGAAAAGTGGGATGCCTCCAGGACCTCGTGCTGGATTTTCTATGTGTGTGCACAAGAAAAGAGCTGTACTTTTCGGAGGAGTGGTTGATATGGAAGCTGGTGGTCAGTTTATTGAGAACTTTTGCTTTAGGAATTTTTTTAGTTTACTCTGCTGTTTTCTCACTTGCTTGAGTATTGCAAGTAATTGTGTGAAGTTAAAGTGGTAATAGTTTAAAGAGTTGGTCCAAGTTCAGCCTAACTTTATCTGCATCCTAAAACGTTAACTCAAGAAAAACCTTGAATTTTCTGTTTAGAAATGGAATAAATCAAATCTAGAATTTTCCTTCAATTTTGATGCATCTTCAAGCTGGATGACATCGAATACTGTGTGTTCTGATGTAATGGAATGGACCATATCACTCTTTATTGAGCGACACATCTATGACTTATATTTGTATTATTTGATTTTTATGGGCAAATATAATTTTATTACCTGCCAAAGAAATTAATAGTCAAAACCCCCTAAAACACCCTAGTGCACACTGCATCAGTATATTCTCCTCCCCATCTTTTTTTTGAATGAAAGACTGTATATGTATTATTTTCTTTTTCCTGTATTCATTTTTTTATATTTCTGCTTTTCCTGTTGCATGCAAGTGTAAGTCATAAGGACTTATTTTATAGGAATTGTTTTCAATCCTTCTTTTTCATGGTGGATGTTTATTGATGATTGGTGATTAACTTCTCTCTTCCATACCGTACTTGGAAAACCTACTACGATTCTAACCCATAGGCCATCCCACCCTAGTAGGGTTTAGGGAGGGTAGTTGTGAGATTACTCAATTGTCTCTTTTGTGACTAATAAAATTGTATCATCTGCCCTAAATTTGCAGAAAAACACTTCTTCGTTTCGCACTCGTATTTCCCAACATCATATCAGAGTGTGCTTCTATAATTGCAAACTGTACTCACTTCTTGCTGACCTAATTTGTATATTTATACAGGTGATGTCATGATGAGTCTATTTCTAAATGAGCTATACGGTTTCCAATTGGACAACCACCGCTGGTAAATCTCATCATATTGTGGAGATATAGCTACATAAAAGTTACACTTTATGCTTTTGGTGCCAATTCATATCTGCAAACTAATATTTCTAGAAGTATATTCTTCCTCCGTTTTATTCAGTTGCAACCAAAGTTTGCACATAGTTTTAGGAGGAGGAGAAAGTCTAGAAGTTAACGTAACCTTGTTATTAGAAGGAAAAACAAGTGATGCTATTGTCCCCACTCTTTTTAAAACTTACACGGACCATAAAGGGGGAGGTAACTGAAAATTTGGAACTATAGGTCATCCAAAATTTGGCCTCCCACCAAATATTGGAAAAACTTACATGCTGCTTTTTTACAAAGTTAAATCACTATAAAAAGTAGGCTGCTTCCGCTGTTCCATTCAGAACACATTTATACACTTCCACAACACTACGAATTCCACTTAGAAATTTCTCTTAGGTTTCTCACTTGGACACAACAATATATGGAATTGATGGATGATGATCCAAGTGTACTCGAAGAATAACTACCGTGATCGGATTGACGAAGGGGGGTTAGGATTGAATCAGTAGAATCAAATTGTAAGATCTTTATTACATAATTATAATCCGGAAAATTAATATAAAATCTCGCAATATATAGATATGCTAGTTAGGATGTCACTGTAAGAGTATTTACATTTCTTCGCAGTCTCAATGCTGTTCACACATATTGCTGTATATTCTGTATAATGAGCCTAAGTTGGAGATAATCAAAACATGATGGCTGAGTCATATGTGTTCGGCCACTAATAAAAGATAAAGATTTGAGGGTGGGGGGGAGGGTTGGAGAATCTTCAAACAAATGGCGAAAGGGCCAGCCCATGCCAAACCAGTGTAGGAGAATCCTTTACCTGCTTTATCTGGAGTGTGTTGGTGGCGTGGTGGCACCTTGTCTTTTGGGGTAATGTTGCCATCCCTAGATTCCACTGTTGGATGAAGTCACAACATCGATTTCACCTCTTGAATTTATGTGAATGGTATATGTGCATTTCTTATGTCATTATGAATTTGTTGGGATCAGTGCGCTCTCGAATGAAGCAAAATAATGATTGGACAAGTCCTAGTTCTGGAAGTAACCTATCTCTTCTTATTATTAGGTACCCGCTGGAGCTCCGGAAGGAAAAGTCCAGCAAAGATAAGGTATCTACTTCTAAAACCTTAAAGTGGATATTGGTATGTGTTTAATTGATCTTACAGAAGTCCGATAAGTAATTATCCAAGAAAAAAAGCTTGTTTGTTAGGGTAGTGAAAATCTCTTCTGATTTTTCTTGAATACTTTAAAAAATAAATGAATTGTTATTGTTATGATATTTCATGGCCTTGACCTGCAATTGTGGCGAGGCTATTTTTCGAGCCATTTGATTCTAACTTTTTTTCTTTTAGTTCTTGACCATAGGATTCTGGCTAAAATAGAATATTCTAACAGTTGAAGCTGATTGTGCGAGTATATTTGACCATTGAATAAGCTGGTCTGACTTATTGATTTCATTAGCTGATTTGTTGATAGTTGCTTGATAAAATTAGCTGGTAGCTGTAAGCGATAAGTGGATAGCTGTTTGAAAGTGTTAAAGTACGGTATGTCTGTTGTTATGTCTTTTAATCTGCTATAAGAGTACGGTATGTCTGTTGTTATGTCTTTTAATCTGCTATAAATAACTTTTTCAATAATTTTCAAATTTGAGATTACTGTAGAAGATCCTGATGGATCCAATAAACTTTTTAGCTTTCAAATAAGCTTTTACCACACACCCAAAAAGAAAATACCTGCAAGTACATGGTCAGTTCCAGTTTGGTTCGCCCATTTTGTAATACTTGATTAAGATGCTTGATGGTTGATGCTTTTTCCCTCTAATTTTATCCTTTTGTTGGTGGGATAACTTGGTTATTCCTTTGGGCTGGTGGAGCCAAGTCTTCTGATGTTGCCTCTAATTGTGGCTTCTTCTTATATGGTTTTGCAGTTGAAAAAGATGGCTGATGATAAAAATAGTAAAGTTCTACTTGTAAATGAGGTTAGTTCATTGGATATAGATACTGGTGAAGGAAATAGAGTTGATATAGCTATGGATGACCAAGAAGTAGGAAATGAGATGGAGGAGAGCATTGGTGAGATGTCTCTCAATACAGACAATATTGGCAGCAGTGGTAGACTGGGCTCAATAAATGATAGCAGGTTTTATGAACCTGGCACTAGCAAGGAATCACTAGATATTGCTTTACCAGAGGTGCGTGGTACAGAATGCTTGGCTATTGCACTTTATGGTTTTTGCTTTTGTTCTGTGTTTTTATGCGATACACATGTTCAGACTATCAAGCCTTGTGGACGCATCAATGCGTGCATGACTGTTGGAAGAGATACTTTATACTTGTATGGGGGCATGATGGAGGTCAAAGATCGTGAAATTACGCTAGATGATCTGTACACACTTAATCTCAGCAAACTAGATGAATGGAAGTGCATACTACCAGTGAGTTTTATCTTTCCTTTCTTATTTCTTATGGACACTGTTAGTCAACTAGTAAGCTGGCGTAGCAGGCATACCATCTTCTTCTGCTTGTGTGCTATGCGTTAGAGGGTTAATGCTTCTTTTAGTGCGGAATTTTACGAAATATCCCCCTCCATCTTTTCCCCTTCTTAGGATGGTTTCTGAACTATTCTTTTAGTTAATAGCTTCATTTTATGAGATATAGGACGTATGTAATGCATTCAGTGCTCTAGAAATGTTAACCTCTTTAAAAATGTGTGCATTCTATTGAATATGATATTGACGTCAACTCCCTTCATTCAATTGAATGTATCAGGCTTCTGAATCTGAATGGGTTGAAGCTTCAGAGGATGAGGATGAGGATGACGATGAGGATGAAGATGAGGAAGGTGATGATAGTGAAGACGATGAAAGCAGTGGTGAGGAGACCGATGATGATGTAGAAATGGAGGTACTTCCCTAGTCTTGATTATTGATTGAACAGGATCCTTATTTTCTGGCTCCCTCGTTTCTGCTTTCTTATTAGTGTTTGCAATTCTTGCATTGAGCTGCTTATTTGCCCCATCTCTTTGTCTCCTCTGTGGAGGAAGTGGGGTTCAGTCCTTGTTTTCTTATGGCTGCCTATGCATGCATAAAGCCTCCATATATGGAAGTCTCTTATTCCGCAGGGAAAGAATCTATGTTTAAGTCACATTTTGTTTTGGTCTTGTTGGATCTGATCTGGATCGGCTGCTGAGCTGAATTATATATAAGATAGGTTGTTGGATATTGATATCTTTGATGCTTCTGTATTTGGGTGAAATCGAAATTTCTGATCCACCACAACAAGTATTTTGACCTCCTTACAATTTTTGAGGGACTGTTTCTTTTAGTGGTGTCTGAATTAGCTTGAAATAAGTATGTCTTTTCTACTTTCATGAAACTTGGTTCTGGTTTCCTCGGAACATACAGAAGTTCATGTACCAGAGTCCACTACTGGAAAATATTTAGGGTGGCATAAGTAGTGTCAGGCTTTTATCCATTTTGAAGAGTGTCTGAAAAAGGGTAAAATTTCAATTACAAAGACTATCAAAAGTCTCACTAGTCTCTTTGCCATAAGTACTAGGTCAGTTAGACTCCTTTTGAAGCAAGTATCTAAACAGAAAACAGCTTCTTTGCAATTTTAAGGCAGTAAGGGTATGGCTTTGATTGCAATTGTGCAGCTTAGGCTGTGTACATCTAACACCCCTGCTACAAAATGAACTATACTTTCCGTACTCTGTCTTGTTTCTGATGTAACTCTCATGAACTAGTACTATTCTGATGTCGGATGTGTTGCCTAAGGTGGGAGCCTTGTTACTGTATGGTACTGTATGGTATTGATGAGTAGCAAACAAGTACACTAAGAATGTTTGATTTTTTCTTAATGATTATATTTGTTCTTTGTGAAGGCTGTGAGTGCTGATGGAAAAGCGCGTCAAGTAGGAGATGCTGTTGCTTTAATAAAAGGGGAAGGAAAGAATCTCCGGAGGAAGGAAAAACGAGCAAGAATAGAGCAAATCAGAGCTAGTCTTGGCCTTTCAGATACAATGAGGACACCTGCGGTACTTGCAGCTCTTTTCACCCTTTAGTAACTAGTGATTAACTTGTGTCATGTTGCTTTCAATCACAAAGATATGCAATGCTCAACTATGCAACAGTCCTGGAAATTTGTCAGACCTTGAATCTATAAGCTATACTGCTGTCGTATGTATTGTTTGGTGGGGGTGATCTTTAGGATCTGCTTTCGTGTACTCATGGATCTTTTAATGTCTTGTGAAGCCTGGTGAATCTTTGAAGGACTTCTATAAGCGTACCAATATGTACTGGCAAATGGCAGCATATGAGCACACTCAACACACTGGCAAAGTGAGTTACTTTCTTCTTCCCCTCTTGCTCTTGCCTTTTCCCCAAGCTGTAATTGCTCTCTCAGTTTGTGGTTCATCATTGTCTTCTAAAAGAGTCTATAGTGCTAGCTTTTCCTTGCCTTTTCCCTTGAATAGAAGTCAAACTACTTAGGGCGTTTGGTTAGGGGGTTACAGGAAAAGGGAAAGGGAATTGGTGGATTCCATTCCTTAAAACTTGTTTGGATTGGGAGTTTTTCTTCCCCCCTTTCCCCTCCATTACCCCCAAATCCCTCTATTTTGATTTCCCACTACCCCCTCCACTTAGAAAGAGGCATGGAAAAAAGGGAATGGGAAACCCTTGACCTTGTTGACCACCCCAACCCTATCAGCAACCAACCTCCACCCCCCCCCCACCCCTCTCCCCCCACCCCACCCCCCCTCTATCAACCCCACCACCCCCCCCCCCCCCCCCCCCCCACCCCCCCCCCCCCTACCACAACCACCACACCCCACCACCCACCCACCCCACCTCCAACACCCACAACACCAAAACCGCCGAACGTGACCACCTCCCCCCTAACCAGACCACCCAAATTTCAGGCCCCCACCCCGCGCACCCCAAGTTGCTCGAAAACCCCCTAACCCCTCCCCAAAAAACCACCGCAACCCATAAAAAAACCACCCACCCCATAACCCCCGGAACCAACCCCAACCCCAGCAACACACCCCAGACCCCCGTTTACCCACCCCGCCCACCCCCGCCCACAACCACCCCCCGGACAACCAGCCCAAACCCCCGAAAAATAACCCAGGGTTCACCCCGACCACACCAATTGCCTATTTCGTTGCCGGGGAGAGAGGGGGAGGCGACGTAGAGATTAGCCGGGGAATAAAAGGAGGAGCCCCGGAGAAAGAGGAAGTCACCGGAGAGGAAAGAGTTGGTTGCCAAAGAAGAAAGAGAGGGGAGGGGTTTTTTTTATTTTAACTTTTTCCTTTGTAATCCCTTCCCAACTTTTGTGATTTAATAGGGGGTGTTTGTTACCCCACTCGGGGAGTTTTACGCATCCCACTCCCCCTGTAACCCTTCCTTTTCCTTTCCCTTTCCCCTCTTCTAACCAAACGCCCCCTTAATGTTCTGTTTGATATGGGTTAATGAAATAGCGAAATGGTATTGATAGGGTTTATAGTCTGAGAATTGTTTGACCATGGATAAATCGCAGAATGATTGGTAATCATGTGAGATGAAGAGAAACAGCATAGTTCTCTTTACATTCCAAAAGTAGTTAAAGTATGCACACATTAAGAAGTTAATAGTTGTTGTATTGGTATCTAAAACTGACAAGCAATATTAATTTGGTATTAAAACTGAATAATTATAGGGATTTTTTTTTTTGATATGATAGGGCTTTGGTTTTAATTGACAGATAGTGTGGGAATAAAAAATGTTTACTAAGTGGACAGATAATGTGGGAGCGATTAACTAACAGGGATCTGCAATGTCTTGGACACTGAGATGCTTCATGTGAGAAATCTGCTCCAAAATTACATATATTATTCTTAATAGACCAAGTACAGTAGTATATAGACTAAGTGAACCAGTTGATGCTACTCTCTCCATTTAGTAAAAGAAGACACCCAACGACTTATGCTTTTCAAGGTTGAACTTTTGATCTCTGACTGTTAGTTTCTCTGAATAAATAGTGATAAATTTCAATACATCTATTTCGAAGTATAGTTTATACTAAATGTACTATTTTTTAAGAAATCTATCTATATAATACAATAAAGCAATAAGGTTTTGCTTAGGTGTCATAAGCAACTTAATTTGCTGATGTGTCAACCTATGTTAAACTTTATGTGTTCGGCTGTTGCTGATGCAGTGATGTGTTGATCTTTTAGTAAGTTTGGCCGGTTTACTCTAGCTTCAAATTAGGAGATAATTTGATACCCTAAAATCACGCAACATATCATTAACTTCCATATATGGTCAAATCATCAAGATCCATTTACCTAATACACTTCTAGGGATGGCATAATCATGGTTCGAAAATACGGTTTCGGTCATGGTCGCGGTAACGGTCACGATGATGCGGGAACGGGGATGATGCGGTTGTTGTACCGCTGAATATCGGCTTAAACCATGAAATATCCTTAAAAACCCGCCTAAAATGCGGTTTTTTTACACCTTTACGATGCGGGTAATATCGATTCGGTAGAATTGAAAACCTTTACGACACAGGCGATACGATAATTAGAAGATATGATAGCCTTAGGTGTACATATGGTTATTAAAAGATTAATTTTATATTAATTTGGAGCACATATATCAAATTTTGAAAATCAATGCAAAAAAAGAAAATAAGAAAGTAGATAATGAATGCAAATTAAAGAGATCATAACAAAATTAGAAAATGGGGTGAGTCATTCTTTCTTTAAAGAAGTAAATAATAATTCAACCATTGATTTTCTATAGATGACCAATTCTGCTTTGTACATGGGGGTTTTTTATAAATAAAAAGCAATTCAAAATTTACCTTTTTAAAACTTATACGTATTTTGTTATTTTTAAATCATCACTTTCATAGATTCACAGGTTAAATCCACCACGATTTGAGGAAAATAAAATAGAATCTTGAATTTATATAACAAAAATAATTCCGTCTAACTAAAAAATCCTTTCTTCTTCCAACTTTTCGGTCTTCCCATTCATTTCCTGTAGGACCTTCTTCCCCTAACTCTTTCCATTCTGCGAATGAATAATCTATAATAGTCCATGCAAGTTGCACGGGTCTAAAACCTAGTTATGTATATATACTTCGACAAATTTACTGTTAAATTTTGTGGGTGCCTTATATTAGGAATCAAAGAAAGCAAATAATTGGAAAAACCAAATTGAAAGTCTAATCTGGATCTATTTAGACTTTAGAGTGACATATTCAGTAGCTCCACCATCTTCCCGAAAGGCCTCAGACTAATGGAATAGGTGGACTCTTATAAACTAGACAACTCTTCCTTATCTCTCCGATGTGGGACTTGGGATGTACACCCAATAGAGGGATCATGCTTCTTTTAGGAATTTCCAGCACTGCTTTCTTCTTCTCCCTGCGTCATCACCACAAGCCTTGCGTGTGGAAATTGGATGGCTGCTCTTGTGGCAACTGCCATAGACCCATAGTAAAGGATTCAGATGAATTGTACCTATACTATAGGGTCCTTCATAATTTATACTTCCTCCGTCCCATTTTGAGGAGACATATTCCAATAGTAAGAACCAAAGAAATTGATTGAGAGGGATAGTGTTATTGGGGGAGGGGTCCGACGTTATGTAGGATATAATGAGAGAGACTGAGAGAAGGATAGTTTTGGAGGGACTCACTTCACATGAATTGAATAAGGGTAAGATTTCCGTGTCACCATTAAACGGGTTGAAAAACCTTTTGACCTAAATCTAACCCAATTATTACATATTTACATGTGTCAAAGATAATTGACCCAAACCTAAACCACTTATTAATCGGGTTACCCGGGTAACCTTTTACCCACTAACATAATATTACTTGTATTATGAACAAAAGAGAGTACAAAGATTGGTTTAATAACCACTATGCTCAGATCCTGAATTGATACCCCAAATATATGAGATTAGTTATTGATTTTGGTAAAGATAGAATGAGAAAATGGGGTATGTTGTATGCTTGCTCGTGACATAGAGAAAAGTCTAGAAGAGGGGTGAGTGAAATGAGTAATACATAAATTGTGTAGGGTAGGGGTATTTATTATTTTACCATAATTCCAAAAAGGCTGAAAAGCGAAAAGCAAGACGCCAAAATACCCATCCTTATATTTACCACAAAGGCAATGACAAAAAATTTAACCCCTTTTTCTTCGCCAAGTTATTATTAAGGTGGTATTACAGGAAAAGAAAAATCCCACTATTTCTCTATTTTTTAGAAAATTTTGGCTGTTTTAGTAAATCGGTTTTACGATCAGCGGGTTGGCGTTCAATCCATGTAAATGAACGGGTTAAGCATGCGTTCGGGTTGAAAATTCCAACCCAAACCTAACCCACTTATTTTCGTGTCGACCCAGTTAATTAAACGGGTCTAGTGTCCTTGACCCAAACCCGCTTATTTTGTGTCAGGTTCATGTCGGGTTATTGTGTCGTGTTAGCTTTTGTTAGATCTAATGGAGGGAGTTACATGTACAATTTGGATAATAACTACTGTCTTGAGTAATCAAGCAAGTTTACGACTCAAATCCTTTTGACCTGATTCTCCATTCCCATTGTTGTGCAATGCAAGGGATATTCTGTGAAGCCACACCGCCTCTTGGTCGACTTCTTCTGATTTTGAGTTTACGTGATTCTTTTGTTTGTCTTCCAGGAGCTCCGGAAAGATGGTTTTGATTTTGCTGAAGCTCGATATAAGGAGCTTAAACCACTTTTGGATGAGGTACACTAGACTGCCCGCTCTCACATATATTTAGGAGTTGCCAAAATGTTCATATCCTTAAGATTGTATATCTCCATTAAAAAACATTTTGGTTTCTTTCTGTAGCTGGCTGTGTTGGAAGAGGAACAGAAGGCCGAAGAGCAGGAAGTGGCTGAATCAATATCTAAGAAAGTAGGCAACAAGAAATCCAGGCATTCATCCTCACAAAGATAATGTTTGGTTTTGCACACATCTTGCAGGAGGGTGTTTCCTACCCCCAGTTGTGAGTTGTCCATAAACAAAATTTTGACTCGTTTACTTTTACCCAATTTTCCCATGTACCATTCTCCTGAAACCGATTACTGTGCAATATTCAGCACAAAAACCAACTTAATTTTCTCAAGTGTGTCGTTGTCACCGGACCAACGGTTTGCATCATAGGATCCAGTAGCTAGTGAAGGTCTCTCCTTATCCGTCATATATACTTATATATATATATATATATATATATATATATATATATATATATATATATATATATATATATATATATAATCATGCACAACTACTATTTCTTGGTAATTTTATCTTTCTTATATGTGAAACTGCTATTCACTCATCATAATCGGTGTTAAACTGAACATAACATGTGGTGTCAAATTCAATATCTTCATATAGTTTTTCTTAGTGAACTTGTTTTTTAACTTCTCTCTTTCATAGTGCGTTTTTGGTTGAATATGGCAACTGGCAAGTAATATTTCATATGAATGTCTTTTCCTATGTATTTCCATTTCTTAGGAAGTAAAATTAGTTGTTTGATTGACCGAGAAAAATAAAACTTCTCATGGGAAATTCTAATTACCTAGGGGTTATAGCCACCTAGGTACCTAGGTAAGCAAATTCCTATGCACTTCTGCTTTTCAAGTGTTTTATGTCAATCAAACAAACACGTAGTCTTACATACAGGTATGACCTCACAATAGCCATCTCATTTTGGGACTCCCATCGAAACCTAAATTGGTCCATGTTAAGCCACGTAGATGAGTCGGCCCATGTCTGTGCTGTAAGAATTGAGTGAACTAACTTTTTGTTGTGAGCTTGAAAATGGAGGTTGTGTAGCTTTACACTCCATTATCCATGGGAGAAAGCGAAATGTCATTTTCTGTTATGGTTTAGAAAGTCAGCACTAATTCTGGTTCATACATGAAAGGTAAATTTCATGATATCAAATAATGCCACTATAGATACGTGTGGTCGTCATGAGCATATATGTTTTTTCCCCTAAAGTTCAGCATACTTGGACTCACATCAGGTGGCTCTGAATCTAGACACATGACTTCTAAGTTATCTGTTAATGATGTTGTCTTTTGAAACCTACAAATTGGGATTAATGTTTCTTGTAACTTTAATTTCGTTGCTAAAAGATGGGTGAAAAAGTTGGTCTCACTTATACAACCATAAAAATTTGTTCAAGTACATGTATATTTTGATTTTCTTCAACATTTGTTCCCTTAAACATGTAACAAATGGGCCCATTTTTTACAAATTGTAATCACTTTGTAACGAAAGTCTAATTTGAGCATATGTACTTCAACTAGAAAAGACAGAAACTCATACTTTTGGCCTAATTAATAATAGACCGTTTACTTTCAGCACATGAATATCCTGATGGATTAATTATCCTAAGAATAATCTCATATGAAAGAATAACACGCACTTAATACACTGTTTTGAAAACTTAGATTACAAGTAGTGTATTGGTTTGGTTGTACATAGAAATATTTCTTAGTAAATTGCAATTCCAAGGTACTCAAGGAGAGTCAAAGACTGTTCGCAGGAAGTTGAAGTTTCCTAGAAAATTACACTTATATTTATCTTCCAACCAATCTATATATATAACTAAAACTCAAAGAAACATTACGCCATACCGTCTACTACGTACCTCCTCTTTCCAAACAAATGATGCAAAGTATCAATAAAAAAAATTCTGTGTGAAGACTCGGACACGCAACCTCTTATTTCAAATATAAACATACTAACTACTAATCTACAATCTTTTTTTGGTCTTTATGGGGAGAAAAAAAAAACTATAACATACATTTAAGAAAAGCATTTAACGATATGATAGCTTACATCCCATAATATACCCCATAATTATTGAGGAGACCCAACATTCCATTCAATTATCTCAAAAGTTATGGCCCATAATACCTGGCAGCTCATGTGGCCCGTCAACATTGCTGGAGCAAAAGTGCACACTTCTACTGCTAATAGTCTCTCCTTCATTTGCTTGCTCCATACCCATCAAAAGATCTAGACCAACCATCAAATACACACTCGGGTGACTAATCAAACCCAACATTCTCATAGAAGCAAGAAGTAGAACAATTAATCTTCCCTTCCCCATTTAGGTGTTGCATACTTTTTTTTTAATTTGGTAAGATGAATAACCTCTGGGCTGCCCTCGCACACGGCCCAACCCAGAGGCCCAGACACTTGGAAGGAGGGGGAGTTGTAAGGGAAACTTTCCTCCAAGTGCCCCTCACTTGGTGGTATTCGAACGCCTGACTTTGAGGTCATGAGGTGAAATTCCTACCAAGTGAGCCGAGCTAAGCTTGGTTTTAGGTGTTGCATACTTGCATACCCATGATGTCACATGTACAATGTACCCCCTCCCTCCCAAACAAATGATACAAAGTAAATAATAAAAATGTACGTGTAAAGACTCCGACATGAAACTTCTCATTTGAAATACAAGCACACTAACCAACCAAACAATCTCATATTGGTTTGATGTGGAAAAAAATATTTAAAGTCAAGATAGCTTACATCCAAAAAAAAGTATTTAAAAACATGATAACAACCCCACAACTACTGAATTCAGTAATTGCTAATTTCTGAACAAAATAGAAAACCCACACTCTATAATATAAAAATATAGTGTTTCAAGGCTAAACACATGACCTCACATTTGAAATGCAAATGCATTAACCAACTAATCTACAAAATCATATTTGTCTTTGTGGGAGAAAAAATTATTTATAGACAACATAATATTTGAATTTAAAAAAAAATAAAAATTATATGATTGACATATCTGGAAAGTTTATAGCTTAGTATTTCATAATTTATAGCTATAAACTACATTGCTCTAATTTAAGAACCAAATTGTAACTACACCAGGGGTGTTCAGGATACCCAATACGTATGACCCGATACGTATGATCCGTCAACATGAAAAAGGTATTAAATATGAAATTTCATTTTTATTGGAAAAAGATGCAAGAATCGGGCCGGTCAATGTACTTGCTTTTAAGCTACACGTGTATCCCGGATGAAAGCATCTTTATATATTTTTCTTCTCTTTCTTTTTTCATAGTAAATTTAATCTCCTCTTATAAGAAACAATTGTGAAAATGTATTGAGTTAACTTATTAGCTACCTAATACCACATTGTTATGCTTGTGGATTTCAAAGGGAGAAGAACAGATGAATAATAAGAAGAATCAACATTTTATAAGAGAAGTTGGATCAGATGAATCGACATTTTAAAAAATGGATCGGATGAATCAACATGTAATGAAAATATTAGATTTGATGCAATCTGCAAGTGAGAATATTTACATTATGGTTGATTGGTAGTAGATCCTTTTGAGGAATGAGAATTAGACTTGGCATGCAATTGACACTTGGCACTCATGGTAATACCCAAAACACTATAATCAACATGGATCGGCAGTTGACACTCATAGTAGTAGCTTATTCTACAGTTCTTCCAATGATTTTTGGTACCCGCGTATCTGGGTACCCGAATAACACCCGTAAACAACAACCTTTCATTAATCGGTTACATTATTTAACGAAACAAGCAAAAAAAAAAGAACGACATTAACCATGTTGAATAAAAAAAAATGTAATGCAATAATATAGATTATCCTCGGGGTATCGCCCGGGTCAACAACTAGTTAACTCTAATATATTCTCTCTCCTAGCACACAGGGTTTCTTTTTTTATATCTCTCTATCTCTATCCTCATCTTAGTCCTTGTGCAAAAGAAAATGATGCAAGTAATAAAAACAGATGAAGTATTTCACTGTCTATTGCACATTATAGCTTTTAGATGAAATTTTACATTTCTTGAAAGCTATTTTAGCGTCTGAATGTTACTTTAGGTTGTCACCTTAGTATTTTAAACTTTAACAGCATTTTAACCAATTACAAATGTGTTTTCTCACATGTATCGGCAGTAGGCTAGTCCTACCTTATTGCAGTACTATTATATAAAACATGAGCTTCCTCTTATTGAAACTTATCTTAAATCTTAATGTGTTGAAACTTAAGTGATTTTTTGAAATCTCCTAAAAAACAGTTGGATTCTCTAAGAACTTTTTTCGGAAATAATAATTTTACAAGGTGTGAAGTGAAAATACTATTCGTTGCTTAAAAAGATGTTATTGAGTTCCTTCAAAAAAAAGATGTTATCGAGAATTCTCATATCCCTTGTTTGGTAATCGAAAATTTCTGATCGAATTGAGGCTATTTCATATGATCAAATAGCCAAATAACATGTTTACTAGATGACTTTACAACCTAAAGCAAAGGTTGCTCATTCTTTTGTAAGTATTAAAACCTATTAGTCAGATTTTACCAGAAGGATTACTTTAATATAGCTTATGAATCAACTAATAGACCATAATCTATTTTCATCTTCATCTCTTTATTGATACATTAACATAAACTAAAGTTATGATGCAATGATGCCAAAACCTAAAGCCAAATGCTAAAACACTCAAAAGATGAGCCTTTAGATTCTCTTTAACTTAATGTTCCAAGACCAAACTTCCTGTTTCAAACCATCTTTTTCAGTTGCAAGTTATATTATACTTCTAGCTAATTAGCTATTGTGTTTATTTAATTACTATCGTATATAACCCCTTTCCTTAAAAGGATATACTCTGTACTCTTTTATAAAAACAATAAACTTTTTGCTTGACTTGCGCATGCTGCATTATGTAGCTGATGATTAGAGTTGCTTGCATTTTCTTGAACCCTACCCCATTGTTTGCAAAGCCAAAATGCAACAAAGAAATAAGAATAAAAATTCTACCTGTATAATTTTTTTATATAGTTTATAACATAAGCTAAGTCAAAAGGTAGCAAACTTGAACTACAAAATTCGAGCGCAGTTCTTTACAAGGCTGATATACTGGCAAGAGCACGAGTTACTTGGAAGATGTAACTAGAGACGAGTAGACGACTAGCAATTCCTCAAAAAAATAATTGGGATGGTCAGAATTTGAGGGGAGAATCTTGATAAGAACGAGGAGTATCAAAAAAGTTTTTGAATTAAATGAATTCTTTAGAACTAAAAAAAATGTCCTCTTGGGTTCAGAAAAAAAAGTCCTCTCTAATGTATATTATTAGTTACTTGAAGTTAGGCATAATTTTGGAGTAAGGATATGTTAGTATTGTATTAGTATCAAAAATAAGATAATCCTTATGGAGACGGTTTCGCCAACTAGATCATTATTAGAATTTAGACACTAGTAAACATTAAAAGTAGAGCTCGTTAACATGTCGGGTTCAGATCAGGTTGATAATAAATAAGTTGATAATCACTCAATCCAAACCTAACTCATTACAGATCGAAAAATCCAACCCTTACCTGACATATTTATTAAAAAGGGTTATCTAGATGACCTATTTAATCATAAATCAAGGTGATTATTTAAAAATATTAAATAAACAAATTTATTAAGAAAAGATGTTTGCGTTTTTCTAAATTACTAAATGAAAATATTTACAAACAAATTACTCTTTGTTTATTTTGATTTTTGGACCAAATTCCACAATCACCGATATAATTTTTTAATATATTTTATATAAAGTTCTACCGGTCAAAACATGTTGATTTTGGATTGAGACATCCAACCATAAACTAGCCAATTTAGTAAAACGAGTTATTTAAGTCATCCAACTTATTTCAGTGGGTTAAGATCTCACTCCTAACCTGCTATTTTCGGATCAGGTTTAAGTACAATTGTCGTGTTTGATCAACTTTCCCATCCCTAGTTAAAAGTTTGTACAAAATACAGATAAAAGTTTGTACAAAATCTGATTATGATGTCAAAATGTGATTAATAACTAATTGACGTTTAATAATTAATTATTCAAAGATCACAATGAAAAATATATATTTACTATAAAACTATTTGAATTTTTAAAGTTAACGGAACAAGTTGGGGCTAGATTGATTCCTAGCTAGGATTACTTAAACATATTCTTAAAGAACTGCATCAATTCTAGCTAGTCCTGGTCCCTTTAATTAATTAAACAATCATCAGCATTAAAATTTAGCAACTGTACTAATAATAAGCTTGTATATTTTCTATAAAATACTCTTAAACTAATAATGATCTGACCTCAAACTTAGGAAGCTCAATACTGCTATCAATATGGATTAATTTAGCCTTTATCCTACCCGGCCCCCAATTTTGATATGTAAGAAAATCCAATAAGTACTCCCTCAAAATAACATGATGTTGGAGCGTTTTTATGTAATTATGTCTAAGAGCCATCATTGACCTCATTACACACTTCTGTATGTAAGAGTAAACTAGATTCCACTTGATCTCTATGAGCCATCTTTTTTTTTTTTCACAATTCACAATGTCTTGTGGAGGACAACAAAGCAACTAAATTCTATTTATCGGGCAATATTGTACTTCATCCATTCCTAAATAAGTGTTACCTTCACTTTTTCACGTAAGCTAATGTGCTTCTTTGATCACTAATATCTTTAATGTCGCACAAGTAAAAATTATAAAAAATTAATATTTTGAAAGTATACATTGATATTTAACAAGATTTTGACTATGTTTTTCTTTATATGATATCAAGAAAATATAGTCAAAGTTAGTTGGTGAATAATGTCAATTTACTCAACGTAACACTTACTTTAGGAACGGATGAAGTATATAAAACAACATTGTGAAAATTAGATATGGGAATTAAGTACTAAACATATATTTTGATACAACTAATAAAACCGAGTGATGCCCGGAATTTAGAGCCCCTAAGTGTAAACATCAAAAATTACAATTTTAGAATTAACAGGCTTAAGTTTAATTTTATAAAATAATGCAAAGTAACCTCTCATACATAATGCAACACCCAAATGTATTCTATATATTGAGTCATTATCTATAACACTAGTTTTGAAGCCCGTGCATTGCACGGGTTATTACTTATTTTATTTTTTTGCAACTTTTTGTTAACATTGTTGATTTTGTGTTGCTGTGAAATGAGATTTTACAACACCATAGTATTTACATACTTCCTCCGTTCGTTTTCTATTGCAACAATTACCACTTTGAGTAGTTTTATCTATTGGAACCATTCCATTTTTTGTAAAAAACAACAACTATAGTTGACAACATCGCCTTTACTTTATGTTAATAAAACCATCATTAATTACTCAAATTGCCTCATAAAGTTGCGTTTACTTTATTAAGGATTTACTTATCCCCTACTCTAGTTAACCCCTCTATGTAAACTACCCATTTTTTTTATCTTCTTAAAAACCATGCCCAAACCCATTGTTGCAGTAGAAAAAGACAGAAAGTATTTGTCATTATACTTTAATTTCTAGATTTGTTATTGTGATATATAAATTTTTTTATTTTTAATGTTCAATTGAATATTGTAGCTAACTCTATTATTAAATAGTTTTCCAACAATTGGTATGAC
This sequence comes from Beta corolliflora, assembly GCA_947648045.1. Taxonomy (NCBI): domain Eukaryota; kingdom Viridiplantae; phylum Streptophyta; class Magnoliopsida; order Caryophyllales; family Amaranthaceae; genus Beta; species Beta corolliflora. The sequence continues at coordinate 241,731 of CANSZD010000162.1, forward strand.
TAACAATAACTAACACAGTTTTAACATGAAAATACCCGAACGATACTTTAAGAAAGTAGAGGGTAATAATTTAATAGATGCAGGACAGAAAAAATAGAGAAAAAATATGAGTGTCAGCCACAACTTCAACTTTTAATATAGCACATAAACACTAACGCATATAGAATAGAAGATAAAAAAGCCAAAAAGAAGATCATAATGATGGTATCATGAATAAAATAAATTAATTATAGAACTAACCTCTATTAATAATCGAAAATACTATTTAAGAGAAAGAAATTTCTTCATCAATCATGATAATATCAAGATTTATCAAACTTCTCCTTTTTTGTGATCTGCGACCTCAAATAATCTAGAAACTCGAACCTTGATTTCCCAATTAGTTTTAGTTGAATTAAGTTTATTGAGAAAATAATAAAATCTGACATATAGATATATGAAAAAGAAAAACATAAAAAATTATGTATACAAAAAATATTATAGGAATAAAATAATTAGTCAATTGCATAATACCTCTGCAATGTCGTTGACAAACTTTCATTTGATTCTTCATGTAATGTCATCATGGTTTTAAAGTATATGTATGTATATTTTATCTTTATATAACTCGATTTTTTAAAGTATGATTTTGAAAGACATAAACGCTATTGTTACATATAATACGCTATTTTTGTAGTTATTTACATATTTCGAACACTCTTTGATGGTTATTCACCTGATACCCCCGAGTTTTCAAAAAATTCACCTGGTACCCTCCATGTTTTCAAAATTCACCAGGTACCCCTCAGTTTCTTGGTAATACATCGACATGCCCCTAATGACTAACGGTGGTTAACGCCGTTAGTCTTAAACCTCATTAAACGCTATTAGACCTAATTAACCTAACTAAACCCTAACATCTAACTCCTAATCCTACCCAAACCCTAACCCCTAATTTCAAACCCTAACCCTAACCCCACTACCACCCAACCACCAACCCCTCCCCCCCCCCACCCCACCCCCCACCTGCAGCCCCCACCCCCACCGCAGCCCCCACCCACCCTCCCTCCCCCCCCCCGCAGGCCTTGCCCCGCCCTTCCCCCCTCCCCGCGCCCCCACCCCATAAAGTGCGAAAATCGAATAAAGTTATGGGTTTCGTCAAACTCTAGGTGCGAAAATTTCCGGGTTTCGTCAAACTCAAACTCAAAATTTTCTGGTTGAAGCATCTACGAAATTCATTCACGGTAACACCACATAAAGTTTCTCCGAATTTTCATTTGAAGAAGAAATAGAATTGAAAGGGGTGGGGGTGGGGGGGGGGAGGGTGAGTGGTGCAAAACTTTCGGTCTTTGCGGGCGGGCCTGAAGTTCGGCGGGGTGGGGAGAGGGAGGGTTGGGGCTGCGTGGGGGCGAGAGCTGCGGAAATTCGGTGGGGGGAGGGGGTTTCGCGGGGTGGTGGGAGAGGGGGGTTGCGGGGGTGGGGAAGGGGGCTGCGGGGGTGATGGGGGTGGTGGAGGTGGCTCGGGGTGGTGGGAGGGTGGTTAGGGTTAGGGTTAGAAGTTAGGGTTAGTTAGGATTTAGGTTTTAGGGTTTAATTATGTTAATTAGGGTTTAGTTAAGTTAATTAGGGGTTAATTACGATTAAGACTAACGGCAGTTAACACCGTTAGTCATTAAGGGTATTTGAGTGTATTTACATAAAACTGAGGGGTACCTGGTGAATTTTGAAAACATGGAGGATACCAGGTGAATTTTTCGAAAACTCGGGGGTACTGGGTGAAAAAATCGAAAATTATAATATTGCGAATTATGTAGCAAAAGTTGTATTCAATTTACATAGTTGAATAATTTAGGTTGTTTATTTAAAATCAGAGTGTAATATTCACTTATCAAAAACACCTTATATGTATTTACATCTATGTTAAACACTATTTTTTAAGAAAATTAAAAATTAAAAAGAATGACTTGTCATGCTTAGGTGGAGCTCTCTATAGTATTCTAAGGCTGTTTTTTAAAATCATACTCTAATCCAAAACTCTAATATATATATGTAACTTTATCGCTATAGACTTTAATTTTTGTTGTAACAACAAAGTTTCCTTAATAAATTTTGTTGCAATACTAAAGTGCTTTGGTTCAGTTGAGTAAGACTGGTGTTTGGATAGAGTTCTAAAAGAACTCTACAATATATAGAGTTTGAGCAATATCAACCATTGAATAAAAAATCAATGGCTCATATATTATCTTTCCAAACCCCCCTCTATTTGTTCTCATCAAAATCCACCCCCCTATTTCTCCCCTTCCACCAATATGAGCCCTTGATTTTAAAATATATGGTTCATACTTCCTCCGTTCCAAAATAAGTGAAACACTTCTCTCATTTATGTGAGAGCTTTTTGAGCCAAGTGTTTCACTTATTTTGGAACGGAGGAAGTATACAAGTACTCTACCTTGTAGAATTTTATTAAAACTCTAGAGGATTCAGACTCGTAAGACTGAGGTTTTGAAAGATAATATGTTTAATCCTGTAAATTGGACCTATGATAAAATATAGTCGCATATAGTTATAGCTATTATTATATTTATCTAAAAAAAAAAGACTAAATAATGTCTTACCATTCATCTAGTTAAATATATTTTCATAAGTTGTAAAACTATATTGTAAATGGATCTTATTTTAAAGCATATTTCAAGCACTCTCCAATGGTAAAAAAAAATTATAATGTTTTGAATTAGGTAGCTAGGTAGCAAAAGTTATATTCATAATATAATAATTTAGGTTGTTTATTCAAAACGAAACTCTAATTTCTCATTATCCAAAACTCCTTTTATGTATTTAAATATAGGTAGAACTCTATTTTTTAAAATATTAAAAATAAAAATTAATTACATGAAAATACTACGTGGCGCTCTCTATTTCATAAGTTGTAAAACTATATTGTAAATGGATCTTATTTGGGAGCATATTTCGAGCACTATCCAATGGAACAAAAATTATAATATTCTGCATTACGTAGCAAAAGTTATACACAATTTACATAATATAATAATCTAGGTTGTTCATTCAAAACCAAACTCTAATTTTAGCTTATCTAGAACTCCTTATATGTATTTAAATCTATGCAGAACTCTATTTTTGTATAAAACAAAAATAAATTTTGATGACATGACAATCCTACGTGGCGCACTATATGGCCTCGAAATCTTGAGGAGCTCCCTATGCTCCCGAAAAGTTCCTCATTTATATATATATATATATATATATATATATATATATATATATATATATATATATATATTGATTGGTTATAGTTAAACTTGAATAAACTTCGTCCCCGAGGCCTAGGGGTGTTCATAACCGGGTACCCGATTTTTCGGGTACCCGAACATGCGGGTACCCGCATTTACGGGTAGTTCAAAACTCGGCCCATGTCCCGACCCGAAAAAACCGGGTACCCGGTTAATCCGGGTCGGGTCACAGGGTACCCGGAAGGCCGAAACAAATCATAAATTTCTATGTAACTGCTGTGTTCTCGCATTTTTCCATTGTCAGTCATAACACATCACTGCCATATTCAATTACTTACAGCAAGTATATTCAAATTGAATCACAAAGCAACTTGCAAATATTACTTACTCAAATCATTGCTAACATCATCATTCATCTACAGTCAACATGCTCCAAAGTTCAGATAAATATAGTTGCCAATAACATATTAACACGGTAAAATTTCAAGCATTTGTTATTGTAAAAGAAAAAAAATCAGAACTGATAATCAGATTACCATTGTCTATCTAGGTGTTTAACATAATATCGATTAGAATTTAGAAGCCACTGATGTACAACGCCACTGCAACCTAAAGTAAAATTCAACAAAACAAAAAATTAAACCCTAAAATAAAATTGAAGAAGAGAGATTATCAGGTGTGCGTGGTGGTCGTCGTGGGTTTCCTCGCTGTAGCAGTGGTGCGGAAGTGGTCGCCGGTGGACGCTGGTGCAGCGGTGGTCGCCGGTGGCCGCTGAATGCGAATGGCAGAGACTAGAGAGAGAGGAGTGCGAAACTGCGAATTGCGAATGAGAGAGAGAGAGAGAAGTTAGGTAGCTGGGTAGGGTTCTGTGATTTTAGAATTTAGAGTAATGGAGTAATGGGCTATTGGGCTGTGTTGGTTTTGTTGTTCTTTGTGGTGCTGCCCAGTTAGAATTTAGAAAACCTCAAAATTCAAAGGTCCAACCGGGTACCGGGTACCCGCTTCCACTGTAACTGCGGCCCATTACCCGACCCGGATTTTCTTATTTTTTCCGGGTCGGGTACCCGGCCCGCCAGAACCCCCAAAAAACTGATTTTGACCCGACTTTTTTTGGTCGGGTCAGCGGGTTTTCGGGTCGGGTAGTTCGAGTCGGGTTTTTCTGAACACCCCTACCGAGGCCCAAGGTTAACCTTAAAAATGATTAAAAAAAATATATTAAGAGGAATGTTGTCAATTGAAAACTGATAACTAAGGGCTCGTTCGGTATCACTGTGGTTTTCAGTTTTTTGGTTTTTTGTATTTAAAAGTCATATGATATATGTCCTATAATGGATAAAAAATTGGTCAAACTTATTAGAAACATGATGATTTTGAAAACTGACAACTAAAAAGTGAAAACCATTTTTTACAGTTTCCTGTTTTTTGGTTTTAGTTTTCAAAAAAACTAAAAAGTGAAAACAAAAAATAATAACGAACCGTCCTAAAATAATAAAGATAGAATTGGTCAATTAAATGAAAGGAAAAGGAAGGAGGGGTACCCAAGATCAAGAAAATATTTGTAATCTCCTTCTATCTTTACTTGTTTTCACTCCTATTGTTCCACCTCCATTCTAGCATCACCAACTCACCACTCTTGCACATTCCTTTAAGCTCCATGTTTGGACATGATGAATTGACCTGGGCTCGCTCTCACCAAAACCGGTGAATATTCGGTCAAGACCGCTTACATGCTTGGGAAAGGTGGCATCCTCGATACTTTCCACCAAGCATGGGTGGATATTTGGAGCTCGGAGACCACTCCCAAAGTCCGGCATTTCCTTTGGAGATTGTGTACAAACTCCCTCCCCGTTAAAGCCTTGCTACAGTACCGTCACTTTATTGATGACGCCTCTTGCCCGTGGGGCTGTGGTGTGACCGAGACCGCTGCTCACGCCATATTTGGGTGCTCTCGGGTGATGGATATTTGGGAGGCTTGTGGCTGCTTGCCCTTCTGCCACCAAGCCTTAGATACTCCATTGTGTGATGTTATTGTTAGCTGGCAGCATCTCGAAAAAAGCCTTGTTCAAAAGGGCTCGTTTCTTGCTTGGGTTTTGTGGGGAGAACGAAACAAGTGGGTCCTCAAGGGCGAAGCCACACCACAACAGGTGCTTGTAGAACGAGTGGGGTGACTGGTCGAGGAGCAGGGCCTTTACACCAAGCGAATCTACAATCACACGCTGGCTGCCCCTCGGTCCACGAGTGCCAAGGTTTGGTGCCCCCCCTCCTGATGGTTTGATAAAACTAAATGCTGATGCTTGTTTATCTGATGAAGGCTGGGTTGGGTTAGGAGTTATTGCGCGAAACTCAGCTGGGGCTGTGCTCTTCTCAGCCACAAGACACGTGAAGGCTTTCTGGTTGCCAGAGATTGCGGAAGCCAAAGCCCTTGCGCTAGCAGTCAAACTTGGGAAGCGGTATGGATTTGGGGATGTTATCCTGGAATCGGATTGTCAAGTTGTCATAAACCGGCTCTCAAAACAAGCTCTTTTCCTCTCTGATTTGGATTTTGTTCTTCATGATATTATCTCTGTTTGTAGGTCGTTCCAATCCCTCTCTTGGTCTCATGTTAAAAGAGACGGTAATTATGTTGCCCACCATTTAGCTAAGCTAATCCCCTTTGGGGTTGAACAAGTCTGGGAAAACCACTATCCTTTGGAAGTGGCCCCGTATGTAGTCACTGACTCTTTGGTGATGATATAATATTTGCTTGGCTTTTCCCCTAAAAAAAAAAATCACCACTCTTGCATCGTCCATAACCACAGTCTTATCGTATACAACCATTCCGCCATCACTAAACTACATATATCATGTCAATAATGAAACATCATGTCTATGTAGACATAATCATATTAATAATACATACTTTAGGTTAATTTATTGTCACATTTTTGGTGGCCTTTATTTACTTCACAAGACTCGCCAGAAAAACCCTAGCATTATGACCACAATCCTGATACCATCAATTCACCATAAACGTCGTGTTAATAATATACAAACATTGTGTCAATGTTAAAATAAAACATGTCAATGGTATAAAAGTATCATGTCAATGTATATAATATATTTGTCAATAAATACCATACTTTGGGCACTTTTTTGAAATAAATATCTAGGTCGTTGTCTGAAATTTTATATAAATACCAAGGTTGACTAAATTTTTTTGGAATCACTACCACTTAACGGAATCTTGCAAAAAACGCTAGTTTTGCTCCGTTAGTGGCACATGAAATTACGATTTTTCCCTTTCCTCACCACCACCACCGCCCCTACCACATGCATCAAACCATGCTTGCCACCGTTGCCACCGCCACCACCACCACCCACCCAAAAATCGACCCACCCACAACCACAACCACAACCAACTACAAAACCACCACCACCTCCACCCAATCAAAAATCATCCCACCCCACCATCCTAACCAACTACGAAACCACCACCACCTCCACCCACCAAAAAATCGACCCACCCCACAATACTAACCAAAACCATCACCACCTTGTAATGGTGGTTTAGAGAGAGAAGGGGATCGCAAGGAGAGTGAGTTTCATAGGGTTTTGGTGGTGGTGGTGGTGGTAGTGGTGGTGGAGGAGGAGATTAATGAAAGGTAAAAAGGTAATTTCACATGCCACTAACAGAGCAAAACTAACGGTTTTGCGAAAATCTATTAAGTGGTAGTGATTCCAAAAGAAATTGCAGAAAGTTGGTATTTATATAAATTTCAAACAACCTAGGTATTTATTTTAAAAAAGTGTTTAAAGTATGGTATTTATTAACAAAATTTCCTTATTTATACATCATTTTTACTTCATTATCACTCGCTAAAGACGAAATTCAAAAATCCTAATTGTTGGAGAAGACCCTTGTCCTCTTACTTTCTTTCCTTTTTCAGCATGCCCTTTTTGTTGCATCATATCTTTTGTAGTAATATTATTTAATTTACTGTTTAATAGTTGATCTTGGACTTGAGATCCAAGATAGGATTGATTAAAATTACAAATTTATGCCTTATACGCAAAACTTAAATATGTTTCCCGTTATACAATTTGCAGGATTGTGTACTTCTCTCCAAGAGGGAGTATTCTGATCATTAACATAATATACAGAGATGACAACGGGTCATACTTGGATCAGATTGAGTGTATCCATCATACACCCGGGTGTACCATCACTAGTGGAAAAAACCCCACCTGATGCGGTCAAAACTGGCCTTTCAGATGTGGTTTTGGTTCGCATCAGGTGGCGGCGCAGCAGCTCACTAATAATTTTGATGCGGTCCAAAACCGCATCAGAAAACGATAATCTGATGCGGTTCATAGGGAAAACCGCATCAGATTAGGTGATAATCTGATGCGGTTTTCCTTATGAACCGCATCAGTAAGTCAAAATACTGATGCGGTTCTTAGAATGACCGCATCAGAATGTCAATTGTTAGTGTTAAAAAAAGCACTTTATACAAAGCACAGTATTGTGCTTTGTATAAAGCACTTTATTGTGTGCTTTGTGTCCTCTTAGATCCGGTCCAAATAATAGGGAAAATTACACAAAATAAAAATCAGATTTAACATTTACAAATCCATCTACAACAATATAGTACGATAATCACACAAAAAACTCAACTTATGACATGATAATTACAACAATATATGTACGATAATTAAAAAAATACAGAGGAACAACATGAACACAGAAAATTATTATATATAAAATTACAGAAAATAAGTGTACAGAAAATTAACACACATACCATCCAAATTTATATATGTATAGAAAATTACAATACATATCCAAAACCAACAACTACAAAAAAACCAATATAAAGCGAAGCGAAAATGACGAGGCTAAAAACGAAAAAGATAAAAAATTAAGACCTAAAAAAAACTAAATCAGATAAAAAAAAGGAAAAAATTAAGAGCCTTAAACCAAAAAAATCGAAACGAAAATTAGAACCAAAAAAAACTCAAACGAATAAACGAAGAAATCTAGTAAAAGAACGAAAAAAACGAAAAAACGAAGAAATCCCGTAAAAGAAAAACGAAAAAATTGACGAAAAAATAAAAAACGAAGAAAAAAGACAAAAACGAAGAAATCTCGTAAAAAAACGAAAAAATCTGGAAAAACAAAACGAAAAAACGAAGAAAAAAGACAAAATCAAAATCCCATCAAAACTCAAACGAACCACTTTCGTTCTTCGATTCTTCGTCTCTTCATTTCTTCGTTTCACTCTTCATTTCGTACTTCGTTTCTTCATTACCCATTTTGGCTCTTCATTTCTTCGTTCTTCGTTCATCTTCGTTCTTCGTTTCACTCTTAATTAGGGATGCATGATAGTAGAGAGGAAAGAGGAAAGAGGAGAGAGGAGAGAGGAGACAGCGTGGATGACGAGGAGTAGAGAGTAGAGAGGAGAGAGAGAGAGGGGAGAAGTGGAAAATTAGGGTTTGGGTCTGAGAGTGGTGATTGGGGTTATGAGGGAGGAGAGAGAGTTTGGGTCATATTTGTTCGCGTATGGGCCGTAATTTTTCGCGTGTTGGGCCATAATTCAGTGCTGGTCCAAAGACTGCAAATGTGGGTTTTGAGCGAAAAATAACAAAAATCTGATGCGGTCCACTAAACCGCATCAGATTTTAAATAAACCGCATCAGATTATTTAATCAAATGCGGTCCAATATTCCTCTCCATTTTTAATGTATATTTTCGGATGCGGTTTTACAAAAACTGCATCTGTTACTAAGTGACATATAAGGTTTTTTCCACTAGTGCATGTGCATGGTACACCCGGGGCTAATTTTTACTCATTTACTCATCCGGAACCTCCGAATGTGCATAGTGAGAGTTCTAAATGAGCAAATGAGCAAACAGTTACCTTAGGTGTACCATATTCATGATACACCCGGGTGTATCATGAAAACTTTCGGATCATATTATGTATAATCCGACTCCGACACTACAAGAAACCGGATTTTAAGTTCGATCCTAACTCCGAAAATCCAAATCCGATTCGACTTAAAATCCTAACATTTGACTCCGATCCGACTTTTTTTTTTGTAATACCCCTCATGATTGCTTTAAAGAGATTTAGCAGGCTACTCATTCCAACAAGATGCATCTTTCTTTTAGGGAGCTCATTTCCTTAGTTACTCCACATTTAAGCGTGATTGACTGGGAGTAGTCCAGGGATGGGCGACCTCCTGGGAAGTTTCTCGGGGTGCACATGAGTGAGGACAAAATGCGCCGGAAGAACTTGTGTTGGTTATTGAGGACAGTTGTTGTCCCTGGATGCACATTGGTGACGATAGACTCGACTCCGGAAGAGTCGGGGTGTTACATTTTTCCTCCCTATTTCTTTTAATAGAAAAATCTTATATGTAGTACAAATAATCTAATCATTACTATTTTTTTAACAATCTAATCATTACTATTTTTTAAAAATCATATGAAAATCTTATATAATACAAATAATCTAATCATTAGTATTTTTTTAACAATCATTTTTTTTAATAGAAAAATCTTATATAGTATAATACAATTGCCACAAAGTCGGAATCAGGGTATACATACACAATACAATAATATAAAAGACTAATTGCCTCAAAATTGGAGTTGGAACTGGATGTCGGGTCGGATTATGTCGAAGTTAAACATCCCTCGGAGTCGGATTTTTTTGGGATTCGACGTCGATCCTCCTCTAACTTGGACTCGGACTTCTTAAACGGAGTCGGAGTTGGATTCAGATTACTTCTTCCAGAGTCGGCTAAGAATTTTTCCTTCAGATCGAACCAGAGTCGGTTCCGGACTAAATTGCCATCGTTAATAATATATACTTCCTCCGTTCCAAAATAAGTGAAACACTTGTCTCAAAAAGCTCTCACGTAAATGAGAGAAGTGTTTCACTTATTTTGGAACGGAGGAAGTATAGATATACAATCCTAATTCTAATAGGACTACAATACATGAGAACACTAACTTACTTAATTACAAAAATAATACCTTTCACTAAATATTAAAAGCTTATTTATACTCCCTCCGTCCCAGAATACTCTTGACACTTATCAATGCACGTAGTTTTAGATGATAAGTTGTTGTTTGGTTATGAATTGTTATTTTTATTGAAAAATAGATGTGATAGGAGTTAGTAGTTAGTAAAATTAGTATTATTTTATTTTAAGGAGAGAGAGTGTGGGCCATGGTTAGAGTTGGTGGGTAGTAGGAGTGATATTATTTTATTTTAAGGAGAGAGAGTGTGGGCCAATGCTTAAAAGGTAGAAGGATTAAAATAATAGTGGGTCATATCCAAAAATAGAAGTGTAAATAGTATTATGGGACAGATGAAAAAGGAAAGTGTAAAGAGTATTATGGGACATATGAAAAAGGAAAGTGTAAAGAGTATTGTGGGACGGAGGGAGTATATTTTTTACCACAACCCCGCAGTCGGAGTGAAAGGAGGCTAGATTCTCAGAGTGGATCTGAAATCCAAAAAAGTCATTGCGGAAGACCTTTAGTAAAGATGTATGCACACAGTGACACAAATAGGGAATATGCAACACACAAACATTTTTTCGACGAAATAGATATGCAACTCGGTATCTTTAGTTCACTGATGCTGAAACGGGTTGCTAGACAAGCACACAATAGAAACATTATCACTCTGAACAAGAACAAACCTTGTGAAGAGGACAATCAACAATGTAGCTCAACTAAAAGGTTACGGGGCCAACATGTCGCGGCAACGATGTTAGCGACGCCTTAATATTATGCCTTTGCAATGAAACAGGAGAGCATAACTTGTCATTTAGAGGACCAAGTTATAAGATTATTGTACATAATATGTCATCATAATATATTTCTTCGGTGACAAATGACAGGGAGAGATAACTTTTATTGAACAAAATAAAAAGTTGCATATGATAATAATATAAACGAAATTCCATCTCAAACTCAATACTTAATTATCAAAAAAAAAAATACCAACTCAAAACTTGACTAATTAGTTACCGACACAAATTTACCACTATCAAAATAAGATTTCTATATCTGCATCGACAAGTTTAATGCACTATGTGGTCCCATGATAAATTTGTTGAAGACTTCTACTTCCGTGGAAAATATTTTCATATAGAGAAAATAATATCAAAATATGCACAAAATGGATGAGGGGCAGACTGGCCTACCTACATGATTAAGATCTAAAAAAGTTAACGGGCTAGACCAGGATCTCATTGGTAGGTAAGAAGGTATTATACTCATTTTGTTTTATAGGTATTGTCAATCTAATTAGCTAATGTAGCAAATAGCAATAATAAACGTTTTAATTTTTTAACTCTTATTATGCATTGCGTGTTATTTGACTTATTGAGTAAGTGGATTGACTTATTGAGCAATGCCTTGTATTCCTTTCATGTACGGAAGTAATAACATTCAGTAAGTATTTTTTCCAAGTAAAAAATCAATTGTGAGTGGGGGATAGCATAGTGGTTAGTGTTCCCTTCTCGATTCCAAGAGGTATTGGGATCGATTCTCACCTTAGGCAAATTAGGATCCCCTTTATTCTCCCCAACTTGTCAATATTTCTCATTACCTTATAAATAAGTAAAAAATCAATTTATAATCCCCTTCTATTGTTTTGCATAACCTTAGAAATATTATATGAGTAACTTCAATTATTTTTTGGACCTCATAATTAACCTCATTTAATTTATGAGTAATGCTATTTAATCATAAAAGACTTACATCATTTATTCATACCGGTAAGCTCAATTAATCATACGAGTAACCCCAAATGTTCACAAAAGTAACCGCATTTATTCATAGTAGTAACACATCTGTTCATCAGAGTAAACTGATTAGTATTTCCTTTTGTTATAAAAGTAACACTATTGTTTATAAGAGTAAACCCTTTTATTGTTAAGAGTAACCTCATTCGTCAAGCGTAACCACATTTAATCATATGAGTTACTCCATTCGTTCACAATAGTAACCCGACCCCTTCTATTCATTAGTATTTTAGCTTTTTCCTTAGAACTTAGTAATGCACCCTTTTGTATTTTTTTATGTTTTAGGTGTTGGCTCCAAGGTTATCATCCCACACAACGAACATAGAAGGGTTCATCGGGGTAAAACAAGATGTTTTTGGAAGGGTTTGTGCATAAGAGAAGGGTTTGCATACAAGGGTCAATTTCAAATGGATATTTCTCACAACATACTTAATATTTTGGGAAGATTCAAGTTGTTTTTATTCATACCGGTAACCTCAATTAATCATACGAGTAACCCCAAATGTTCACAAAAGTAACCGCATTTATTCATAGTAGTAACACATATGTTCATCATAGTAAACTGATTAGTATTTCCTTTTGTTATAAAAGTGACCCTATTGTTTATAAGAGTAAACCCTTTAATTGTTAAGAGTAACCTCATTCGTCAAGCCTAACCACATTTAATCATATGAGTTACTCCATTCGTTCACAATAGTAACCCGACCCCTTCTATTTATTAGTATTTTAGCTTTTTCCTTAGAACTTAGTAATGCACCCTTTTGTATTTTTTTTATGTTTTAGGTGTTGGCTCCAAGGTTATCATCCCACACAACGAACATAGAAGGGTTCATCGGGGTAAAACAAGATGTTTTTGGAAGGGTTTGTGCACAAGAGAAGGGTTTGCATACAAGGGTCAACTTCAAATGGATATTTCTCACAACATACTTAATATTTTGGGAAGATTCAAGTTGTTTTTATTCATACCGGTACTTCAATTAATCATACGAGTAACCCCAAATGTTCACAAAAGTAACAACATTTATTCATACTAGTAACACATCTGTTCATCAGAGTAAACTGATTAGTATTTTCTTTTGTTATAAAAGTAACCCTATTGTTTATAAGAGTAAACCCTTTTATTGTTAAGAGTAACCTCATTCGTCAAGCGTAACCACATTTAATCATATGAGTTACTCCATTCGTTCACAAGAGTAACCCGTCCCCTTCTATTCATTAGTATTTTAGCTTTTTCTTTAGAACTTAGTAATGCACTCTTTTGTATTTTTTATGTTTTAGGTGTTGGCTCCAAGGTTATCATCCCACACACCGAACATAGAAGGGTTCATCGGGGTAAAACAAGATGTTTTTGGAAGGGTTTGTGCACAAGAGAAGGGTTTGCATACAAGGGTCAACTTCAAATGGATATTTCTCACAACATACTTAATATTTTGGGAAGATTCAAGTTGGAGATGAAAATTTGGCTCGATGCTTTTCAACACTGGTCAAAAGCTCGATTCCGATGAAAAACAAGTAAGATATTGCCTTTTGAAAATGAGCCGACAGAGCTGACGCGTGTGGGGCCGCACAGAAAAACGCGCTAGTTAAAAATATATATCAAAGCTTCTTGGCTAAGATTCTTCTTAGTCATTTTAATGACTAAACTGAGTTCCAATTTATAACATTTTTGTATCTGTATAAGGAAATTTTATATCATTTTTAACTATATTTTTATCAGTTTAAACCATATATTTATCAATTTATGTACTTTTTTTATCAGTTTATCAATTAATGACTCAGACGAGTTTCAGTTAGACATTTTTGTATCAATTTAGGGAACTTTTATATTAGTTTGTGTATATATCTTATCATTTTATGAGTATTATTTATCAGTTTATGGCATAAACTTATCAGTTTATCTACAGAACTTATCAATTTACGTAAATATCAATTTTTTATTGAAGACAAACACAAACTTAATTAGGTAATATTCTCTATAGGAAAACCTTATTAAACATACCAATAGAAAAAGTAGGAAGAACAAATAAAAACCGGTACAGTATTATTAATTATATAAATAGAATTATAAAGAATCAAGACAAATCATTGCTATATGGCCTCAAAAAACTCGCTTAATTGGCTGCCTTATGAGGTTTTTTATATTCAAAATCGATTAGTCTCAAAAGTTCATGGGATTAGGTTTTCGTGTTGGCCTGTTTGGTGTGGGTGAAGGTCCCTCCCTCCCATAGTCCCATTGCATGTACCCATCTCAACTTTTCACAGTCAAGCTACTAAACCATTAAGAAATATAGGCAGTACTTATCACTCAAAAATTATTGTTATGCAACTGTACTCGCAAACATAGTTTAAGATATTATTTTCTTCTAATTGAAGTGAGTAAAGCCAAAATGGTGATACATGTTTAGGAAAAGTTGATTTAGTAAATATATTATTTCCTCTCATGTTAGTAGTGATGGAGGGAGTAAAAGAAGAATTTCATAACATTCAACAAAAGAGTTGATTCATCATACACATATCATGTGCATGGTACACCCCAAGACTATTTTTTTGCTCATTTAGAACTCTTTTTTTAGTATATTTTGCTCGTTGGATGATTTCAAATGAGCAAAAAAAATAGCATCGGATGTACCATGCTCAGTTGCTTACTGTACACTCGGGTGTATGATAAATTTTTTGTTCAACTAAATAAGAAAGTCTCATAAACAACAAATTCATAATTTTTTTTTTGGAATAGCAAATTTGATGATGTGAAAGCATACATATGCATAAAATAGTACAGTTGTGTAAAAAAATTTGAGTGATAAACTTAATTCATTAACAAAAGGTCATCAGACCTTTTTCTTTAGTTCAATTCAGTTTTTATTACTTTATTTCAATAAATCTACTTGTTATATGAGTGTGGTTCGTTGTTTTTCGTCTCCCTATGGTGGAGTATTGTTCATCGATCTTTGTTAGGCTCATGTTGGAGTCATTGTTTGTTTGCTTAGTTGTTTGTTTTCTGTTGGTTGAATATCGTGAAAATAATGTTGGTAAATATTTATGCAGGATCATATAGAGCCAGTTAAGCTGTGAAGCCATGCTTTATCTTCATCACTCCACTGATCTTCAGTACATTCTTTCACTCTACTACAAACATCAAATTTAATTGCTCTTATCACCACATCATGTCTGGTCAGTGGTCACAGCTGAGTTCCACAGAACATTGTTTCTCAACCTCCAGATGTGATAAACAGTGGCAGCAAGAGCACAGTAACAAACTTGCCTTCTCTTCCGACTTCTGTATTTCTACCCCACTTTTTCCAAGAAGTATACAAAGTTTCCTGAGTAGCAACACGAATACTTAGTCATTCCATGATAATTCATGTGCAAATTCTCATACTACCTGTGCACTGCAAGAACAAATGAGAACAGGATTTGTTTCTGCTAAGAAATTAAGGATTGTAATGAGTTGAGTGATTCGATGTGGGCCCCAAGAGCGTTCGCCTGAGCTCCGATGTCCGTACACCTGAATCCTGCAAAACAAGGTTAGACTACCCCGGGGTGTTTCCGGGATCGCCCCTCCGACGCTCAAGTCAGATGTGATTGAGGTAGAGAGAGAAGTAAGGTCTAGAGAGAGATGCTCTAGTTTGTTAGGTGAGAATTCAATACCTGTTCATTGATGAGACAGTTGGTTTTTATAGTGTTGGGGATTTTCCAGACAGGAAACATTATTCAGATGGGCCTTTTTGGTAGCAATGGGCATGCTACCTTTTCCGGCAATGGTCATTTCATCCTTTTAGGGATTTTCCAAATGCTGGTGATTAGGTCAACCTTTAGAGTGGGACCCATTGTTGCCCGGTTTTATGCTTTAAGAGGCTTTTATGATCTTTGTTGGGCGGCTGATCAATTGAGCCCAAACAATTAGCCCCACGCCATAGATGGGGGGTTTTGACAACTTGACTGAAGAGGCGCCCGTCTGTGGCGGAATGATGACCGTCTTATCTCAGACTGGCTTACCTATCGTCCGAAGGGGGAACGCCGACCGGGTCCTTCCGGAGGGATGCCGACCCGGTCCTCTCTTGCTTGATTAGGAGAGTGCCGACTGGATCCCTTCCTATTGGAGGAAGGATGCCGACCCGGTCATCTTTGCTGGATGAGGAGAAGGCCGACCGGGTCCCTTCCTATTGAAGGAAGGGTGCCGACCCGGTCACCATTTACCAGATGAAGAGAGAGCCGACCGGGTCCAATCCTTTTGAAGGAATAGTGCCGACCCGATCCTCTCTTGCTTGATTAGGAGAGTGCCGACCGGGTCCCTTCCTATTGAAGGAAGGTTGCCGACCCGGTCACCATTTACCAGATGAAGAGAGAGCCGACCGTGTCCGATCCTTTTGAAGGAATGGTGCCGACCCGGTCCTCTCTTGCTTGATTAGGAGAGTGCCGACCGGGTCCCCTCCTTTTGAAGGAAGGGTGCCGACCCAGGTCATCCTTTGCTTCGGATGAGGAGAGTTCAGGCCAGGGTCCCTTCCCATTGAGGGAGAGGATACGGGCCCGGTCATCCTTTGGCGGATGAGGAGAGTTCTGACCGGGTCCCTTCCCATTGAGAGGAGGATGCCGACCCGGTCATCCTTTGTCGGATGAGGAGAGTTCCGACCGGGTCCCTTCCCATTGAGGGGAGGATGCCGACCCGATCATCCTTTGACGGATGAGGAGAGTTCCGACCGGGTCCCTTCCCATTGAGAGGAGGATGCCGACCCGTCATCCTTTGGCGGATGAGGAGATTACCGACCAGGGTCCCCTCCCTGCGAAGGAAGTGGGCCGACCCGGTCATCCTTTGCCGGATGAGGAGAGTTCCGACCGGGTCCCTTCCCATTGAGAGGAGGATGCCGACCCGGTCATCCTTTGGCGGATGAGGAGATTGCCGACCGGGTCCCCTCCTACTGAAGGAAGTGGGCCGACCCGGTCATCCTTTGCCGGATGAGGAGAGTTCCGACCGGGTCCCTTCCCATTGAGAGGAGGATGTCGACCCGGTCATCCTTTGACGGATGAGGAGATTGCCGACCGGGTCCCCTCCTACTGAAGGAAGTGGGCCGACCCGGTTATCCTTTGCCGGATGAGGAGAGTGCCGACCGGGTCCTTTCACATTGAGAGTAGGAGCCCGACCCGGTCTCTCCTTTATGACCATGGCGCCACTCGAACGAGACGCTTATGAGCCCCAAGTTGGTCCGAGTGGGTGCTAGCTGATACTTGGCCATACTTGACCAGGTATAGAAGCGACTCGGCAAAGGAGGGGTGCTCCTGTTGGCCGAGCAAGGTACTAGGCCACTCGGTGAGGGGCTAATGAGCCCCAAGTTGGTCCGAGTGGGTGCTAGCTGATACTTGGCCATACTTGACCAAGTATAGAAGCGACTCGGCAAAAGAAGGGTGCTCCTGTTGGCCGAGCAAGGTACTAGGCCACTCGGATGAGGGGTTAATGAGCCCCAAGTTGGTCCGAGTGGGTGCTAGCTGATACTTGGCCATACTTGACCAAGTATAGAAGCGACTCGGCAAAGGAGGGGAGCTCCTGTGTGGCCGAGTAGGGTATGGTGCCACTCGGATGAGGGGCTAATGAGCCCGAAGTTGGTCCGAGTGGGTTTCATATTTTGGATGAAGGAGGTGCGCCTATTCTGCCCGACCGGGTATGTTCCGACCTGAAATGCCACATGGCCACTCTTGATACTTGGGATGTTGGGACCCTTGTATTAGGGTTTGTGGAGGGACTTTGACGTTTCGACTTCCTTGGGTCTGAAATATTTTTGCTTCAGTTTATTGGACTTTTCACTGAATGGACTGAGTTGGTCCAGTTGGGCCCTTATTAGAAGCCCATTAGAGCAACGCGGGGGGGTTTGCGTTGCGCCTCCCCCGAGGTACCCCTATATATGTATGTGAGGAGAGAGAATTTGAGGACCATTTGCTCATTTCCTCATTCTCTCTCTCTCAAAAATCTCCAAATCCTCTCAATTTGCCCAAGTTCTTTTTCCAGCTTATTCGTCCGACCAGGTACGCTTTTGTTCTTTTAAGTTTTCTCTTTCTTTCTTTTTCTTTCGAATAATCTCGGCCGACTCCCTTGTTTATAAATAATGGGAGATTCGTCCGAGTCGTCGACACCTCCAGCCTCACCTTCTTATAAAATGTCCGAGGAGGTGAGAGGGATGGGAATAACTCTAGTGTCGACGGTAATAAGGCTGCCAGGCCCTCGGGCCGTGCCCGACGCGATTGCTCTCCCGAGTCAGTCTTCTTCGATGGAGGAGGAAGTCGAGAGTGTCATTCCCTACCCTTGGGAGGTGTCGTTGGCCTATCCTCCTTCGCGGAGTTACTTAGACAAGTATTTGTCTTGTGATGTAGTAAGGGTTGAGATGCCGAGAGGAGCAGGTGAAGCGACTACCTCGGGTCGGGAACTGGAGTATCCCTACCTTGATCCAAAAGGGGGCCGGGGACTTTCTTTCCCAGAGCCGGCGTGATAAAATCCACGACCGAGGACCTCGGAGGGACAGCGACAAGATTTCAAATCAAAGACCCGTACTATCTTGTCCGACCGGAGGCGCATCATACGATTCTGTCTCCACCGCTTTGGGTGCGTTCTTGCATTTATTACAAGTCGTTGGAGATGGGGCTTCGGTTCCCCGACCAACTTCGTCAAGGAGTTATTAAATGCGTACAACTTGGCGATCCGCCAAGTTTCTCTAAACTCTGGGGCGGGATCAATGCCTTCCCGGGTCCTCTGTCATCTCATGAACATCCGACCGACCCTCGAAGCTATGGAGACATTTGTATAAGTTGGTCGAGGTCATGGCTGCGACGAACGGGCCGGTTGGTGGAGCTTTCGGATCCAGACCGGGTTATCGTCTTGTCCTCAACCTCCCCACATCTCTCGGAAGGGGTTCCGTAGGGAATTCGCCTTTGTTTACTTTGGCGGAGATTGGGGAGTCCCTTTGATTCCTCCCCCGACTGAGCCCCTCGTTGCTCTGAACTACCGAGTAGGAGATCTCGACGACGAGGAGGGAGCTGCGGCCTGTTACATGCAGACCGAGTCGAGGATCGTTGATGGGGGCGAGGTGTTCGTACTGGGCAATGGTTGCCCGATTGCAAGCTCTTCCGGGACGAGCATTTCCTCTCGGCTATGGGTCCGAGTTCGACCTTTCGGAAGGGTGTCTGCCGAGGAGATGGGGCGGTCGGTTATGATAATTTTTGCATTCTATTTTAACTAACATTTGTGCACTTTGTTTTGTTTTGCAGAGCCCGCCCGAGCGTACATTGAGGAAGTAGATCCGACAATGGCTGACAAACTAAACGTGGCGGCGATGAGAGCGGCTCGTTTGAAGGCCGAGATTGCGGCGAAAACCATGAAGGTCTCCGCTCCTCCTAAGGTAAAAATTAATCTTGTTGTTGCTGTCCTTTTGTCCCGACCAACTGTTTCTCGGCCCTTTTTATTTTTGGCTAACTGTATTTTCCTTCTTTGTAGGACCACCCAAGCCGAAGACCAAGAAGAGGAAGGAGCGGTCATCCGACAAGGTGGCCCAAAAAAAAGGCGTCGCTAGGTCAAAGGCCGAGCGGGGAAAGGGCCAAGGGCCGACCGTAAGGAGACCGAGAGGAGGGTCGGTGGAAGTCATCGGCCCCAAGGGCCTCCCCAACCAGAGGCCGACGGGGGAGATATTTCCCTTCATTCTTCGACTTAGGCCCATTGGGAGTCCCCAATATACTCCTTTGTCTCCCTCGCGGAATTGCACGGGGACGGCTCGAGGGGCGTGATTCCGATGCCCGTCCCCTTCCCGGGGCTGAGCAGGAAGGAAACGGATGGGCGCTGGTCCAAGGCCATCGAGCTCATATACACTCCTGCCGACCGGGAGTACCTTCAAGTTACTCATGGTCAGAATGAGACCAACGAGCTTTTTCGCTCCTGGCACGATGTAAGAGTTTTTGCTTTCCCTATTCGTCTTACTTTGTTTTTACTTGTGATTTTTTAACCCTTCTAACTCTTTTTCGTTTCAGTTCTCCGTTCGGATGGCCAATGTCGCCCAGAATCGGGTGAGCTTGGCCGAGGAAGTGGCCGACCTCAAGGAAGCAGCCAAGAAGCACTTCGATGAGGTCTATCGGGCTAAGGAAGACAAGCGAATTGCCGAGTCCAAGCTTGCCGATGCGGAGACCGCCATAGAAAAGGACCAGAAAGATTTTGCTGAGGAGCGGGCGACGTGGGAAAAGGAGAAGGCTGACCTCACCCTTGCCCGAGACTCGGCTTGGACCGCCAGGGATGATGCCCTCGTCAAGCTAACGGCGGCCGAGCTTAAGGTTACCTCTCTTGAAGCCAAACTGACCGAGCTCGAAAGCAAGGTTAAAACCGAGGAGCAGTGGTTCTCCAACTGGGAGAAGTCAGATGCGGCCGAGGCCTATGCTAACGAGGTTGGCAGCGCGGCCCACAAGATGGGGGAAGACGAGGCCCTCGATCGGCTGAAGAAAGTCCTGGCTGAGTCTCACCCAGATCTGGTCTGGGCCGACGTCTGGTCAGGTTATCAGATGTCGATCGAGGCCGACAACGCCGAGATCTTGGCTCGGCTGAAGGCTGAGGGGTCCGACGCTGATGAAGAGGATGATGATGAGGACGTTGGCCGAGTGAACGTCGATGTCATTGATGGCGACAATGACGACGATGATGATGTTGCCGACGAAGGTGCGTCTTTGGTCGGGGGGAGGACTGGTCGGTGATAACACCGGTGTTGATACCAAGGGCACGACTGATCTCCCTCCCCCTAACTCTTAGGGTATTTTATGAATTGTATTTGTAGTTGTTCTGTCAACTTTTTGTAATACTCGCCCTTTTTAATGAAATCTATCATTTGGTCTTCAATTTGCTTGTTTGTTGATTGCAATATTATCCAGCTAACTTCAATGTCTCCGCCTGACTTGCCCATGAACCATTTATCATGCGCTGAAAGTTCCCGAGTAGGCGTCATTTGGTATTTTATTAGCCGAACATTAGAAACTGACTAATAATCTGATTCACTCGTAAAATTGCCGAGTCACCGAATTTTGGCGAAGAATATCAATCTGTTTTTTGGTTAAGTCTAATTATACCCGATCAACTCCGGCCGGCCCGCGGGCCTGGCCCGGCCCGGCCCGGTTTTGGGCGGGCTTGGGCGTTTTTTGGGCCGCGGGCCGGGCGGCCCGGCCCGGTCAAAATTTTTTTTTTTGGGCGGGCTTTGGACAAGCAAAAAAACACTTTTTAGCCTAAAATTTGGGCCCGGCCCGTTTAGGCCCGCAAAAGCCCGCTCGGCCCGGCCCGAAATACCGGGCTTTGGGCACAATTTTTTGGCCCGGATTTGGGCCCGGCCCGGCCCGGCCCGCAAGATGGGCACTTTTTTTTTGGCGCGGCCCGGCCCGAACCCGGCCCGGCCCGGTGTTTGATCAGGTCTAAGTCTAATAGATTGGCTATGATACAAAATTTGCCGACCAGCTATAGTTTATGTTTTTTTTAAAAACAAGAGAGCCAACTTTAGGAAATCGACTTTGCTACAGATGTGCCGACCAGCTATAATTACAGTTACTACAATGTATATGCCCCATATTGCAAGTAACAAACTACACAAAATATTTCTTGAGGTTGTCCCCATTCCAGGGTCGGGCCAGGGGGACTCCTTCGGGAGACTCTAGTCGGTATGTGCCGGGCTTAATGATTTCCGTGACTTTGTATGGGCCGTCCCAGTTAGGCCCTAGCTTCCCTTTCAAGTGTGAGAGCCCTGTGGCCTCGACTTTTCGAACGACCCAATCGCCTAGCTGAATTGGCCGGGATTTCACTCGGCGATTAAACATCCGAGTAACTCTTTGCTTGTACTTGATAGACTTCAGCAGCGCGTTGCCCCTTGTCTCGGGCAACAAGTCTAGGCTGATCGGTTTTTCTTCCTCGTTCTTCTCGAAGTCGTAGAAGGTCATTCGAGGAGAAGGGATGCCGACCTCCACTGGTAGGACCGCCTCACTCCCGTATACCAGGGTGAAAGGCGAGTGCCCCGTTGCTTCCTTGGCAGTGGTTCTGGCCGACCAGAGGACTCCAGGCAGGTTATCGACCCATGCTCCTTTGGCAGCCTCCAGAGACTTCTTGATTCCTTTGAGAACTATTTTATTGGCCGACTCAGCTTGCCCGTTCGTTTGCGGCCTTGAGACTGCGGAGAATTTGGTACATATTCCGAACCGAGCACAGTAATCCCGGGTCGGGCCGCTGTTGAATTGGCGTCCATTGTCGGAGAACAGAACTCCGGGAACTCCGAATCTGGTGATGATGTTCCTCCAAATGAACGCTTGAACTTGTTTATCCATTATGGAGGAGAGTGGTTCGGCCTCAGTCCATTTGGTGAAGTAGTCAATGGCGACTATCAGGAACTTTCTTTGACCTGAGGCTGGGGGAAATGGTCCGAGTAGGTCCATGCCCCACTTATCAAATGGCAGGACTGCTTGAATTGTTGTCAAGGGGGTGGTCGGTGCTCGGGGAATATCCGAATGGATGCGGCGCAGACGGACATCTCTTTACCGGCGTCTGTTTTCAGAGTAGGCCAGTAGTATCCGGCTCGGAGAGCTTTTCCAGCTATGGTCCTTCCCCCTTGGTGACTTCCACAAGCCCCTTGGTGGATTTCCCTGAGGATGCAATTTCCTTCCTCGGGGGTGACATATTTAATTAAGGGATGGGTGAAGGACTTCTTGTAGAGTTGATTCTCGTGCCATAGAAACCATCCGGACTTGTGTTTTACCCGTCCGGTCTCCTTGTGATCCTCGGGTAGTTTCCGTCTCTCAAATATCCGACTACCTCATCCATCCATTCAGACGTCCGATTCAATACAAGTAGTTCCTTGATATTGATGCAGGGCTGCCGAAGGACTTCCCACATGATTGTTCGGGGAGCCGACCCTTCTGCCGAACTGGCCATTCGGGCTAAAGCATCAGCTTGCTGATTTTTCGATCGTGGTATGTGGGTGATATTGAACTGAGATAGCTTTTTGATTATGTCCTGGGCCTTGGCCAAATACATTCTCATGTTGTCTTCTTTGGCCTCGTATTCGCCCGATACCTGACCCACTATCAACTGCGAGTCGGATTTAGCATTAATCACGGTTGCCCCGGCCAAGATGCATAACTCCAATCCGAGGATCAGGGCTTCATATTCAGCTTCATTGTTGGAGCCTAAGAACTCAAATTTGATGGCATATTCCATCTTTTCTCCGACCGGGGGTTTGATGACCAGTCCGGCTCCACAACCTGTCCTGGTAGACGAGCCATCCACTTGCAGCTCCCAGCTATCTTGCCTGCTGATTGGGGGCCTGGATGTGCACTCTGTTATGAAATCAGCCAAGGCCTGGGCTTTGATCGCCCTTCTGGGCTCATATTCTAACCCAAAATCAGCTAGCTGATCCGCCCAATCGGTCATCCGACTAGAGTGGTTCCTGCTTTCAATAAGCTTCCTGAGCGGCTGACTAGTGAGGACCTTAATAGGATGGGCCTGGAAGTAAGGTTTGAGCTTCCGACTAGCCATTACTAAGGCGAAAACCATTTTTTCCACTTCGCTGTATTTGGCCTCTGCTCCTCGAAAGGCGTGGCTTATGAAGTAGACTGGGTGTTGTTTTTCTTCTCTTTCGGCTATCAAAACAGCGCTGAGTGCGTATTCTGAAATAGCCAAATAAATGAACAGTGTTTCCCCCGGCAAGGGGGATATCAATTTTGGGAGTGTTGATAGATGCGTTTTGAGGGAGGTGAAAGCCTGCTCGGCTTCGTCATCCCAAGCGAATTCTTTTCTTTTCAGAGCTTTGAAGAAGCATAAGCTCTTATCTGCTGACCGTGATAGAAAGTGACCGAGGGCAGCCAAACAGCCTGTTAGGCGTTGTACCTCTCTCACATTCTGAGGGGACTTCATTTCTACCACTGCCTTAACTTTGTCAGGATTGGCTTCGATTCCCCTCTCATCGACCAGGAATCCGAGACATTTTCCTCCCTTCACCCCGAAAACACATTTTTTCGGGGTTAGCATCAAGCGGTATTTCCTCAGAGTACTGAGGGTCTCTTTTAAATCTGAGGGGTGATCACCCTGAATTTTTCTTTTGACGATCATGTCGTCAACGTACACTTCGATGTTCCGACCCAGTTGGTCGCTGAATATCTTGTTGACTGTACGCTGATACGTAGCCCCCGCGTTCTTGAGCCCGAAGGGCATCATTCTGTAGCAATACACTCCTTGATTGGTGATGAACGCAGTGTGTACTCTATCCTGCTCGGCCATCGGGATTTGGTGATATGGGCGGGCGCGGATGTGTCGTTGTGCACCGCACCCGGCCAAAGATAAAATTTCTCCTACTCTCTTTTACAATTAAATGTAGAAGGGAAGTAAGGTTCGTATCCACAGGGAAACAGGGACAAGTTTAATATCTAGCGTGAATCAATACCTAGATGACTCTAAAGGTCGAGTAACCTAATAACAAGGGGGGTTTTCAAATAGATTTACTAACAAACTAAAATTAACTAGCAACTAAATAAAATGAGAAATCAATATGGGAAGATCTTGAATCCGATTAACATCCACTTCAATTCATTATCGATCCTTGAACCTCCACTCTAATTATTTCCTTAATTATCTATTGCTGAGAATTAATCTCGTGTTCTCCTTATTCCTAGTTGAATAGCACGATCAGCGTGACTATAAAACCCTAACTAAAGGATAACCTAGTCCGATCGCGTCTAAGTTCAATCCAATAGCAGCAATAAACACAGAGAACCAACAGACCTGCTAACGTCATACAAGCGATAAACATTCAACAGTTGATTCAATTTCCCCAAGAAATAACCAAGACGATCTGCATCTAAGTTACTTCCTAGTTTGCTACCAATTGATAAAAGAATAAAACAATCTGATTCTATTCTTAAATCTAGCATTAGATTAATTACACAATCAAACTAGTAATATTCCTAGCATAATCATGCAAAAATCATAGAAAGCAAGCATAGAAATTAAACCATAATCAAAGGAACTAAATAGAGAGGAAAGATCTCACAATAATGCTTGAAGCTTCATATTAATCTCGTTCAAGAACGGTTCAAGCTACAATCGGCATAGCAATAGCCAATTCCATAATTGAAATCCCTAAAAACTAAACTAGAAAATAAAAACTAAAAAGAGAAGATAAGAAGAGAAGAATGGAGTGTTGGATATTCTCTCTCCTCAAGTGTGTGTCCCACAAGGTCCAAAAACAAAGTTTAGTATTTATACTAAGGCTCAAAAGTCAGCCGACACTTACACCGACCTAGGGGTCGCGAGGTGCGAAGTAGGTCGCACCGTGCGAAGAGTTCTTGCCTCCAACACGAGCCGAAGAGGGGGCGCAGCCAAGAGGTCGCACCGTGCGAAGAACCTCGCGAGGTGCGAGCGGGCGGAGTCGCGAGGTGCGACCTAGCTCGCGAGGTGCGAGCCGCCTCGGCCCCGCTTTGCTGCGAGCGCGTGCCGGGCTTGCGATGATGGAGCGGCGGGCGACGAGCCCTGGGCTGGCATGGGCTGTGCGATGCGGGAGCGCTGGGCGAGCATGCTGCTGGGCGCGCGCAAGGCTTGCGGTAGTGCTTGCTGCGATGGGCGCGCTGGGCTGGGTGCTGCTGGGCGCACGCATGGGCGATGCTTGTGCTGGCTTGGGTGCTGCTTGCTATGCTTGGTGCTGCTGTGATGGGCGAGGCTTGGGCTTGCGGTGGAGTTTGATGCTTTGCTTGGCGAGCTTGTGGTGATGCTTAGCTTGCGGTGATGCTTGGCTCAATGCATTTCACCTTGGAAGCTCGGAATACATGACATTAACACAACTTATCTCGCAAAACTCCGAACTTCCGCTAAGGGTTAAATAAAACACGAATGTGAACAATTATGATCAAAACCTCTAGCGAAGTGCACCCAAAATAACGTACATACACCGTATAACATGAGCGTATCAAATACCCCCACACTTGAACTTTACTCGACCTCGAGTAAACTCAAAATGAGGATCACCAAAAAGATCTTCACCCAAATTATCAACACCAACCTCTCTCTCCACCAACTACATCATCATCATCACATCTTAATGAAATACGCTCAAAACCTAAACGTAAGGGACGATGATTCCCTCACACTTAGATTCAAGCTCACCTGAAGTATACAAAGACGCGACAACAACAATAACCAGCAAACGACAACCAAAATGTGAGCTCAAATCCTGAAGGATCTCAAAGGAGTTGAACTCACTCAAAAGCCACAATCAAAATGACAGCTCGCCTAAAACCTCAAAAGATAAACTAAAACTACTACTACTACAACTAATTTAGAATAGCAAGCCATGGAACAAAGACAAAAAGGTATAAATTCCATGCTTACTCCCATAAACAAACAATCAACCAAAAGAATGTGAAAGCCAAAATAAATCTTCACAAAATCAAGGATGAAATAACCAACCCAACCCGAAAACGCTTTCCACCTTATGACACCATCTCCGGCAAATGAGTTTTCAAAGTACAAAATTCTCTCTTAATCTCTCATTTTGCCTAGGAGCCCTTTCGGGTTTTCATCCTAGTTTCACACATTTCTTTTTGGTTGCATCTCACCATCTTACCCGCTCAATATAAGCCACTTTTTTTTGCATAGGTTGCCCTTTCGGGTTTTCAACCTATCCGGGCCCCCATTTTTGCCCGAGTCGCCCGCCCTTGCGGGTTTTCAACTCAGCGGGATTCTTTTCATCACTTTTTTTTTTTTATATTCTTTTTTTTTCATTTTTTTTTTTCATTTTCATTTTTTTTTTTCAAATTGAAAGTAATATATACAACATAGATACATGAGAATGAGAATACCCTCCCCCCTACTTAAACTACACATTGTCCTCAATGTGTCGACAATTAAAAGAAAAAGTAAACTGAAAAAGGGGAGAAATTTGAAAATCGGGTAAATCGAAGATCGAATGCTCAAAACTCATGAAAAGCAATCCGTCAAACTCAAATTTCTTAACAACACCAACTCAAATCTCATAACTCAACTCACAACCCTCTCACTCGAATCACTCAAACAAATGACAAATTCAAAATTTTAAATTCTTGAGATTTGCACCTAACTTAAGAGAGCGAAAAGATACATTAACAATCTCAACCCTCTAGTTGTACCAACTCCTAGTTATTTGAAGTCCTCCCAACGGATTTTCTTTTGCGGATTTTGGTTACAAGTGAATTAAGATTGGTTGTGGATCTTTTTAGTGGGTGGGCGGCGGGTGAAAGAAAATTTGTTGTGGTGGTGGAAATTTGATGAGAAATAAAGAAAAAGAAAGAAAATAAAAGGGGTCTCGGGTTGCCTCCCGAGAAGCGCTGTTGTTTAAAGTCGTTAGCTCGACTTAGTACCTTGAGCTCAATAATTAGGCTTGTGCTCCATGTGTGACAATGGTGGCTCCATGTCAACCTCCAATTCAAGTACCTCCAAAACAGATTCAGAAGAACTCTTGCAATGCATCGTTAGTGGTACAGTTTCAAAACAAGGTGGTAAGTCAGGAGGCTTTTTCCGCTCTTTCAACTCAGGCACCATAACCTGTACGTTAGTAGGAGGCACACAATCCTCAACCCAGACATCATCAGCATTCATCAACTCATCAACCTGCTCAATATCAAGAACATCATGCAAAACAGAGTCAACAATGTTAATAGAGCAAAGTGAGTTATCATCCTTAAGTAGAAGCTTAGGATCATTTATATCAAATGCCTCTACCTTTCCCTCAAACTCCATAGTCAAAGAACCAGCGCAAACATCAATTTTAGTGCAAGATGTTTTCAAGAAAGGTCGCCCCAAAAGGATTGGGGCGACATGCTTATCAGGTTCCATCTCCAAAACATAAAAATCAGCAGGAAATTTCAATTTCCCAACCTTAACTAACACATCCTCTAATTTACCCCTAGGATAAACATTGGATCTATCAGCTAATTGAATCACCACACCAGTTTCATGCAAATTGCCAAGTTTCAAAGACTTATACAATGAATATGGAATCACATTAATTGACGCACCTAAGTCTAACATGGCTTTAGGAAACATGGTGTCACCTATAGTACATGGGATGGTAAACATGCCTGGGTCATTGCACTTTTGAGGTAATTTCTTTTGAAAGATAGCAGAGACATGCTCGCTAGCCTTCACTTTTTGCACTCCCTTTTGTTTTTACTTTCTTTTCGAAGTACACAATTCTTTAAGGAACTTAGCATACCTAGGTACTTGATTTAAAACATCAAAAAGGGGAATGTTTACCTCACATTTACGAAAGATTTCGTAAATGTCTTTGTTGCGCTCTGCATTGCGGGTTTCTCTCAATGCCTCGGGAAATGGTGGCTCTGGTTCATATGGTGGAGGAGGTGATTTTTGGACTTTCTCCTCTTGTTGAGGTGGCAATGATTTACAATCTGTTGTCGGTTCATGCTCGATCACCTCTTCCACTATCTCTTTGTCTCGAACCACCAACCTCTCTTTGCTTGCAATTTCCGCTCCACTCCTCAATGTGATAGCACTCACGTTCATTTTAGGGTTGAGTTCTGTTTGGGATGGCAACCTCATCGAATCCCTAGCCTCTAACTTGGTTACAGCTCCTGCAATTTGGCTTACTTGGTTCTCCAAGTTCTTGATGCTCGATCGAGTTTCCTCTTGGAACTGCACCATGTTACCCTGCATGTTAGTCACATTTTTAGTTAAAACACTTAACAATTCTTCAGTGGACATGCTAGAGCTCGAGTCTTGGCCTTGGGGCCTAGGATAAGGGTGTGGTGATGGCCTGTTATAGTGCTGTTGTTGATGTTGATTTCCAAATCTGAAGTTAGAATGATCTCTCCACCCTTGCTCGGAAGCATAGGAGTAGGGATCATGTCTCTGTAATGCTTGTTGGCCTTGAAAACCTACAGCTTTGACCTCTTCCCTAAATTCTTCTTGCATCTGAGGGCAAACATCAGTATAATGATCTAAAGAACAAATTTTACAAGCTTTTACCTGTTGAACTCTATTGTTCTTTACCATGTAATCACGCATCATTGATGTGAGAGCTTGTACTTGACCCTCGGCCTTTGAAGAGCTAGAACTTGGACTTTCAACATTTGCTCTACGATGATTCGATCTTCTACTGAACTGTCTCGAGCCTTCAGCTAGTTCTTCAATGAGTTCTCTAGCTGCAGTTGGGGTTTTGTTTATGAAAGAACCTCCACTAGCGGCATTCACCATTCTCACATCTTCGTCAGAAGAACCATTGTAAAAGTACAAAATGAGGTCTTCATCAGAATAGCCATGATATGGACAACTAGCACAAAGTCTCTTGAACCTCTCCTAATATTCGTAGAAAGACTCATCGTGTTTCTGCTCAATATTGCTGATTTCCTTCTTTAATGTTGATGACTTAGAAGCTGGAAAGAACTTCTCAAGAAATTGCTTCTTCATTTCAACCCAAGTGGAAATGCAACCAGGAGGAAGATAATATAACCAATCTTTAGCTGCATCTTTCAAAGAAAAAGGAAAAGCTAGTGCAAACCACGTGAAACTCCGAAAGAAATTTGTTTGGATCTTCTCCATTGAGCCCATGGAACGAAGGAAGCAAGTGTATCAGCCCCGACTTCAATTCAAAATTAGTGCCTTCATCAAGAGCCGGAAATGAGATGCACAATGGTTGTTGATCAAGGTTAGGAGCCGTGAGCTCCCTCAAGGTACGAGTTTCAATTCTCGGAGGCATCTCTTCCTCCACTTCAACGTTAAAAGATGATTCTTGAAAATTTTCTCGCAGAATGTTTCTCCACCTGAAAAGAGTCAATTCTAATTCGGGATCGTAATGCAAAGATTCTTTGTTAGTAGTACGAGTGTTAACCATAAACAAAGAGCACAAGCAATACAATCCAAAAACACACTAAATACAAACTAGTAACACCGTCTCCCCGGCAACGGCGCCAAAATTTGGGCGGGCGCGGATGTGTCGTTGTGCACCGCACCCGGCCAAAGATAAAATTTCTCCTACTCTCTTTTACAATTAAATGTAGAAGGGAAGTAAGGTTCGTATCCACAGGGAAACAGGGACAAGTTTAATATCTAGCGTGAATCAATACCTAGATGACTCTAAAGGTCGAGTAACCTAATAACAAGGGGGGTTTTCAAATAGATTTACTAACAAACTAAAATTAACTAGCAACTAAATAAAATGAGAAATCAATATGGGAAGATCTTGAATCCGATTAACATCCACTTCAATTCATTATCGATCCTTGAACCTCCACTCTAATTATTTCTTTAATTATCTATTGCTGAGAATTAATCTCGTGTTCTCCTTATTCCTAGTTGAATAGCACGATCAGTTTGACTATAAAACCCTAACTAAAGGATAACCTAGTCCGATCGCGTCTAAGTTCAATCCAATAGCAGCAATAAACACAGAGAACCAACAGACCTGCTAACGTCATACAAGCGATAAACATTCAACAGTTGATTCAATTTCCCCAAGAAATAACCAAGACGATCTGCATCTAAGTTACTTCCTAGTTTGCTACCAATTGATAAAAGAATAAAACAATCTGATTCTATTCTTAAATCTAGCATTAGATTAATTACACAATCAAACTAGTAATATTCCTAGCATAATCATGCAAAAATCATAGAAAGCAAGCATAGAAATTAAACCATAATCAAAGGAACTAAATGAAGAGGAAAGATCTCACAATAATGCTTGAAGCTTCATATTAATCTCGTTCAAGAACGGTTCAAGCTACAATCGGCATAGCAATAGCCAATTCCATAATTGAAATCCCTAAAAACTAAACTAGAAAATAAAAACTAAAAAGAGAAGATAAGAAGAGAAGAATGGAGTGTTGGATATTCTCTCTCCTCAAGTGTGTGTCCCACAAGGTCCAAAAACAAAGTTTAGTATTTATACTAAGGCTCAAAAGTCAGCCGACACTTACACCGACCTAGGGGTCGCGAGGTGCGAAGTAGGTCGCACCGTGCGAAGAGTTGCTGCCTCCAACACGAGCTGAAGAGCTGGGGCAGACAAGAGGTCGCACCGTGCGAAGAACCTCGCGAGGTGCGAGCAGGCAGGTCGCGAGGTGCGACCTAGCTCGCGAGGTGCGAGCTGCCTCGACCCTGCTTGCTGCGAGCGCGTGCTGGCTTGCGATGATGGAGCGCTGGGCTGGCATGGGCTGTGCGATGCGGGAGCGCTGGGCGAGCATGCTGCTGGGCGCGCGCAAGGCTTGCGGTAGTGCTTGCTGCGATGGGCGCGCTGGGCCGGGTGAGTCTTCGGCGGGCGCGTGCATGGGCGATGCTTGTCTTGGCAGGTCTTGCTTGCTATGCTTGGTCTCTTGTGATGGGCGAGGCTTGGGCTTGCGGTGGAGTTTGATGCTTTGCTTGGCGAGCTTGTGGTGATGCTTAGCTTGCGGTGATGCTTGGCTCAATGCATTTCACCTTGGAAGCTCGGAATACATGACATTAACACAACTTATCTCGCAAAACCCATAACTTTTGACACGACTTTGTGTACTTGTGTACTTTGTGTACTTGTGCGAAATATGACACCTCTGCACCATTTCACCCATAACTTTTGACACAAGAATTATAATGAGGTAATTCCAACTGAGTTGGAATTTAGACTTCAAGAGCTTTCCAACTATATATTACATGTGCAAAACAAAGGTCTAGATCAAAAGTTATAGCTGTTCAAAGTTGAGCTGAAGTCACTGCCTCGCCCGCACACCCGTGCGGATTTATGCTCGACCGTGCAACCTGCAATCAAAAGCCACGAATGGTTCTGCCTTGCTCGCATGACCGAGCCCGTGCACGACCCTGCACGTCCGTGCACGTAGTTGCTTGCCCGTGCAACCTGTTGTAATGTCATATCTTCCGCATGACCTAACTTATGTCGGTTTATATTAATCTTAGCTTATAAATAGAACTTTAAACATTATTTTGAGCAGCTTAGATATTATATCATCATTATTAGTTTATACCTAGGGTTTTTAGAGAGAGAAGTTAGAGAGAGAAACTTGTAGATCTTCATAATTCTTCGAAACTCCACCTTTCTTCCATTAATTCAAGTATCTATTTTCTTCTTCTCTTCTCCTTGTTTTCTATTATAATGTTTTATTATTCTTCTATATACTCCCTCCGTTCTCTTTTGTTCTTCCTACATTCTCCATCGGGAAATTTCATAATGTTCTTCCTATATTGAATCTTTCCACATATAATTAATTATTTTATTAGGAAAAAGTAATGGTCAGTTTGTGATAAATGACATTGAAGTTTGTACTCTCATTTGTTGCCTTTGATATTTGCCATTAAAATCATCCAATGACCGAGAATGATTACTGATTTACTGTAATCCATGTAGTAATGACCAGTTGGCTGAGAATTTTCAATTGAGGTGGAATACAAATAACCTAAAATGTGCATTAAATGAATTTTGGGGATTATTAAGTTTTTTTTGTTTTTCTTTTCCCACCCTAAAAGGCTATAAATTAATGACCAGCTAGAATTTCTAAGTACTTCACATCACAAAATGGAGAATCTTACCTTACTTTAATACTGCATTGGTTCCTCCCCTGATTCTAAATAGGAAGATCAAAAGAGAACGGAGGGAGTATTTATTTATTTTAATTATGCTTTCATAGTTTTATAATTTATGGTTAAGTTGAACCCTAGTATGATTTAATTCATGATTATTTCTTTACATTCTCAAATTAATTGCTTAATTGTTCTTGCTTAATTGATTGTGCATATTCCAATACTAGATTAGGGATAACTAGTATTGTTATAATTCCATTGTCTTGATCAACGGGAGTTGGGTTTTGACGGATTTGAATATTTCAATTAAGGACATGAAGTTCTCCACGGGAGTAGGTAGAATGGATTGTTAGGAAGTTAGAGTAACGCGTTTAATGTCTTTAATTTACATGATTCCACGGGAGTAGGCTTGAGTGCATATTAGGGAAGCCATAGATACTCGGGAGAGGTTTATGGTATTTTATAGGGTGTAGTTTTCCTTGTGATCATTTAATCAATTAGTTTGGGGTAGGAAGTATTATTGTATTAATTCATGCTAGTGGGGATACTTAACTCTAGAGTCTTTTATATATTTTGATATTGATTAGTATAGTTTATTCCACCATCATTGATATGAATCTCCTTTAGTCTTACCATTGTTTAAGAACTAATCATATAACAACTTTCTCTCTGTGGGATCAACCCTGACTTACCCTACTACATAGTTAGGAGGATTAGTTAGGTTATTTATTTTTGTTAGGTGCGCGACACGCCTATCAAATTTTGGCGTCGTTGCGGGGGAGATAGTTTGTTTTATTTAGTTTTTATTTTTGGTGAGACTAGACTGTATATATATTTTTTTTCCTTTCTTTTGTGAATATATATATATATATATATATATATATATATATATATATATATATATATATATATATATATATATATATATATATATATATATATATATATATATATATATATATATATATATATATATATTCTCTTTTTTCGTATCATGAAGTCATTTTATTATTTTGACGGGGATAATTCTTCTGATAGGCAACATAGTCATAATTCTTGTGGTTCTCATGTATATAGTTTTGATGCATCATATCAAAATTCTCCCAATTTTTGCATGAGTTCTTATGAATTACCATATATGTGCCGTGAACCTCAAATTCATGCTAGTAATTCTAGAGTAATTATTTCTTTTCCTCAATATGAGAATGAAGTGTTTTGGAAATACTATCATAGACTATGTGATTTTATTGGTCCTAATCATGGAATTGAATTATGGGATATGTGCCTAGTGATTTATGAGGGGTTAAATGAAGAAACTAGGATGGTGGTAGAATCTATGTCTAATGGAGAATTTCTATTCCAATCTCCTGATTACTGTTGGGATTTAATTGAGTGGTTGGCTAGGGATACTTGGGAGATGTCTTTATCAGCTAGACTAATTCCTTCACCCTCAACTTACATTACACCACCTCCTTATTGTTCTAATTGTCACTCTACTTCTCATGATATTTTGTCTTGTGATGAGATTTTAGTGAATGATTTCACCCCCTCACCCCAATATGAATTTGATTATTATATTCAAAATTCTCATCCCCAACCGTATATTTATGATGATGATAATGTGGGTTGGATAGAAAATGAGTGTTATGGGATTGATGTTCAAAGTATAGGAAAAATCAATGTGATGGATATTTTAAAGGAGGAAGAACCCTTGGTTGAAAAACCTTTCTCGGAGAAGTTTATAGATGAGAGTGATGTGATTCATGAGTCTTTATCGGTTCCACCTACTGTTTTTGAGTCTCATGTTCATTTCTCTCAAAAACTTTACCTCATTCCTTCTTTCCCTATATTATATCCTCCATCATTCCTTATTTCTCCCTCTTTGAATGACTTATGTGATCATGTAATTAATGTACATTCGGTTTCTTCCCAACCCGTTGGGTCATGTAAAAAGTTTAATAATTTTTTTTTTCTACCTTCTCTTGTGGATATAACTTTTTCTTTGATTTTCCTTTTTGCAGGTCTTGTAGAGAATTAGAACTAATTTATTTTACATTTTATTTTGTATATTATTTGCTTTTTTGTGAGATGCATGCAGATGCATTTGACAAACTACTAAGGGCTTTGATGAACTATTCATGGGGGGCAGCACAAGTTTTCTAACCCTATTTTTTTTTTCTTTTTACTTTTAGATTTAGGACATTTTAATTTTTCATTTAATTACTAACTTCTCGTTTTTGTGCAATTTGTGATCCAGGGGTTGAGTTCCTAATTTCATTCATTGAGATTAAATCCTAGGTACTCGATCTTATGATGGCCGAGGAGGTTCAACTCCGGTTTTCACCCACAACACTTTTGGTATACTCTTTCCTTTCCCCACGTTCAAGTTTTTGAGAGTTATATCTCTTTTTTGCCATTTATTTTGGTTTAACTTGATTGTGTGATTGAGGAAGTTGATCCTGTTATGTGGTTGTGGATGTTTCTCTTTCCCTTCTCCTCCCTATATTTCTTTGTCACATTGAGGACAATGTGATATTTAGCTTGGGGGAGGATTTACTTTTTGGGTCATAACTTTGCATATATTTTCATTTAGGTTCAATATATATTTTATTTCTTCTGCATATTTGCATATTTTGGCTTTGTGGGTATGCCTTCTGAAAACCTTCACGAGACCTTACTCGTCCACAAGGGCAGCCTAGGGGTTTAAAGGGCTTGTTACACATGCTAAGTGCAATCGTGATTCCTACGAAAGTGAGTTAGGATTTATTGCTTTCTTAGTATTAAGATCATTTTAGTTTAGTTTTGCATTTTTGTTGCATTCATACAGGAAATATATGTTTTAATTCATGACATTGATAACTCATGAGATTTGGGCATATCTTGGATATTGTAATTAAATTTTATAAGATTAAGTTAGTCTTCATTGACCGCCTCGTGGTATGATTGTTTTGCAACTTGAATGGATTTGTGGTAAGATTGGTTGACATTCCCCAAGAAAGACTTGATTTTACTCGGTAAGCATAAGCCTAGTGAGGATTTTCAAGCCTTATAGACTGACACATCTACATCAGTCTTCTATTGTTTTTTGTGTGATAGTTCCTCATGAAGTGTGATTCTTGAACTTGCCTTGGCACTCTTTGAGACTTATGTGGCATATGCATGTGTTGATATGATTGAGGCGTTATTTTCATTGGTTTGAGCCTTCAGACATTTTTCTTTTCATATATATTATTCCCTTTAATTAACCCATGTTGAGCTTTTGATATCCCATTCTCTTGATCAACCTACATTACAAGCCTCTAGCCTTTTATGATTTCTCTACCAAAGCCTTGCTAAGTGGAGTAGCATTAAAGTTCATGTTTTGAGCTTGTGTCTGTGGTTTTTCGATAATTATTGGAAGAAAATATGTTGAAAGAAAAAAATGCTTAAAATTATAGTGTGAAAGTGCAAAATGAAAAGAATGATGAAAAGTTGTGAAGAATAATTCTGAAAAATTGAAAAAAAAAGAAAGAAGTGAAAAAAGATTGAATAAACGGTGAAATAATGTTTGTTGGAGTTGATAAGGTTGGGTATTATCTTGATTTATTGGCAATGTATTGTTGAACTTCTAGTATAAGTTTTTGTGGCATTTGCATCTAATGGCCATAGATGTTAAAGTGTTATTTTCTCCACTAGTTGGCTTTTAGCACCACATTCCCAAATATTTTCCTACCCTTACCTTAGCCACACTACAACCCTTTGTAAGTCCTCATGATCTACATGTATGTTTTCGCCAGTTTTAAGTGGATAATGAGATGATAGTCAAGTTTAAAGAAAAATATTTCATTTGAGTCGACTTGGTATATGTTTGAGTGAAAAAATCATTACCTATAAACACATGAGAGAAAGTGTGCTCGACTAAAGTGAGGTTCATCTAGTTTAATTGAGTCTAGCTTGGGGGAAGGTTTGTGGTTTGCCATGGTGAGTCAAGTTGCGAATACATTAATTTATATGAGGTGTGATTTATGGTCTATCTTAGTCTAATCTTATAATTATAATATCTTTCATAAGCCCGAATTTCATGTCTTGGAGATTGAATGGTTGAATGTATAAGTCCTTTACAAAGCTCATTTTACTCTTTCCTTGAATTTCTAGTTTGGATTGCTTGAGGACAAGCAATAGTTTAGCTTGGGAGAGTTTAATAAGTGCATATTCTAACATCATTTAGTTGCATATTAGGGTGCATTTTCATGTAGCATTAGAGCATTTACATTGCATTTATGCATATTTAGGTCCCTTTTTATAAGCTACGATGCTTTCACGGGTTGTTTGGTCTTTTGATGTAATCTCAGGTACTTTGGACTCCTATTTGGTGATATGATGATTAAGACACTTGGATGACCTTCAAAACGATATATCATGTACCCAAAACGGATTGGAAGTGAAGAAGATACACACGACTTTGTGTACTTGTGCGAAATATGACACCTCTGCACCATTTTACCCATAACTTTTGACACAAGAATTATAATGAGGTAATTTTAACTGGGTTGGAATCTAGACTTCAAGAGCTTTCCAACTATATATTACATGTGCAAAACAAAGGTCTGGATCAAAAGTTATAGCTGTTCAAAGTTGAGCTGAAGCCACTGCCTCGTCCGCACGCCCGTGCAGATTTATGCTCGACCGTGCAACCTGCAATCAAAAGCCACGAATGGTTCTGCCTTGATCGCACGACAGAGCAAGATTTCGCTCGACCGTGCACGACCCTGTACGCCCGTGCGCGTAGTTAGTTTCCCGTGCAACCAGCTGTAATGTCGTATCTTCCGCGTGACCTAACTTATGTCGGTTTATATTAATCTTAGCTTATAAATAGGACTTTAAACATTATTTTGAGCAGCTTAGATATTATATCATCATGATTAGTTTATACCTAGGGTTTTTAGAGAGAGAAACTTGTAGATCTTCATAGTTCTTCGAGACTCCACCTTTCTTCCATTAATTCAAGTATCTATTTTCTTCTTCTCTTCTCCTTGTTTTCTATTATAATGTTTTATTCTTCTTCTATATATTTATTTATTTCAATTATGCTTTCATAGTTTTATAATCTATGGTTAAGTTGAACCCTAGTATGATTTAATTCATGATTATTTCTTTACATTCTCAAATTAATTGCTTAATTGTTCTTGCTTAATTGATTGTGCATATTCCAATACTAGATTAGGGATAACTAGTATTGTTATGATTCCATTGTCTTGATCACAACGGGAGTTGGGTTTTGACGGATTTGAATATTTCAATTAAGGACATGAAGTTCTCCACGGGGGTAGGTAGAATGAATTGTTAGGAAGTTAGAGTACCGCGTTTAATGTCTTTAATTTGCATGATTCCACGGGAGTAGGCTTGAGTGCATATTAGGGAAGCCATAGATACTCGGGAGAGGTTTATGGTATTTTATAGGGTGTACTTTTCCTTGTGATCATTTAATCAATTAGTTTGGGGTAGGAAGTATTATTGTATTAATTCATGCTAGTGGGGATACTTAACTCTTGAGTCTTTTATTTTGATATTGATTAGTATAGTTTATTCCACCATCATTGATATCAATCTCCTTTAGTCTTACCATTGTTTGAGAACTAATCATATAACAACTTTCTCTTTGTGGGATCGACCCTGACTTACCCTACTACATATACTACAAGAAAACGCTGAAACAACGACCGCTAACCAGCGACGGTTTGAAAAACGGTCGGTATTGTTAGGACAGCGACGGCTTTAAGCCGTCGCTGATCACCGTCCGCTTTTAAAAATATCAACGACGGTTTAGCCGTCGTTGTTATACAACGACGGTTTAGCCGTCGTTGTTATACAACGACGGCTCAAAGCCGTCGTTGATTTCTTCAAAAGCAGACTAATATTTTTTTACTTCAAGCGACGGTCTTAAACGGTCGGTGATGGAATTTCAGTCGGTTTTTTTCAACGACAACTTAAATGAGAGAAGTTGCCCATTTCACTCCTCTTTCCAATTTCCCGTCGCTCCTCTTCCACTTTCTCTCTCCTCACTCCCACCAAAAACCCTGCCTTCATTCACCCCAACCAACGAACGGCGACCTGCCGAACCATTATCTCCGTTCATCTTTGCCGTGTTTCAACTTTCTCTCTCCTCCGTGTTTCATCGGCGCATTTGAGTCTTTGCCACGGCAATTGTCCGACGTCCAACCAACGAACGTCTACCTGCCGTACCGTATCTTCACCGCCGGTTAGTA
This sequence comes from Beta corolliflora, assembly GCA_947648045.1. NCBI lineage: Eukaryota > Viridiplantae > Streptophyta > Magnoliopsida > Caryophyllales > Amaranthaceae > Beta > Beta corolliflora. Next base: position 280,547 of record CANSZD010000162.1, read on the forward strand.
CTGCTCCATTTTCTTTTCTTTTTTTTTTAAATTTTTGTTAAAGACACCAAACCCTAAAAATTGGGTATTTGGAATATAGGTGGCCAGAACCCTTAAAATTTGCTCTGTCATTTCTTTGCTTGCTAATTGCATTGTTTCCTAGAAACGGGAGAGGCGGGGATTATTTGCGGTATATATGAAACCTCATCTTTTCGTTAGTCTTCCGCTAGAATTTCACTTGTTTTTATGTCTCCGATATTTTGGTTTGAGGAGGAAGATGGTGCGTGCTTAGAGTTGATGCTACTAGCACAAACTAGGAACTCCAAGATACGTTAGTTAATGTCCATTGTCAAGGAGAATATGTGGATATTATCTAGAAATTGGACCTAGCTATTTAAATATAAATTGAAAAATGTTTGGTATTTTCTTTGTGGTATCAAGTGAAACCTACCTATACTTTGTGGTATAAAGCCAGTGAAGTTTTTCATTATTACCCATATTGCAAGTTGCAGCACCATTATCTACAATTTTGTGTGTTCTGTTTGATTCTCTTGAATGTGTCAGCTCTGTGTTACTTTGAAATCACTTGTGTTTGTTGATGTTGTACCACACTGCAGCTATTACTTACTGATTCTAGTCATGTACAAGGTGTGGTTTCATTTGGCTAAATTGTCGTTGAGTCCATGGTGGACCTAGAATTTTTATCAAGTTGATATCTTATGTAAACAATGGGAGTATGTTTACAAAAAGTGGGTCTGTGTGAATGAGGGCTCACTACAAGAAAAAGCTAATTCTATGCTCATATTGTAAAACTGTTGCAAAAGAAGTGTTCTTGTTTGTGCTTCTTATCTGTTTGAAGAAATGCTTATGTGAATTGTGTTTTGGTTTTCTCTAAGGGTGGGTGATTGGGTTTATTGCTTGATTTGTAGTGCAAAATTCAGTAAAATTGTTAACTTTCGTTTTTGGGTTAGTTGATTGTATGCCCACATTTGCTTTATGTTTCTTTTAAATTGGGTGTGTGAAATTTGTTTGATACATGTTGAAGTTGTGATGCTTTTGTTCAATGGTTTTTATTGAATGAATGGTGAAAATATGGATTGTTTCCTAATATCTATTTCAGACTCAATTTTTGTTAATAATTTCATTTTTGAATTTTTTGGCACTCACCAAAATCTCATTTGGCTTTGTCAATGTAGGTGGCCAAACACCACGCCCGACCGCCGTCCGCCTGTTCTAGAAGCCCCGCCTTTGTAGGTACTCTTTAAATTTTAAAATCTTTAATTTTAATAGTAAATATAGTTTATATGGTTAATTGCTTAATTTTATGTTTAAATTTTGCTAAATGCTTAAAGGTTATAAAAGTTAAAAACTATATAATTATGACAATAATTTATTTATTGCACATTCCTTTATTTAGTTTACACTATTTAAATTGTTTATATTGTTTTTGACATATTTGTTTTCGTGGAAATAGTTTGGATGATGTTATAAATTTAATTTAAGTGTTTAAATAAATATGTTTGCATCATCATGTGCCTAGATACCCGTTCAAGGTATACTCATTAGGAGTATATCTTGAATAGTCCCCCGATTGGGATTTGTTCTTCGACGTTTGACCTCACTTAGGTGGTGAATGTATGCCTTTTGTTCTATTCTATGTAATTTCCGGTGATGTTGTTTCTCCATGTTGTTCTCTGGGTACATATGTAAGCTTTTACGAGTTGGCATTGTGTACTTGGAGAACTCATGGGAAATCTTTGCCGGAATTTACGTAGAAGCGAATAGTTGGCATACATTCACTAGTGGGGTTAGACGTCGAAGAATGGGTTAGGTTGGAGTGATAAGGACCTTTGGACATCATTTTAGGCCCTATATGTATTTCACAAATATGTTTTAATTGTACGTATGTTGGTTGTTAATGAGTATTGTCATTGAAATGGTTTAGAATTGTAGAATTGGTCACCATGAAACGGAAGGAGCGTTGGTGGATGTATGATAGATATGACAATGATTTATAAGTTGTTTTGATTGAAAATACACAAAGTAGGAAAGTTAGAACCAAATGTAGGCTAACATAGGCCATTTTACTTGGAAATGTTTGAATACGAGTACTTTGATGCTAGTTTAAGTTATAAACACCTCAAACATCATATATGTAGTTAGTTTAATGAATTTATAAGTTGTTTTGATTGAAAATACACAAAGTAGGAAAGTTAGAACCAAATGTAGGCTAATATAGGCCATTTTAGGCCATTTTACTTGAAATTGAATGAATACGAGTACTTTGATGCTAGTTTAAGTTATAACCACCTCAAACATCATATATGTAGTTAGTTTAATGTATTTATAAGTTGTTTTGATTGAAAATACACAAAGTAGGAAAGTTAGAACCAAATGTAGGCTAATATAGGCCATTTTAGGCCATTTCACTTGAAATTGAATGAATACGAGTACTTTGATGCTAGTTTAAGTTATAAACACCTCAAACATCATATATGTAGTTAGTTTAATGTATTTATAAGTTGTTTTGATTGAAAATACACAAAGTAGGAAAGTTAGAACCAAATGTAGGCTAATATAGGCCATTTTAGGCCTTTTCACTTGAAATTGAATGAATACGAGTACTTTGATGCTAGTTTAAGTTATAAACACCTCAAACATCATATATGTAGTTAGTTTAATGTATTTATAAGTTGTTTTGATTGAAAATACACAAAGTAGGAAAGTTAGAACCAAATGTAGGCTAATATAGGCCATTTTAGGCCATTTTACTTGAAATTGAATGAATACGAGTACTTTGATGCTAGTTTAAGTTATAACCACCTCAAACATCATATATGTAGTTAGTTTAATGTATTTATAAGTTGTTTTGATTGAAAATACACAAAGTAGGAAAGTTAGAACCAAATGTAGGCTAATATAGGCCATTTTAGGCCATTTCACTTGAAATTGAATGAATACGAGTACTTTGATGCTAGTTTAAGTTATAAACACCTCAAACATCATATATTTAGTTAGTTTAATGTATTTATAAGTTGTTTTGATTGAAAATACACAAAGTAGGAAAGTTAGAACCAAATGTAGGCTAATATAGGCTATTTTAGGCCTTTTTACTTGGAAATGTTTGAATACGAGTACTTTGATGCTAGTTTAAGTTATACTTAAAACACCTCAAACATCATATATGTAGTTAGTTTAATGTATTTATAAGTTGTTTTGATTGAAAATACACAAAGTAGGAAAGTTAGAACCAAATGTAGGCTAATATAGGCCATTTTAGGCCTTTTTACTTGAAATTGAATGAATACGAGTACTTTGATGCTAGTTTAAGTTATAAACACCTCAAACATCATATATGTAGTTAGTTTAATGTATTTATAAGTTGTTTTGATTGAAAATACACAAAGTAGGAAAGTTAGAACCAAATGTAGGCTAATATAGGCCATTTTAGGCCATTTTACTTGAAATTGAATGAATACGAGTACTTTGATGCTAGTTTAAGTTATAACCACCTCAAACATCATATATGTAGTTAGTTTAATGTATTTATAAGTTGTTTTGATTGAAAATACACAAAGTAGGAAAGTTAGAACCAAATGTAGGCTAATATAGGTCATTTTAGGCCTTTTTACTTGAAATTGAATGAATACGAGTACTTTGATGCTAGTTTAAGTTATAAACACCTCAAACATCATATATGTAGTTAGTTTAATGTATTTATAAGTTGTTTTGATTGAAAATACACAAAGTAGGAAAGTTAGAACCAAATGTAGGCTAATATAGGCCATTTTAGGCCTTTTTACTTGGAAATGTTTGAATACGAGTACCTTGATGCTAGTATAAGTTATAACCACCTCAAACATCATATATGTAGTTAGTTTAATGTATTTATAAGTTGTTTTGATTGAAAATACACAAAGTAGGAAAGTTAGAACCAAATGTAGGCTAATATAGGCCATTTTAGGCCTTTTTACTTGAAATTGAATGAATACGAGTACTTTGATGCTAGTTTAAGTTATAACCACCTCAAACATCATATATGTAGTTAGTTTAATGTATTTATAAGTTGTTTTGATTGAAAATACACAAAGTAGGAAAGTTAGAACCAAATGTAGGCTAATATAGGCCATTTTAGGCCTTTTCACTTGAAATTGAATGAATACGAGTACTTTGATGCTAGTTTAAGTTATAAACACCTCAAACATCATATATGTAGTTAGTTTAATGTATTTATAAGTTGTTTTGATTGAAAATACACAAAGTAGGAAAGTTAGAACCAAATATACGCCATTTTGCCACTTTATATTAATTGAATATGAGTATATTTAACCAATTGCAGGAGACATACAATAAGAAGCTGGATCATTGTACGACTCAGGGGTCACAGCCGAACCCTGATCTGTTGTATTGGGAGACAGTTGGGGGGAGGAACAGAGGAAAAGTTCAGGGGTTGGGTCAGGGAGATCATTTGTACTACAAGTCTGCATCAGGCGAGGAGATGGTGGCTCTTCACAACCATATGAGCCGTCCATTTTTTCTCAGATTGAGGCGCAAGTGGAGGCAAAGGTCGCTGCACGGATGGGAGAGGTGGAGGCAATGGTCGCAGCACGGGTGGAAGAGTCACGTCGGGCCCTCATAGAGGAAATGATGAGGAACATGTCTAGTTTCGGCCACATGTTCTCAGGTTGCAACCCAGGCCCCACTCCACAACGCGGACGGAAGATGACCCGGGGGTTTGGTGGTGGCGGTAGTGCTACGGAGCCACCCTTGACAGTGTAGTTTTTTTGGTTTTGGCAACTAGGTAACTAACTTATAGTTGGATATAGTTAGTCTAACTATTTTCTTGTAGTGTAAATACTTATCGGCATCTCGCTTCGTTTCTTGATGTGTCGGATTATTTTTTTTCAACCCGACATCTACTTTATTTCCCGACACCGGGATCTATTTTTGCGTACATATATTTAGTGTCTATATTTATCGGCATCTAGCTTATTAGTTTCTAGCTTTGTCGATATATTTTTTTTGTAAACACCGACATCTACTTTATTTCCCGACCTCGGGATCTATTTTGTGTACATAAATGTAATCTATTTCATGTAATTATACAAGTATCTATGTAAATTTTAATATCTAGCGTGAATCAATATCTAGCGTGAATCAATACCTAGATGACTCTAAAGGTCGAGTAACCTAATAACAAGGGGGGTTTTCAAATAGATTTACTAACAAACTAAAATTAACTAGCAACTAAATAAAATGAGAAATCAATATGGGAAGATCTTGAATCCGATTAACATCCACTTCAATTCATTATCGATCCTTGAACCTCCACTCTAATTATTTCCTTAATTATCTATTGCTGAGAATTAATCTCGTGTTCTCCTTATTCCTAGTTGAATAGCACGATCAGCGTGACTATAAAACCCTAACTAAAGGATAACCTAGTCCGATCGCGTCTAAGTTCAATCCAATAGCAGCAATAAACACAGAGAACCAACAGACCTGCTAACGTCATACAAGCGATAAACATTCAACAGTTGATTCAATTTCCCCAAGAAATAACCAAGACGATCTGCATCTAAGTTACTTCCTAGTTTGCTACCAATTGATAAAAGAATAAAACAATCTGATTCTATTCTTAAATCTAGCATTAGATTAATTACACAATCAAACTAGTAATATTCCTAGCATAATCATGCAAAAATCATAGAAAGCAAGCATAGAAATTAAACCATAATCAAAGGAACTAAATAGAGAGGAAAGATCTCACAATAATGCTTGAAGCTTCATATTAATCTCGTTCAAGAACGGTTCAAGCTACAATCGGCATAGCAATAGCCAATTCCATAATTGAAATCCCTAAAAACTAAACTAGAAAATAAAAACTAAAAAGAGAAGATAAGAAGAGAAGAATGGAGTGTTGTATATTCTCTCTCCTCAAGTGTGTGTCCCACAAGGTCCAAAAACAAAGTTTAGTATTTATACTAAGGCTCAAAAGTCAGCCGACACTTACACCGACCTAGGGGTCGCGAGGTGCGAAGTAGGTCGCACCGTGCGAAGAGTTCTTTGCCTCCAACACGAGCCGAAGAGCGGGGGCAGGCCAAGAGGTCGCACCGTGCGAAGAACCTCGCGAGGTGCGAGCAGGCAGGTCGCGAGGTGCGACCTAGCTCGCGAGGTGCGAGCTGCCTCGGCCCTGCTTGCTGCGAGCGCGTGCTGGCTTGCGATGATGGAGCGCTGGGCGACGGGCGCTGGGCTGGCATGGGCTGTGCGATGCGGGAGCGCTGGGCGAGCATGCTGCTGGGCGCGCGCAAGGCTTGCGGTAGTGCTTCTTTGCGATGGGCGCGCCGGGCCGGGAGTCTGCTTGGGCGCGCGCATGGGCGATGCTTGTCTTGGCCGGGCTTGGTGCCGCTATGCTTGGTGTCTTCTTGTGATGGGCGAGGCTTGGGCTTGCGGTGGAGTTTGATGCTTTGCTTGGCGAGCTTGTGGTGATGCTTAGCTTGCGGTGATGCTTGGCTCAATGCATTTCACCTTGGAAGCTCGGAATACATGACATTAACACAACTTATCTCGCAAAACTCCGAACTTCCGCTAAGGGTTAAATAAAACACGAATGTGAACAATTATGATCAAAACCTCTAGCGAAGTGCACCCAAAATAACGTACATACACCGTATAACATGAGCGTATCATGATACCCCGCATTTGCGTCCATGAAGCTTAGGAGGGCATGACCTGCAGTTGAGTCGACCAGCCTATCGATCTTGGGCGGAGGGTGGTTATCTTTTGGACAGGCCTTGTTCAGGTCTGTAAAGTCCACACACATTCTTCATGCCCCACTCGACTTTTTGACCAGGACGACATTGGCTAGCCATTCCGAGTACTGACATTCTTCGATGAACCCTGCTTCAAGCAGTTTCTTAACTTCGGCAGCTGCCGCGGCGTTCCTTTCGGGGCCTTGATGCCTCAGCTTTTGTTTGACCGGCTTGAACCCCTCTTTGATGTTTAGCTCGTGGCACATCACTCTAGGGTCGAGCCCGGGCATTTCATTGGCTTCGTAGGCAAAGACGTCTCTGTATTCTGTTAGAACTTGAATGATCTCTTCTCTTGTTTGAGGGTCCATGGCCTTGCCCACTCTCAGAGTCCGACCATGTTTCTCATCGATGATGACTTCTTCGTCATCCTCAGCTGGCTGAGGGCGCTCATATTGCTTGGGGTTCTCGGTAAGGTAAACCCCGAGCCCGCTTGAGGGCTGACCGTCTTCTCGCTTTCTTTTCTTCGAGTCCTCTTGGACGTCGATCTTACTTTTCAAGCTGTTCACATAGCATTCTCTAGCTGCCTGCTGATCCCCTTGGATCTTTCCGACTTTACCCTAGTCGGTTTCAAACTGCATAAGAAGCTGATAAATGGAAATTGCTGCTTTGACCTTGTTCAGAGTTGGTCTTCCCATTATGATGTTATATGGCAGAGGGATGTCTACCACTAGGAAGTCAATCGGTAGGCCTCTTCCTTTGCCCTTCTCTCCCATCCGAGTAGGCAATTTTATGGATCCGACAAGATGTACCGAGTTTCCCCCGAAGCCTATGAGTGTCTGATTGAGTGGGGTTACATCCCTTTCATTGTACTTTAGCTTCCTGAGGCACTCTAGTGTGATGATGTCAGCTGAGGAACCACTATCCATAAGCACCCGTTTGACTCTGGCATTGGCCACTTTGAGCTCGATGACCAAGGGGTCGTCGTGGGGCGTATGTAGTGGCCGACTAGACTCCCCGAATGTCATGATAGGGCAGTCGGGTCGGGGGTGATGAACGTCGAGCACTTGGTGCTTCAGATTCTGGAGGTGGGCTTTGCGTGATCGGCCGGTTAGGCCGCCCAACGCGAAGCCGCCTGCTATGGCCCCGATGAAGCCCTCCATGTTCCCGCTGTTGAAGGGACCAACTTTCTGTTTACCTTTGTCCTCACTAGAGTGCTTGAGGTATCGGTTCAGCTTCCCCTGGTCTGCTAAGTTGTCGAGGGATTTCTTTAGCTCTCTGCAATCCTTGGTGGTGTGGCCGCATTCCTTGTGGTACTCACACCACTGGCTCTTATCTCTCCTAGCGATGGCCGTCCTGATGGGGGGTGGGCGCTGAAGCATGGACTTGTCTTTTATGTCTAAGTAGATCTCTCTCCTGTTTTTGCTGAATCGGGGGTCGTGGCCGTGGTCACTGAACCTGTCTGACCGACTTCCCGTCTTTTGCTGTTTCGACTGATCTCTGTGATTTCCTTCTTCTTTCCTCTTCCTACTTCCATCGTCCGAATGGCGACATATGTCTGTCGCTTGGATGAATCTTTGAGCCCGAGTCATTGCTTCGGAGAAGGTTTTGACTTCGTTTTCTGCCAAAGACCATCTTAGCCGACCAGGCTGCAGTCCGGACATTAGGGCGGCGAATGCCACCGTGTCTTGTAGATCCGGGATTTTCAACGATTCCTCATTGAATCTTTTTATGTAGTCGGCCAGACTTTCATTCTTCTCCTGCTTGACGCCCATCAAGTGGAGGCTTGTTTTCTTTTGTCTTTTCCCAGCGACGAACTGGTGGATGAATAGGTCCTCGAGCACCGAGAAGTCTGTTATGATCCCTGCGGGAAGCTCTTGGAACCAGTTCAGGGCCAGCCCTTTCAGAGTCATGGGAAAGAAGCGGCACCAAGTGGGCTCGCAACTGGTCTGGACGCTCATTTGAGCTTTGTAGGCGGCCATATGATCATCCGGGTCGGTTAGGCCCGCGAATGGTTCGATGGCGGGTGTTTTGATTTTTCCCGGGCTGGGTGCTTCAAGTATGGCCTGACTGAAGGGGACCATGAATTTGAGCGCCCCGCTGTTAATTCGGACAGGCTTAAATTGGGCAGAATCGCCATGTCCCTCTCACTGAGCTGCCTTTTTATTGAGGATATGCCTCGCGTCATACCCTTTGCTGAGGCGCTTCTCATTGAGGAAGTGTCGGGCATCGTTGTGCTTATGCCCGTCGTGGACCCGAGGTGACTTGGATATGTGAGTCTCCTCTCCTCGCCTGGCGGATCTTCCCTTAGATCCATGCCGCTCTTCCTCCCCCTGTTTGGATCGTTGTCGATCGTGATGACTATAATCCTTTGCCCCCGATCGCTGCCGGCTAGGCTGACCCTGGTTCTCTGCCCGATGGGAAGGGACCAAGGCCCGTTCTTTGGGGGGCTGAGGAAGACGCCCCTGCTGCAAGTTAGCTATCATGTCCATTAAACTCTGCTGCAGGGTCTGTTGGAGCTGAGCGGCTATCAAGTTGATGTCCGCAGTAGAGATAGGCTGGGGGTCAGCATGTTGTAGCTGGTTTGACGGTTGCGGTCCGTTTTCAATGGACTGCTCTTCTTCTTCATGATCGAGAGTTTGAACGGTCGGCGTCCTGGGCCGTTCAGACCTCCGTTGGTGAGATGGTGAAGGACCCCTTTCGGACCTCTGAGCCTGTGTTGAGGGCTACTTGGTACGTGTGCTCTTGGCTGGGGCCATTGCTAAGTGACTCTGAGAGGGATTTTGCTGAGTAGCAACAAGGTGAATCTTGCTGAGTGGTGGCGAAGTAACTTCTTGTACTATCCCCACAGACGGCGCCAAACTGTTTATGCTAAGAAATTAAGGATTGTAATGAGTTGAGTGATTCGATGTGGGCTCCAAGAGCGTTCGCCTGAGCTCCGATGTCCGTACGCCTGAATCCTGCAAAACAAGGTTAGACTACCCCGGGGGTGTTTCCGGGATCGCCCCTTCGACGCTCAAGTCAGATGTGATTGAGGTAGAGAGAGAAGTAAGGTCTAGAGAGAGATGCTCTAGTTTGTTAGGTGAGAATTCAATACATGTTCATTGATGAGACAGTTGGTTTTTATAGTGTTGGGGATTTCCCAGACAGGAAACATTATTCAGATGGGCCTTTTTGGTAGCAATGGGCATGCTACCTTTTCCGGCAATGGTCATTTCATCCTTTTAGGGATTTCCCAAATGCTGGTGATTAAGTCAACCTTTAGAGTGGGACCCACTGTTGCCCGGTTTTATGCTTTAAGAGGCTTTTATGATCTTTGTTGGGCGGCTGATCAATTGAGCCCAAACAGGATTCATTCCTCAGTTGACAAATCATGCACTGAACATCAGTGCACACACCAACCATGGCAAGCTTATCCCTACTTCTTAGTTTACCCAATGAAGCAAGCTAAGCTATGAAAGAGTGTTTTAGGATGTTCCCAGTGTTCCATACCCAAATATACCATCCCTTTTTTCATGTGAGCCCTTGATCCATCTATAACCCTCCTTGATTGTGTAATTTGCACCATTCAACCATTGATTATTGTTGTATGCGGGCTTCAAACACATTATTCACTCTGCAAATGGCTTTCCAAACACAGCTGGCACTAGTAGTGGGCTCATTAGGGTTCATAAATATCCGATCCGATTTTTTTGCTTTCGGATCGGATACAGATCGGAAATTTTCATTTTCAGATATCCGAAAATATCCGAATCATTGGATTTTTTCGGATATCTGATCCGAAATATCCGAAAATATCCATTTTCAAGACTGGATATCCGAAATAACCGATGATCCGATCCGAAACTTATTTTATGAACTTTTTCTATGAAAAATTCAATTTTTTAGTTTTCGGATATCCGATCCGATCCAAAATTTCGAATATTCGGCCTATTCGGATCGGATTCGGGTCACATTTTTCCCGATCCAAAATTTCGAATCGGGTCGGATTATCCAAAATGAACACCCCTAGGCTCATAGTCCCAACTCCCACCAATTACTGTCCCCTATGTCCACAATATGAATCCACTTGATCTAGAGAATATCTTCTTTCCTAGCCACTTGCCACACATACTTTACAATTGCAGCAATATTCCAAGCATAACAATCTTTGACACCCAAATCCCCATTCTTCTTAGGCCTGCAGACCCAGTCCAAGTCCCAGTTCCAATCCGAGGAGACTAAAGGAGGCTTATGGAGATCAATTTTAGTTCCCTTCCCATATCATAAGAAGGCTCTGCAAATTTGTGTGATTCTAAGCAACACCCCTTTAGGAAGAAGGAAAATCTGAGCCCCGTAGGAATGAATACTACTCCCTCCATCCCAAAATACTCTTGACACTTATTAAGGCATGTAGTTTTAGATGATAAGTTGTTGTTTGGTTATCAATTGTTATTTTATTGAAAAGTAGATGTGATAGGAGTTAGTAGTTAGTAAAAGTAGTATTATTTTATTTTAAGGAGAGAGAATGTGGGTCATGGTTAGAGTTGGTATGTAATAGGAGTGGTATTATTTTATATGGAGGAGAGAGAGAGTGGGCCAATGTTTAAAAGGTAGAAGGATTAAAATAATAGTGGGTCATATCCAAAAATAGAAGTGTAAAGAGTATTTTGGAACTGATGAAAAAGGAAAGTGTAAAAAGTATTCTGGGATGGAGGGAGTAAGAAGCACAACATTCACCAAAGTGCATCTTCCAGCATAAAATAGATGTTGGAGCTCCAACTATAAGATCCGTTTCAACATTCTATCCATTAGAACATCACAATCACCTTTTGCAATTCTCTTAGAGGTTATAGGCACCCCAAAATATTTAAAAGGAAATTGACCTTTTTGATATCCTGACACATGAAATATACTTTGCTGAACCTCCTCTGCTACATTTCCAAAATATATAGCAGCTTCTCTGGGCTAGCAGCAAGCCCAAACTATTCCACTTTGATGGTTACAATCTTCAATTACTTGTTTTCTTTCCTATCCTTTAAAACAAAAATCAACCCAGATTATTTACTATTTACTGTAAACCCAAAAAAACCCATCAAAAATACCCATTGATTATGTAATGAATTAAACCCATGAAACAAATAAAAAAAACCCATTGATTATGTACTGAAACCCATCAAAAGTCCTCAAAAAAAAAATCAACCCACATAGATTGATGATTTACAGAATCATATACTAAAAAAAACTCATCAAAAGTCTCTCAAAAACAACCCAAAATACAAGAAATGCAAAAAAATCAAGCGAACACGAACCCGACTTCATTCCTCCTCCTTCTTGTTCTTGGGCTTCGGGCCTTTCAGTACCGCGATAGCAATGACGACATTCTAATGATCAGTAGCACTACATGTTGTAAGCGACGGAAGCGCGTGAAGCACTACTTGAGATCTAACTCGTAAGGCAAAAACTTAGCATCATGAACTAGCATTAGAAATCCGACTAAAATAAAATAAAATAAAATCCCTTTTCATTTCCAAAGCTTCAAGTTTTTTGAATGTTCGATTTTTTGGTTCGGACCTAAACAATTAGACTGTTGTTTCCCAAGGTTTTTGATGTTTTGATTTTCGGTCTTCACTTGCTGGACAAATTTTCTTTTTCGGCTTTTTACCTAAACTTTTTATTGATAATATATACAAAAAATATTGTTATATTATAAATATCTATATTTTTCAAATATTAAAATAAATATATTGCAAAACTAAAAATACGATATGTTTTCCCAAGTTGAAAAAGAAAAAAAAAGAGTAAAAATCGGTCTAAACGATCCAAACCGAGATTGAACCAGCATTTCTAATCCTTATAACGTTTCCAAAAAAAATTGTAGTCACGCTAGTAACGATTAAGAAATATAGGGAGTACTTATCTCTCAAATTATTTTTATGCAACTGTACTGGCAAAATAAAGCATAAATGCTGATACATGTTTAAGAAGAGTTGGTTTAGTAAATTATACTATTTTCTCTCGTGTTAGTAGTGATGGAGGAAGGAAAAGAAGAATTTCATAACAATCAACTAAATAAGAAAGTCTTACAAACAACACATTCATAGTTTTTTTTTGGAACAACAAATTTAGATAATAATGTGAAAGCATACATATGCATAAAATTTATTTTTGATAGTACAATTGCATAAGAAAAATTTGAGTGATAAATTAATTCATTAACAAAAGCTCATCCAACCTCCTTCTTTAGTTTAATACAGTTTTTATCATTTTAATACAATAAATCTACCTGTTATGAGTGTGGTTCGTTGTTGTTGTTCGTCTCCCTATGGTGGAGTATTGTTCATCGATATTTGTTAGGCTCATGTTGGCGTCATTGTTTGTTTGCTTAGTTGTTTCTTTCCCGTTGGTCGATCATCGTGAATGTTGGTAAATAATTATGCGGGATCGCAACATAAATCATTCTTTTTTGACAGGAAACATAAATCATTCTTTTTAATACACTCAAAAGATCAAATGGAAATCATCCACGTGGTTACAAAAAATTGGATGTTAGGTTGTTTCTCTCTTACTGATTGCATGCTCCTACGATCTATACCCAAGATATATACTTCCTCCGTTTCACAATAAGTGAAACATAGAGAAAGTACACACATACCAAAGAGGGTAGAGAGAGAAAGTTGGGACTACATTTTAATAGAGTAATTAGGACTTTTAAGCAACTGCACGTGGGTCATAATTAAACAAAGTACCCGGTTTTTTTGCTCCAAAAAAGGAGGGAACTTTAACTTTTGCACCAAAATTTGAATTTTGGCAAACTTTTTGAATTTTTTTTACTTTATCATTTAAAGGGGACTTGTGGGGCATTTCCCACTAATTCAACTGTACATCTCTATATAAACAACTTGTGAGGCTAAAAAAATTCTCATTTCCACATCTGTTCATACACCAGCACACACTTACACTTGAAATTTTTTTTTTCCGCAAGTGAACTCACTTGCATACACAGCACATTGGTTTTATTTTCAGAAAATCATACACAAGCACACACATCAATGTAATTAAATTGCTGCCATGGATAATGGTAGTTTATAGCAGTTAGTTTTATCAAATGGAGTAGGGAAATTTTGTGACATTTGTGAAGAGGAGCTGCTGCAGCTTTAAGAAGAACATGAACACAATCTGGAAGGTGACATTGATGTTGAAGAGCTTTTGTTTATGGAGTCATACATGCATGAAGGTGGTGATCCTGAGGATGATGCTGAGGTATGGTATTTTTCTGAATCTGATGACATAGAAACTGAAATGGAAGATGAAAATACTGTTAATGAAACTAATTGCAACTTAGGCAAAAAACCTAATGTAGCAAACAATATCAGAAGAGAGGTCATTATTGACTTATTCACACAAGCAGGACCTGACCATTCTTTACCAAGAGGTTGTGTAAAGAGTGTTGCACTTAAGTATGCAATTAGCAGAATAACAGTGTTCAGATTTTGGAGAATAGCTAAGCAACATAAATTAAGTGGGGCAGAGGTCAATGTTGCAAGCAAAAAGGCTGGCAACTGTGGGAGGAAGTTTATCATTAAGGGGGATGAAGAACTCAGACAAATTCCACTGAAGCAAAGGATCACAATCAGGTCCTTTGCTACAGCTTTGGGAGTTAGCCCATCAACCGTTTATAGGTTGATAAAGAGGGGTATTTTGAGATGCCATACAAACTCCATCAAACCAAAACTGACTGATAAACACAAAACAGACAGACTAAAGTTTGTTCTCTCACACAAAATCCCAAGAACAGTAAGAGAAAAACCAAGATTTGACATGCTTTACAATATGATACACATAGATGAAAAATGGTTTTTTCATGAGCAGGAGAACACAGAGGTTCTATTTGTTGTCAGAAGAGGAAGATCCATACAGAGCATGTCAGTCAAAGCACTTCACAACAAAGATCATGTTTATGGGAGGTATTTCAAGACCAATTTTTGATGACAATGGCCTGTGTATTTATGATGATAAAATTGGAATATACCCATTTATTGATGAAGTGGCAGCCCAAAGAAGAAGCTACAACAGAGAAAGGGGAACTTTAGAATTAAAACCAAAGCAAAGTATCACCAAGGAAACCATCAGGGACATCTTAATCAACACATTGTTGCCAGCAATAAGGGCTAAGTGGCCATCTTTTGGTTGCAAAACAATATGGATACAACAGGATAATGCAAGACCACACATAGCACCAAATGATCCACAATGGTTAGAAGCATCAAAACAGGATGGGTTTGACATACACCTAATCCAACAACCGGCTCCGGTCCCGGATCTCAACATGCTAGACTTAGGGTTCTTTCTTGCCATTCAATCTATACAACACCAAGCATTCCCGAAAGCTTGATTGGTGAGTTGGTTCAAAGTGTGGTGGATGCATATAACAGTTATGATCCCAAGTTGATAAACTACACTTGGTTGCATCTAATGTATGTCATGGCTGAAATATTGAAGGTCAAGGGTGGGAATAATTACAAAAAAACCCCACAGAGGCAAGAGAAAGACGGACAGACTTGGTCATTTACCAACTTATGTGGAAGTTGCTGATGAGTTGTTAAATGACACAGTGGCTTTCCTCAATCAAGACATAGTAGATGGGGAAGACCCTATGTGGGATGCAATGGTCCTTGGACCAGAGGAAAAGTAGAAGGAAGGCACACCACAGATGAATGAACACAGAACCAACCAAGCAACAAGATGGCATATGAGGGATAGTATAGTTAAGGTTTGGTCAGGGAATTTTTTGTAAAGAAAAAGCATTTTGTAAAGGGAACATATTTTGTACATGTAAATATGAATGCAATACTTTTTGAAATCAAAATCATCATTTGGTTTCCTATTGGTGATACATTGTAAGGGAACTATTTAAAAACAACATCATCATATGGTTGTCCTCTCAGGAAGTCCCCAATCACCCATACAAAGAACATAAATGACAAATCAAGTAGCCTCCAAAACATAATAACAATTTCATACATGAGTGGCAATAGGGGGGTTAACAAGTAAGGTCTTGTACAAAATAAATATCAGAAATGACCTCATTTATCATTGAGGATATTAAACCTCTCAAATCAGTGTTATCAATCATACAACAAGACTCTTCACACAATGTTAATTCCCCCCTAATGTTGCCTCTACAAATGTAATCAACAGGTAATCTGGGTGGCATACAAGCTAGGCCAAATATGAAATTTGTGTAAAGAATGTACATATTTTCACATCATTGAGGACAAACCCTTACAAAAAGATGCATACAACCAAATTTCAAGCCTATACTTCCCGACTGAATTGATTTAATTGTGCATCACAGTTTCTTCAGTTCAGTCGAGAAGAAGACCTTGAACCATGCATATACAATGATCTAAACACAGCATCACACAATAAACATGCATATACAATGATCTAAACACAGCACAACCCCCACATTAACAGCATCACCCCATAAACATGCATATACAATGATCTAAACACAGCACAACCACCACATTAATTAACAGCATCACACCCTAAACATACATATACCATGATATAAACACAGCACAGCACCCACATTAACAGACCGTACAACCTAAACATACATATACCATGATCTAAACACAGAACAACCCTCACATTACCAGGCTCACACCCTAAACATACATATACCAAGATATAAACACAACACAACACCCACATTAACATACCACACAACCTAAACATATATATATAACATGATATAAGCACAGCACAACACCCACATTAACAGACCACACAACCTAAACATACATATACCATGATCTAAACACGTAACCGCCCCCCACATTAATAGGCTCACACCCTAAACATACATATACCATGATATAAACACAGCACAGCACCCACATTAATAGACCACACAACCTAAACATACATATACCATGATATAAACACAGTACAACCCCCACACTAACAGGCTCACACCCTAAACATACATATACCATGATATAAACACAGCACATCACCCACATTAACATACCTCACAACCTAAACATACATATACCATGATATAAACACAACACAACACCTGCATTAACAGACCACACAACCTAAACATACATATACCATGATCTAAACACATAACAACCCCCACATTAACAAGGCTCGCACCCTAAACATACATATACTATGATCTAAACACAAAGACATCACCCACATTAACGGACCACACAACCTAAACATACATATACCATGATATAAACATAGCACAGCCCCCACGTTAACAGGCTCACACCCTAAACATACATATACCATGATATAAACACATCACAACACCCACATTAACATACCACACAACCTAAACATACATATACCATGATATAAACACAGCACATCACCCACATTAACAGACCACACAACCTAAACATACATATACCATGATCTAAACACAAAACAACCCCCACATTAACAAGCTCACACCCTAAACATACATATACCATGATATAAACACAGCACATCACCCACATTAACAGACCACACAACCTAAACATACATATACCATGGTATAAAAACAGCACAACCCCCACATAAACAGGCTCACACCCTAAACATACATATACCATGATATAAACACAACACAGCACCCACATTAACATACCACATAACCTAAACATATACATATACCAGGATATAAACACAGCACAACACCCACATTAACAGACCACACAACCTAAACATACATATTCCATGATCTAAACACAGAACATCCCCCATATTAACAGGCTCACACCCTAAACATACATATACCATGATATAAACACAACATAGCACCCACATTAACAGACCACACAACCTAAACATACATATACCATTATACCATGATATAAACACAGCACAACCCCCACATTAATAGGCTCGCACCCTAAACATACATATACCATGATATAAACACAGCACAACACCCACATTAACATACCACACAACCTAAACATACATATACCATGATATAAACACAGCACATCACCCACATTAACATACCACACAACCTAAACATACATATACCATGATCTAATCACAGAACAACCCCCACATTAACAGGCTCACACCCTAAACATACATATACCATGATATAAACACAGCACAACACCCACATTAACATACCACACAACCTAAACTTACATATACCATGATATAAACACAGCACAACACCCACATTAACAGACCACACAACCTAAACATACATATACCATGATCTAAACACAGAACAGCCCCTACATTAACAGGCTCACACCCTAAACATACATATACCATGATATAAACACAACACATCACCCACTTAACAGACCACACAACCTAAACATACATACCATGATATAAACACAGCACAACCCCCACATTAACAGGCTCACACCCTAAACATACATATACGATGATATAAACACATCACATCACCCACATTAACATACCACACAACCGAAACATACATATACCATGTTATAAACACAGCACAACACCCATATTAACAGACCATACAACCTAAACATACATATACCATGATCTAAACACATAACGACCCCCACATTAACAGCATCACACCATAATCATTGATCTAGACATAGACCAGCCCCCACATTAACATCATCACAACCTAAACAAGATACATTATCACACCATCATCACACAATTGACAGATACGTCAGCCAAATAAGGTGGGATAACACATGACAAACACTTGCCACGTGAGCATCTCACCCCATATGGTGACGTACCTGTCTGAGATGGATACTAACATGAAATCACAAGCAGGCACACAAATGTCTCAAACCATTATCAACTAACATCAATCCAACACCTAAAGAATCAACTGAACTAATCCAATTAAACCCCAACATATTTGCAACCATAACAAACCCTAAACAACAGAAACCATAACAATCTTCCAACATATAACAACACCCCACAAGCTACATTCATCAAAAAACACAGTCTAAGGCAACAGATTTCCAACCCTATGTCAACCCTAATTGCATCTACCAACATATCAACTGATCCACAATGAAAGGCAACACTTTTTTACAACTAAAATACTTAAGCATAAAATGGAACCCTAATCAACTGATCCACAGTCAAAATTCACACAAGCACAATTAAAGCCGACATTTTTACAACCATAAAACAGTAAAAAATTCATCACAATTCTAACCCTAATAATCTACCAGCAATCCTAACCCACAGGCAAAATTCATCACAATTCATCATAAATATCAACATATCAAAGAGATTAAACATAATAAATTTAAATTAGACAAGAGTTTATGAACATTTCACCAGAAATGGACAGCATCATTTTTTAGGGAACCCTTTTTTTTAGGGTTTCCCGTTGAAGAACTAGGTAGATCGGCTTCTTTGGAAAGGGCGATCTATAGCAAACACCATCTCCCAAATGTACAGCAACATCATCACTATCACCAGCGTCAGCGTCTTTGAGGGGACTTGAATCATCCAAGATGATTTTCTTCCTCACAGAAAACCCAGATCCAGAGGCTTCATCTTTGGGCGAAGTGAAGCTCAGGCGTTCTCAACTTCGGTGTTTCAGACTTCCGGCGTACATAAGTCAAGTTCAAAGAAGAATTATAAGAAGAATCATTATGGTACCGATCCAATTTACGCAGCAACCAAGACTCTTCTTCCGATCCAATATCAGATTCACCGAAAAGCAACTCGCATGTATCATCAGAGGCCATCTCAGATCTACAAACAAGTGGTGGAAAAATACCCAAACGCTACGAAAAATAGAGGCCGGAAAAAATTAGGGTTTATATGAACAGTTGAGAGTGAATCGCAAAGTTCTTCAGAGGAGAGAGAGAGATTTTGATAGAGAGATAGAGAGGAATTAGATCAGTTCAGGAAGAATCGAGAAAGTGAGAGAGAAGTAGAAATTAGGATTCTTCAATTTCAGAGGACAGAGAGGAGAAGAGGTGAAAATTAGGGTTCTTCAGTAATTGAGGAGAGAGAGTGAGAGGAATAAGAACAGGTGAGGAAGAATTGAGAAAATAAGGGAGGATTTTTAAAAAATCTGATGGGTGGTTGGTGGAGTTGGGTTAAAAAGGGAGGGAGAGGTTAGGGGAATTAATTGGTGTTAGGTGAGTGGGTGAGTAATTAATGAGTGTAATGTGGGTTGGTGGGGTAATTACATAATGGCACTATTGTAATAAAAAGGAAGTTTTTTTGCCAAAAACAACTTGGTTTCACTTATTGTGAATATGCCATAAAAGGAAAGTGTTTCACTTATTGTGAAACGGAGGAAGTATACCGCAATGTAAGATTCAACAATTATAAATTTGATGAGAGAAACCTTTATTCAATATGTTATGTATTTGTTGGTTTTAAATTTGCATAAACTTTGGCAAAGGACAACTTGAAATGCATCGTAAACACTTCATTATGGCCTCTTTTTATTTAATTTTGTTAGAGTTTCACAAATTCCACCGGAAACATTGACCACTACTCATGCAGATTCTTTTCATAGGACATATATTGGAGATCTTCTGAGTAGGTAAAGACTGACGATCTCTTCTCTAAAAAAAATTAAGTAAATAATAATAAGAATTTTCCACTTGAAACATTTTATAGAAAACAATCAAATGATGACCAATATTCATATAGAAGTATATATTGCGACAATAAATATGTTGGATTTTTGAAGAAGGAAATCAGATATGGATGACGGTTTATATATATAATTGTCTAAAAAAAACGGAATTTCTGGAGATCATGATTTAATAAGAAACTATTTAGTATGATTTGCTATGCTACCTCCCAAGGATAATGACAACTAAGGTGAGAACGGCAACAAAGTTAGGCAGGCAATGTGGAAAAGAAAAGCATAGTTTCCCATTTAATTACTCCATTATTCTACTTAAACAACATTCTTATGCCTTTTGTAAATTTAAAATAAAAAAAAATATTAGGCTAATTATACTCTATTAATATAATTTTCCACTCATTTCCAACTCCAAAAAAGTACAAGTGGACAAACTTGCCCCCCACTATCCTCCCTCTCTATTTCTCTCTTTTTATACTCAACCTTCAACGTTCCATATAAATGCACGTCCAACCTTTGTCATCCTTAAATTTTTCATACATTTCATGTAATAAAAACACATAGGAGTGCCAAAAAAATAGTGTGAAAAAAGGCCAAAAATGGGGAGAGATTTTCACTTGTGTGTAGGAAATGGGATTTGTGCAAAATTTAGCAACAAATGGGAGATGTTTGAGGAACGTATCAATGAAGCTGTTTCAAACAGCAAAGTTGGTAAGTTCTTCAAGTTAGAAGCTAGAAATACGTGTTTTACAAAGGAGTTACGTGCTGCTACGACTACTTTTTTGACCATGTTGTACATTATTACTGTTAATGCTAGTGTTATTGCTGATTCTGGCGGCCGTTGTTCGGCCGCCGACTGCTCGCCCCCCGGGTGGGCCTGAGTGTGTACTCAAGCCTAACCCGGGGTACGAGAAGTGCTTGGCTCAACTCAAGAGTGATCTTGTTGTGGGTACCGCCTTGTCGGCTTTTGTGGGCTCGGTTGCTATGGGCTTGTTTGCTAATCTCCCTTTTGGGTTGGCCCCTGGGATGGGGGCCAATGCTTACTTGGCGTACAACTTGGTGGGCTTTCATGGGACTGGGCCCATGTCGTACGAGACTGCCCTTGCTGTGGTACTGGTGGAAGGAGTTGCCTTCCTTCTCATTGCCGTTCTCGGGCTTCGGGCCAAGCTGGCCCGGTTGATTCCTCAACCGGTTCGGCTTGCATGTGCTGCAGGGATTGGGCTCTTCATTGCATTCACCGGGCTGCAGTCCCATCTTGGATTGGGCGTGGTGGGCCCTGATTCATCCACATTGCTGACCCTCACCGGTTGTCGGACCACCGACCCAGTTACGGGCCAGTGTTTAGCAGGAACGATGCAAAGCCCAACTTTATGGTTGGGCCTAGTAGGCCTCTTGATAATCTCATATGGGCTTATGAAGAACGTCAAGGGTAGCATGATATATGGTATACTTTTTGTAACATTTATATCATGGTTTAGAGGAACTAGTGTTACATACTTCCCATATACAACATCCGGTGATGCAAGCTTCAATTACTTCAAAAAAGTGGTTGATTTTCATATGATAAAATCAACAGCAGGTGCATTTAGCTTTACACACTTCAATACTAGCCAAGTTTGGGTAGCTTTGGTGACGTTATTATATGTAGATGTGTTAGCTACAACAGGCACATTATACACTATGGCTGAAGTTGGTGAGTTTATAGATGACAAAGGTAGTTTTGAAGGTGAATATGCTGCTTACATGGTTGATGCAAGTTCCACCATTGTCGGGTCTGCGCTTGGCGTGTCTCCAATTGCCACCTTTATCGAGTCAACTGCCGGGATCCAAGAAGGCGGTCGAACGGGATTAACGGCGGTATTTATTGGCATTTACTTCCTCATATCAATATTTTTCACCCCACTAATGACTAGTGTACCACCATGGGCTATAGGGCCAGGATTGGTTGTAGTTGGAGTTTTGATGATGAAAGTGGTAAAAGAGATTGATTGGAGTAACATGAAGGAAGCAATGCCAGCCTTTATTACCATGATCCTAATGCCCTTAACTTACTCCATATCCAACGGGATAATTGGAGGAATTGGATTTTATGTTGCACTTAGTTTATATGATTATGGTATAAGAATGATTAAGTGGGTGATTAGGATGCGAAGAACCGTGGTTAGGGAAGAAAATCAAGTATTAGCAGTTCCAGTGCCTGATATTGAAGCTTGATGTTGAAGATTTAGACATGTTTAGGGATCTAATTTGAAGATGTTGTTAGAGTATTCACTTAGCTCAAATAGTACGAATATGTATGCACAAGGTTCCATGAGAGCTTCACTTCCTTGTAGTGAGTAGACACATAGGTTTAGTTATCTCTCAAGGCTTCTTGTGCATGCTCTATGAATATATAAAATCTATATTTGGAGAAATATTTGTCATTTTTTTTACGGAGTTCTTTTTACTTTTGTTTTAGATTCTTTCAGATTAAGAGTAAGAGATGATAATTCAGTTGAGTGTCAAAGGAACAACTCAACCAAAAGTTTAAGCTGACGGTTCGAGTCCCAAGAATAGTTTTATACTATATGACGCCCCTCACGCGAGAGCCCATTGGGGGTTGAAGGCATGCATCTCCCTCATACCTAGCGCTAAATATTCCACTTGGCGGATGAGATTTGAACCCGTGACCTTTATGTCACGCTGGCTCTAGTACCATGTCAAAAGACCAATTCAACCAAAAGTTTAATCTGATAGTTGGAGTCCCAAAAATAGTTTTATACTCAATCATTGAGCTCACTTCGAATTTCAGGGAAGTGCTTCATTCTCCTGGCGGTGGTTTAGAGGGTGAAGGGAGTGTTTTTTTGTATTTGGACCTTGGGCTGAAATTGAGTAGGCCCAACTTCCACCAAAAATCTCTATTATATATAGCAACACATGAGGGACATACAAAAAAAAGAAAAAAATAGGGGACAACTACTTCGTTTACACGAAAAACTAAGGGAAAAAAATAAAAAAAAGTACCACATTATTTGGAATATTAGGGTATGATAAAGATATGATAATATCTTTAGGATATATAATTATCGTAGGGAAATAAAGTATTGGGAAATTTCTTGAGGTACCCCTCAGGTTCGGCGTAATTCTCAAAATACCCCTCTCTTTTTGGAAATCCCTCAAATACCCCTAAGGTTTGACACGTTGTTTAAAATACCCTTATCATAAACGGAATTCAAGTGCATTAATTTCCTGAGGTACCCTTGAAACTTAAACTTAAAGTTCAAAATTCAATAAGGGTATTTTGAGAATTCAGTCAAACCTCAAGGGTACCTTAGGAAATTTTCCTAAAGTATTTGATTAATATTAGGAATAAGATATCTTAAGAGATAGTTTCCTAGTAGGAGTCCTTTTGTAATATAAAGCGAAGTCATCTCTCTTCTTTTTTTTATCAATGTGGGACACTCACATGTGTTGTGCGCTATACATCATAACTTCAACATTCCCCCTCACATGTGATGTCCCTTTTTGCAATTGGCCCAGTAGTAAATTAACGGTCAGCTTGTGACCCGCGGCTCGGCTCGATACCATGTCACATATGGGCTTGGGCCTCACCCATCATAAGTAGAGATAGTTCACTTCACAAGACTAAGGAAATTCCACCTGAACATCATTTTTTTGAAAAAACAAAATGCAAAGACAGTGCGCACATATTGCATATAAGGCTAGTCCTTTTAATTAGAGTTGACCACATCTAACTACACTTGGCTCAAATTCAAACATGATACGGTCACCAATCACCATCCCCCAATGGTGAGTATACATTCGACATCCTACATCTGTCTAAACTAGGGATGACAATCCAGTTCGGATCCGACCCCATTCCACTCCGATCGATCCAAAGGAAAAAATCCAAGCCGACTCCGACAAAAAATTAATCTGAATCCGACTCCGTTTAAAAAGTCGGACTCTGAGTCGGAGGAGGGTCGGAGTCGGATCCCATAAAAAATCCGACATCTGAATCTGATTCTGACTTTAAGACAGTTAATCTTTTTTTACACTACCTCTGGTTTCTATTATTTGCAACGATTTGACATAAAGTGTGAGTAGAATTGAAGATGTCTAATCGTTGCAAATAATAGAAACCAGAGGTAGTATTTATATTAATGTATTATGTATGTATAATCTGACTCTGACTTTGAGGCAATTGCATTATATAAGATTTTTCCATTGAAAAAATGATTGTTAAAGACAATAGTAATGTTTAATTTCCATATGATTATTTAAAAAAAATAGTAATCTATACAAATATATTAAAAGGCGCTCCTATCAAAGGAACGGTCTGCGTGCAGCACTCGCTCAAGTTTCTAATACACGTTTTTATAATCTCATTTAAAAATATTAATAATACGTAGTTACTTGGATTCGAACACATGACGTTTGAAATAAAATGTGAGTGTTTAACCACTAATCCACTACAATTTCAATGCTTAATGTTTCAAAGTAAAAATAATAAAGTCTTATAATTATATGGAATCATAAAGACATAGACAAACTTTTTTATCTCTAACACATTTATTAAGTTATAACATTCTCTTACTCTAATTCCATTGAAATTGATATTTTTATCCCCAATTTCTTACAAGTTTTTTTAAAGCAATTTATCATGTCATAACGTCTATTTTTCAATTTTGCACTAGACAGAATATGAAGAAAAACTAATAAATCAAGTATGAGATTTATGAATAATAATATATTTGATAATCAGAATCGACCCGCGGCACGCCCGGCCAAAATACTAGTTATTAGATTATATGTATTACAAAAGATTTTTCTATTAAAAAAAAGTAGGGAGAAAAAAAGTCGGATCGGAGTCGGGTTTAAGTCGGATCAGACTCGGATTTTCGAAATCAGATGTCGAAGTCGGAGTCAGGTTTAAAATCCGACTTGTAGAGGTCGGGGCGGACATGTATAATCCCGGCCCAAGTCCGACTCATTCGCATCCCTGGGCCTGAGACGAGTACAAATGAAAATGTACACCCCTTGATCACCTGACTGAATTTTCACTATCCACTCACTGCACCACCTGTGCACCATATCCCCTAATCCATGTATTAATCCGTTGCATTTCACAACTAATTTCGAAAATAATTTTTCTCCATACTTTTTTTTACTCCAAGAATCTGTTAATTTCCGAAATTTGTAAGCTAGCTTGCTTGAGTTCAAAACAACTAGTCAGTCAAAACAACATATTTTCTTTTACTTTTTTTTTTTTCATTTATCACTTTTCACTTTCGCTAATTATTTTGTTGATAACTTGTTTTAGAAAATTATTGATAATTTGTATTGCATTTGACATATCATGTCGATTGGTCGACCCTCGACCCCGACCCATAACTTTACTAGATTTTAGCATTTGGATGGGTATCATTAAAAAAAACTTGTTCATAACAAAATTAAGGTTCTGGTAATTTTGTCCATTTCGTAGCTTGAGAGAGAACGGAGGAAGGTCATGGCCCATGGGGTGGTGTACTTGAAAGAAATCCCTTCACAGCTGGGTTTCTCGAGCAAGCACCAATAGTCGTCCTAGAATCATTCCTCATGCTTTAACACATTACATTTCTAAGTGGAATTCTTCCTTCTATTTTCCATTCATAAATAGAATCGGGATTCTTTGTCCAAGCGCGTTAGGGAGGCTACTCTTTTTTTAAAAGACTAGATGGGACTCATTTAACTACATTTAACTATCTTTTCTTCAATATTTTTTTTTGAAAAATAAAAGTATCTCTTTTGATTTCTATTTCCTCCTAAAATCAACTTTTCTTCAAATAAATGCAATGGCATTAAAGTTTGGTTTTTGTTTCGAAAAGATATCTATAAATATCCATTTCCAAATTTTGCCTATCTTTTTAATTTCCTTTTTCCATTTTACCATTGAGTTGCCTGGACCTGTTGTGGACCAAACAGTCACGCGTGCCAAAAACTTGTACGTGGAACACATGCATAATGACCCCTATTTAAATATAGTCACCATTTTTTAAAAAAAATAGCGACTTCTTTTTTGACATATACTCTAACTCATAATTAAAGTATCTATTTAGACATAGTCACCTTTGTGGCTTTGTTTACATATAGTTATTCCTTGTTATAGATAGCTATTCCTTGTTATATACTTCCTCCGTTCCATAATAAGTGAAACACTTACTATTTTAGTACGTTTCAAAATAAGTAAAACATATCTTAAATGGAAAAAAGAAAGTGACAAAATGACAAGAGTACCTATCACAAACTTATGTGGTTTGCTTTTCTCTCTCCTCTTTTTGATAATGAAAATGGTATTTTATGACTTTTAGCCTTTTGAAAGTGATGTTTATTAAATCTTGTGCTCAATCCATATGTTTCACTTATTATGGAACGGAGGAAGTATACTTTTCACAAAATGAAGTCACCTTTATACATTTACCCTTATGTAATCCTTATTTTTATCATATTGACCCTTGTTTAAAACATAGTGACCAATTCCTAGAGGCAGTGAACCAGGCACATGCGTGAACCAGTAGAATATATATTATACAAAAAGGTCGCCATGTTAAAATAGGGGTCATTAGGTATTCCGTGTACAATTTTTGACACACGTGATCTTTTGATCCACAATAATTTTAGCATGGTCTAGGTCCACACAAGACTCTAGCTCTACCGTTTTAACCCCGCTCCCACACATACCACAAGTACCACTATTATACTGAATTGCTGATGCCGCACCAATGGATTTACACACTTCTTTTGGTGTTTAACTTTCACACTTACTTTCAGAAATTTCGACACAATTTCAGTTACACTTTTTTTTGTATAGTGGGTAGTTAGATTTGGAAAGAAAGACATTCACTTTGAAAGGAAAAGAAAGAGTGAAATTTCAGGTATTGCTTTATAATGTAGTGCAAGCCTATGAAGCATGAACCACATTTGTCATTTTGTCACTTTGCTCATGCCTTTTCTTCCTCAAAATTTGAAAATTACTCAGTTACAATTCAACTGATCATCATATAAAAATTCACTTAACAGATGTTCTAACTTATTTCCACCAGAGCAAATTTCTACTATTTAGGAATAAAAATACTATTGTATAGTTCCCTTAAAAACATTATATAGTATGAGCGTGATCCAAGGATTTTGTGCTAGATCATCAAATTTATGGAAGAAAAAAGAGAGAGCCTTAAACGACATCGTTTCAAGCAGCATGGTGGGCAAGTACTTCAAGTTAGAAGAAAGAAAGAGTTGTTTCACTAGGGAGCTAAGGGCAGCCACCACCACTTTCCTTGCCATGGCTTATGTCATCACGGTCAACTCCACCGTACTCGCTTCCACCGGCGGCACATGCTTGGCCTCACCTGGGCTCATCAATGAGTACAAGGATTGTGTTTTAGTGGTCAAAAATGACTTAGTGGTGGCTGTTTCATTGACAGCGTTGTTGGGCTGCTTCGCTATGGGCCTTTTGGCCAATTTACCCTTTGGGCTGGCCCCCGGAACAGGCCAAAGCATGTATATGGCCTACAACTTGGTAGGCCTAAACGGATCTGGGCCCATGACATATTCAAATGCATTAGGCCTGTGGATGGTTGAGGCCTTGGTCTTCTTAGTGATCTCAGGCTCCGGGCTCCGATCCAAGTTGGCGAGACTCATCCCCCCTTCGGTCCGGCTTGCTTGTGCTGTAGGAGTTGGTTTGTTCATGGCTTTTGTTGGCCTTCAGGCCCAACAAGGAGTGGGGATAATTGGGCCTGACCCGAATTCACTTGTGACAATCCAGCATCTGAACAGTCCAACTTTATGGTTGGGTGTAGTGGGCTTTCTGATTATGAGCTACGGATTGGCCCGTGAGATAAAAGGTAGTATGATATATGGGATTCTTTTTGTCACCTTAATTTCATGGTTCAGGGGCACCCCAGTTACATACTTCCCTAAAACTAATGATGGAGAAGCAAGGTACAAGTATTTCAAAAAGGTGATAGATTTCCACAAGATTCACAAAATAGCTGGTAAAATCAGTTTCAATGCTTTTACCAAAGGGAGTACTTGGGTCTCACTTTTGACCTTACTATACATTGACATTCTTACAACCACAGGAGCATTATACACCTTAGCTGAAATAGGAGAGTTCACAGATGACCAAGGATCATTCGAAAACGAATACGCAGCCTACATGATCGATGCATCGGTGACAGTGGTGGGGTCAGCTCTTGGTGTTGCTCCGGTGGCGACATATGCAGAGTCATCAACCGGCATCAAGGAAGGCGGGCGGACAGGACTCACCGCGGTGATCATAGGGGTATATTTTTCTCTATCCCTATTCTTTGCGCCACTCTTGACTAGTGTACCTCCATGGGCAATAGGCCCATCTTTGGTTATGGTTGGGGTGATCATGATGAAGGTGGCAAAAGACATAGATTGGGGAAATATTAGAGAAGCAGTTCCTGCATTTATAACCATAATTCTGATGCCTTTAACTTCTTCAATACCAAATGGGATAGTTGGAGGAATTGGAATTTATGCTATGCTTCACGTTTATGATTGGATTACTTGGCTGGTTATATTGGTGATGAAGCTCAGTAAGAAGAATGCAATAGAAAGTGATGATAATGGAGCAGATAACACCACTGCAATTCCTTGAGTCTGTTAAACATTGCACCCCAAAATTTGTACTCGTACTTGAGGTAATAAGAAATGGTTTTATATCTTCAATTTGTCAGGGCAAGGAGGAAGTTTTACACCAAAAGCCATAAAGTTATGATACTATTCATATATCTCCGAGATTAACCTATCTATCTCGGCTACGACCAACATAGGATTCTCACCTTTGTGCTTTTTTTTCTTTTCAAGTCTTTATTGTTAAGAATCTTATTGTAATTTTCTATATTTTTGGTAATTACTTATCACAATTGTTTTTCCTCACTAGCAAATATGTACAATTCATACCGACTCGAGACATGACCTAGGCAGCTCACTAATTTAAAAGGCAATACACAATGAGAGTATATATACCAATTCATTCACAAAAGTAGACACCCAAGTTCCAACTACAACAATGTACTAGCATTTAGCATTAGCAGCATCATCCCTCAACAAAAGCAGGTAATCTTATACATGTACAACAGCAAATTAAAGTACCTGGTAATCTGAATCAGTTCCTGAAATGTTTCATGGACAATAAAGAGGGTCTTACGCTTTGAGAGCTTCGACGCGGAAGATTCCTTTGTCTATGTTATCAACCACAAATGCACACACATCTCCAGGACGAATGTTGTTAGCCTTTGTGAATGCGTTCCACCCACTTGACAAAATCTGGAGGCTGTACCTCTTATGGTAAAGAACCGGCCAATGTTCTCCAGATGGATTTCGAAGATAGATCACCTTCTTTTTTAACCTCATACGTAGCCCCTTTATGGGTAAAGGTTCAGGCAACTTCTGCACAAGAACAGGAAAAAAAAGGTTTATTGATTTTCTGCATGACAGGATATGTGAAACACAAATTGGATCAAGAACAAGTGGAAACAGAAACTACTTGCATTCTTCTTTGTCATGCTGTAAAATTACATATTGTGGGCCACGACCAAAAAGTTAGCCCATTTCGGTCCAAATCGTAAAAGTTTATCCCAAACCAGAGGAAGATAAGCAGGAGCAGGCCTAAGACCAAATTGATTTATATAAAGGGATGTTCAGTTCAGGCCAGAAAGTGGCTCCCCAGAACCGCCAATCAAGCTGGCTCACAGTTGATCAGCTCATAGACTCTATACTAAGCAATCTTTCCACAAGGTTTGAGGAAGATAGCCATTAGCCAATATCACGACAGAGGGACTTGAAAACTTGTCAGTAGTCTTCTCTTAGGCCTTGTCTCCAATACTACAACTCATCTTATCATCAATAGATGACGATTTCAGAAGAAATTAGTCCAGAATTTACGATATAATGACAATACCACGTAACAGTGAGGTATAACTTTTAAAATTCAATCACCGGTTAACCTCAAAGGAACGATAGTAATAAAGTGATCAAGTAGCAGCAGCAATGATTTAGAATATAAGAATGAAAGTTTGGCATATGAGACAGTCAAGATTCTCAGAAAGTTCCAACATACAAGGAAAGATTCGTTGTCTGGTGGTACCAAGCATGTAATCCTGATGATAGGTGCAGATGCAGATTCCCACGAATCAACAGGTTCTGACTTCACAATATTGATGATGTTAACATTATTTTCCATAGAATTTAAGTTCACACCAAGATCTCTGTAGTTCCTCTCGGCCTCCTTATTAAACTCTTTTGGTTCTTGCTTGACTATTCTCATTCTCCCCCCTGATCAACATAGAACTGAATCAACACTAGTGTTTTGGAAGCCATTTACAATTTAGTAGAAGTATAAGTCATACTAAGGTAAACAACACATGACTACATTTCATCTTTACCTGAAAAGGAAAGAGAAAACCCAAGCATCAACATCTAGGGGGAGGACATTTTGCGAAGTGGAATTACAATTAGCTTCTTAGCAGGTTGGGGGATGAAATATGTATTTTGTCAGGGGAAAATCTCTATATATAGAGCTTAATAGAGAGAGAGAGAGAGAGAGAGAGAAGGCATGTTGAATATTATCGAAAGTAATTAGTAGTTTGTAGCTTGGGAGAGTGTCAGTCCTCTTGAAAAATTGGCGAGGGTGTAATCGGTGATTAGTCACCTTAATTAGCATTATTGTCTATAATCTCTCTGTTTTTGTCACTGATCTGAGCTGATTTTTAGCAAAAAAAAAACCTATGTGTATCCAACTCAAGATCCACAATATAAGCAGAGAAATTTTAAAATTTACACAAAAGAAACAAGTACCTGGAGGCTGACTACAACCTGATGCAGCTGAAAACTCCAAAGTGTTTGATTCCCTAATAGTTTTCAGAGGCCCAATTGAGTTCAAAGGCATGTCAAGCCTTGGAGAACTTCTGGGAACTGGCTTACATTCAGATCTTGAAAAGTTTACTTCATTTTTTTCTGACATAGAACAAGGAAAAGAAATTAGGAAAATTCCACAAATGTAATTCACCTAAACGAATCTAAAGCAGGATAAGAGGCCAAGGTCACTAACTTGAAGTGGTTGAAAGTACAGTGCTATTTCCTTGAATAATTGGGCGCTTCTTTATATCAATTGAAGCATCTCTATTTTGAGCTTTGTGCAATGCACCAGACACTTGAGAACATTTGTTCCCTTGAACTTGAAATTTACCAATATGATCAGTGTCTACTTTTTTGGCGGTCATTTTGAAGATGGACAAATCAGGTAGATGCTCTTTATCGCCTTTCCAGGTAAAACTTGGTTTCTCGTCAGGCAACTCAAAGGCAGACAGATTAGATAGATGTTCTCTATTGTCTTCTGTGGCATCTACTTTCTTGATGGTCATCTTGGACAGATCAGATAGATGTTCTCTATTGTCTTCTGTGGCATCTACTTTCTTGATGGTCATCTTGGAGGTGGACAGATCAGATAGATGGTCTCTATTACATTCAGTGGAAAAATCAGGACACTCAAAGGCAGACAGGTCCAAAATATGTTCTCTATTGTCTTCTCTGGCGAAACCTATTTTTCTGTCAGTAATGAAGCATGGCTCCACTAAAAGATCTGCCTCTGGAACAAGATAGCTGCTCTTGTTGATGTTTTCCCGACCTTGAACATTTCCTACCACCCCAAGTGACTTACTTGCATAATTCAAGTCATCCTGCCTCGGACTGATGCCAGTGTGAGATCTAGGAACATCACAGGCATTGGAATGATCATATTCTTGTGGTGGTTGTTGTTCTTCGTAATATAAATCAGGATGAGATTCTCTGGTAGTTTTAGGTCTCTTATTCTGATAGCTTTCTTCACCAGGGAAGGTTTTTTCATATGCACTTCTGCCATAGATTTTAACAGTGAAATGTGATCCCACAATGTAATGAAATACCAAAATATCGCCTTTCTCAATGCCATGAGCCAGGTAAAATTTATGCCATCCCTTTTGGAATCCAAGAGAGTCTTCTACAACAGACAGAACCACTTCCCATGTCTGGCCTGTTGAATCCTTGAGATAGGTTGTCTTTCCTATCAATGATATAAACATTCTGCTAAATTTAGGAGGCAAAATCTGTGAACAGAAAAGACTATTAGAAACAACATTTGCTATAAAATGACTCATTAAAATTTTGACATTTATGGCTATGTTATATTTTGATTCTATCTCGCTAGAAAAAAGAACTGAGTGAGAACCAGGAAAGAAATGGGTCCTCATTACAGTACCAGGACTTCCGAACAAGACTTGCCAAACATGATTTTGAAAAAAGAGGGAACCACTGGAGCAAGATCATGCTTTAGTTTATGGTTCAACAAACAATTCCTCAGGCACTTGTCACAAACCTCAACATCATGAGCCATAAGATTCTGGAAAAACATTGTTAATCATTAGCAAGTGACTTTCACATTCAAAAGAAGACAGCACCACAAGCATCGCACAAACACTTGGTATCAAGAAAGAAACTGCAAGAGATCACCACTTGTAACTGTGTATTAGCTAGTAATATCTTATAAAATCATTGCAAGAGACAAGGTACGACCTCCTTTTACTTTGTGATCTTTGTCATTCTATAGCATGAGATATGGTTATAAGTGGTCATTTCGTGAAAACCCCTGTTACGGTAGCTAAATAAATTACGCATATATACAACAGGAGGCACGTGTAAAAAGACTCGGTGAAAGCACTTCCAAAGAGTTGTATTATGTATTAGTCATGCTGATTGTATTCATTGAGCCTTAACCATACCTGAGTGACAGCATTATCGAAATAATAACCTGATTAGATTAAACTCCCCAAACCCATTCCCAATTTCCCATACTAGGAGGAAATACATTCTCTATATTAAAGCCTCACATCTTCAGTCAAAAGAGATAACAAAACTAACTAATCAATTGCATTGCATCTAATTTTATTTCTTAATCATCCATAAACTGATCAATGATTAAACAAGTACTACTGAGTACTGACATTAAAAAACGGATGTACAAAATTCCCTGTAAAGGCCAACCATTTACATTATTATTTCTATTTTTGGTGATTATCATTGACATTATTGATAGGCTAAAGTTGGCGCATTTTTAATTAACCGCCAATGTCATCTTCAGTAGAATCTTTAACTTTCCTGAAAATTATTTGTAATGTACCCAAATCACATGACAAAGACTCAATGGATTAGCCAAGAAATATAGCACTCTCCTTGAACAACTTCTAATTTTGTATATAAAGCACGAACTGGTTCGAATAGTCACATAAGAATACTAGCAATAAGACTTATATACATACAATTGAATAGTAGAGATTTGGAGTTCCAAAACTAGGACCTAAACCCTTATGTACCCATATAAATTATAATAACAAGAAGCTCAAGACTTCATTGGTTCATTCTAGTAATTATACATCTATCAAATAGTGAAATAGATATTTTAAGAAATTTAAAAAAAAAAAAATAGCTACCTTTTTGAAAATTAAAAGCAACTAGTTCCAAACCAAGTCAATCCCACAAAAGAAATACATCCAACAACATAACTGCAATTTTTTTTATAAAAAAAAAGTCCATCTTTAATATGTTGAGCAAAGTGTAGGTCTAGACAAGAGAAATGGGTGTCAATTGTTTTCTTTACTCACCATCGTAACACCCAATTACAATAGAAAAGTAAGATATTTTTTTCCTTTCGTTTATATTCAATTACTCCCTTCGTTTCTGAATGTTCTTCCTACCACGATCATTGTGTAAAAAAAACAAAAGGCAACCCCACTGAATCTCTACTGCTTTTTGGAACTTATCTCTTACTTTTATTGCCCATATAACGTAGGATAAATTTCATGAAACTATCTTTTATAAAAAAAAAAATTCAAAAAACTACCTTATAAGTTTTTTTTTTCAAAAAACTACCTTATAAAACAAAACCCGTTTCAAACGACCACCAATTGACCACATATGTTAATTTTGACCGTTAACCCCTCCTTTGACCATCACATGATGGTCACGTGAGTTCATTGAAGTTATTTGAAAACGGTATATGAGGTAAAACCGCTACTGGGGGTAGCGGTTTACTAGGCAAAACCGCTACTCAGAGTAGCGGTTTATATGTATGCTTATAACTTGTCTTAGGGACATAATATAACCGCTATTTGAAGTAACAGTCAACTTTACATTATTGGTATTAACCACTACTTGGAGTAGCGGTTTTGTTAAAAAAATAAAATTCTGGCGTGCCATCCTACGTGGACGGTATCCATGGAATTAATTTGAACTTGGGCACATTTCAGGCATTATTCAAGGTAGTCTTTTTATAGGAAGAACTGTTTGAAACATCGTGATGGAAAACGAGGAAAAGGAGTAGAAAATTCTCCAAAAGGAACATCATATTTGTAACACATTCCTCTTCAAAAAAAAATCTCCAATTTATCTCCCTTACCCTCCTCTTCAGAGTTCAGATTATGCCCCACTAACAATCACAATGCAGAAATTAACCATTTAAAAGGGGGAAAAAATGGACTGTAAAAACCTAGTTTTTTTAATCAATATTTGTTCTTCAAAAAAAATGGTAGTACCTTTTAAGTTTTAACCTTTGTAGCTGGTAAATTGCATGCACATAGATTCTTCAGTTTTGGTTTGTACCCACAAAAATGACTACTTTGTGCTTCTTCATTCACTGAAAAATAGGGGAAGGAAGGTGAAATGGGGAAGGAAAGAAGAATGGGGAAGAAGGTTGAGTGGAGTTTGGGTGCAAGGTAATGAATTCAGAGTTCAGACCCAAGGACAATGCTTTTACCTTCCACAGTGAAGACTGACGTTTTGTGTACCGCAACAAAAAAAAAAAACTCATAATAGTTTTAACACTTTCTTTTTTTTATTTGTCCTAAATTAATTTGTACACTTCTTTTTTTTATATGATTCTACTATTATTGTATTAGATTTGTTACACACCTTTGGCCCATATTCAATTTCTGATTTATTATCAATGAAAAGAACATCCAACTTTTTCTCTCATTAAATGAAATAATACTACATCAACTCCTATATATCTAATTTTTTAATCAAATAATATACGATAACCGCACTATAACTTATCACCTTCTATCATAATTATATTGCGGTTATCATAATATATTCCTTCCATCAACTCTTGACACTTATTAGGGCACGCAGTTTTAGATGATAAATTATTGTTTTGTTATCAATTATTATTTTATTGAAAAAGTAGATATGATAGGAGTTAGTAGGTATTAAAAGTAGTATTATTTTATTCGGTGGGGAGAGAGTGTGAGCTATTAGTTATAGGGGTTGTGTGGCATTTTGGGCATTGGCTTTTTGGTTTAGTTGGGCTTGTTTGTTTGACGGGCGGAAGCATTGGTATGTATTGGCTTTTTAAGTTATTGTTTAATTTCACTGCTTGCAAAAGTGTTTGGCAAAATTAATTGCATTGGTTTACATTTATTAGAGAGTTTGTGGGCCAACAAGCCAAAGCCAATCCAAAAAGGCGCTCCGGGCAGCTTTTTTATTTTGGCTTAAAAGCCAGCTTTTCAGCCAACCAAAAAGCCAATAACCAAACACTTTTTTTGGCTGTTTGACCAAATTGAAAAGCCAAAAGCCAATGAAAAAGCCATTTACCAAACAGGGCCATAATTGGTAGGTAATAGGAGTGGTATTATTTTATTTGGAGGAGAGAGAATGTGGGTCAATAGTTAAAAGGTAGAAGGATTAAAATAATAGTGGGTCACATCCAAAAATAAAAGTGTAAAGAATGTTATGGAACAGATGAAGAAGAAAAGTGTAAAGAGTATTTTAGGACGAATGAAGTATGAGACAGAGGCGATATCATACACCATTATAGTTTTATTAAATTAAACATTGTTGATCTTAAAAAAAAGTTACTCTATGAAACGTTATATACTTAATGTTCCTCCCATGTTGAAAATAAAGGACTTTCTCTTGCTTTTTAACTCTCATATCAAACCGAAGTCAGGGAAGGCGTTGGGGATCAACTTGAAAAAGATAAATGTGTTAGATTTTTCACCATAGGGCAAATTAATGGGGCAAAGAAAGGAACAATTAGTTCTTTAGTCATTCGCATGCATTTTGCATACTCCATCTCATTTTATCAACCCCGTGTTTCTCAATGGTGTCAAAACAGGTTCTCAAACAGGTTCTGGGTATACCCACGGCGAATCAGGTCAGGATTCTGATTGTCAGTGCCCCAGGTCATGATTGGTCAGGTTTTGTTCAACTGGGTCGAACACATTTGAATCATGGGATTACCGAGTGCCGGACAGGTCTGAGCGTTCCATTTACAAGTCGATCCATTCCCAGGTATGATCGCCAGTTGACATTTTTTTGCCGGGTTTGCGCAGGTCGTATTTAGGTTTCATGTACGGTTGAGTTAAGTCAAATGTACTCGGGTTGAATTAGTAATGACCTTAGTTCAATCATTGTGAAACATCGGGTCCATTCGCTATTGAACATCAATTCAACTTCGGGTAACTCCTGATCGGGCCATCTTGATTTTGTTATGGATTTTGTAAACGAATCATATTAATAAAAGTATTAAGATCGACATATATATACATATGTGTGTGTGTGCGATAAATATATGGATGACAACGAAAAACCAATAAAAACACTATATTGATTAACGTGATGTTTAGTATATTCTCTTAGTCAACTCTTATTTCGAATAATCAACTGTGTAAAACCACTCTAATGAGTAAAGGAGTAGAACGACTCTTCATATGTTTTAATATTATATATTATAACCAACGACATTAATAACGAGTAGACGATCAATTCCAAACTTTATATAAATGATTTATTATTATAAGCATTATGATTGATATATAAGTTTGTAAATAGCTATGATGGTAATGAGAATAATAATACTAATAAACATAATGCGACAATGATAATAGGTAAAAAGACAAATAATAACAGTAATAGTAACAAGGCTAACAATAGCAATAGTAATACAAATAAGAACAGGACTACTAACAATAACAATAACAATGTGAATACTAATATGTTGAATCATTTTAATATAAGATTGATATCAAAATAATTGTAAAACCAATCTAATACTCTATTGTTTATAAATTAGTATAACGACTCTTAATATGTTATAATACTATAACAAATGACAATCATACATTCATATGTTTACAACGACGGTTCATATGAGGCCTAAGTGACTATAACGAGGGTTCATATGTTGCACAATAATAATAATAATAAATTATACCCCCAAATCATTATCACCTATAAAAGCTAAACATAACTTATTAAAATAAGTTAACTGTTAACAAGTAACAACCATAAGTAAATTAGTTAGCAAGTATTTACTAGTTACTAGATAGTAACTTGTTAACAGCCATATAGTTTAATACTAGTACGTATAAGATTAACAACCATAATACTCCCTTGTCTTTATAAGTTATAAGATTATTTAAGTTAATTGTTTTTATGTTATACTATAGTTTAATACTAGTATAATGTTTATGGTCTTCTCTTAACTTTGTATATATATGTGACCATAAATAAACTATTTTATCAGTAGGCTTAAATATGTTAGTACGATAATAATATTGGAACCATTCTAGCTAATACGTGATTGATTATTAATGAGTATCGACTCTTAATATGCTCTAATAGTATAACTAACGATAATAATAATAATGAGTATTATATATTCTACGAATATACGATCAATTACTGGATTTATATAAAATTTAAATGACTCAATTATGGTAAGCATTATGATTCGAAAAAATAATAATAATAAAATAATATAATAACAATAACAATAATAATAATAATAATAATAAATTATTAATTGGTTATTCAATAAAATTTTTGCCATAATCCACCAACATTATCATTTCTCAAATCTCATTGGCCAACAAACAAACACACGGATCTTAAATTTTAACCTTTGATTTGTAAAAGAGCAAAACCTTGTTGATCCAATGGCCCAAACTGATCCAATCTCCCCTTCTTTTTCAGAAACCCTCATCTCTCCTCTCTTTCTATCCTAACCATTAGATCTAATCCAACGGTTGAAACAACCCCAAAGAACCCTCCTATAAAAACTAACCCCTAAAATGAAACCCTAAAATTAACCTAACTCTCTCATACTCTCTCATCTCATTTCTCTCAAACTCTCAGACTAAACGGCGCCTCTTCACTTCTTCATTCCTTCGCTTCTCACTTCTCAGTCTTCACTCTCTCTCATCAGCGGCACCTCTTCAATCTTCACACATTCCTTCACTCTCTCGCCGGAAAACACATAGATTTCGCCGGAAAGCATCTATTTTCTCTCTCATCTCTCACTCTCAACCTCTCAGTTTCTCTCTCCTCACTTCATATGTTCTTCCTGGTGTGCTAAAGTCCAAGAAATCAAAGAAAAATCTACAAGGTGGAGCAAGGGTTGTGAAATGGGTTCTTTACGCCATAACTCAAGTAAAGTTGAAGATCTCTAGTCAAAATTGCAAGATTCAAGAAGAAACGCCAAAAATATGAAAATCTCATTGTTTATATACTTGATATAATGCTTAGTGTTAGATCTAAATTTTAGGATAACTCTAGTTTTCTTAGGGTTCATGTTTATATTTTACAACTTTTGTAAGTATATTTTTGTTCAGATTTACATGTCTTGTTATTTTTCTGTTTGATTTATTCTCCTAAAAATGAATTGGATATTTATAGTCCCCGTTGTTGGTTTGTGGTTGAATTATTATGTTTCTTTTAAATGTTATGAGTTGTTGGAGGAATTCTCTGGTTAACTAACTTGCCACAAATCCTCATCTTTTTCGTTTATTCACTGTAGAATTTTTGGTTTGGTTGAATTATTACGTTTATAGTGTGTTGGTGAAATTGCAGTTTTGAGAAAACTTCAAATTCAATTTTTTTTTATTTTATTCTTAGACCCAAAATATTACCGATCGTTAGCCGGTCGGTATTCTCATTTTTCACCTTAAATCCAGATTAATTAATGGTTGACTAATCGTGATTTCATGTTACCTTTTACTTTTGCAAAACATTCACATATTTCAACCTAATATAATAGTGACATAGTATAGTTGTAGACTTGTAGTTATTTAGTTAGAAAATCACTCGGTCAAGTCATAAGTTATTAATCATAATGTTCAGTTAACTCTAAATTTA
Source organism: Beta corolliflora (assembly GCA_947648045.1). Lineage (NCBI taxonomy): Eukaryota > Viridiplantae > Streptophyta > Magnoliopsida > Caryophyllales > Amaranthaceae > Beta > Beta corolliflora. Next base: position 320,072 of record CANSZD010000162.1, read on the forward strand.
GTAAAACACTTGCATCTTTCAAGTTATTATACTTATGATAATAAGTTTAATGAAAAAATCAAAGTAAAAATAATTGACTTGTGAATTCAAGTACAATTTGATCTAGATAATAATAAATTAATTTGGTTGCAAAACAGTTTTGGTTAAGTTCGGTTTTTAATTAAAATCTGTTAAGTTCAACTCAATTTTTGTTCAATTTAGTTTTAGTAAAAATAATTTACAATAATTGAATTTTAATAATTTTGTGGGGTTTAGTCGTTCAAATAGGTTAGTTTGAAAAATTGGATCAAATAAGGCAAATCTTATTTTATCTAGTTAACATGAAATATAGTTGAATTTGGGTCGATCATAAACAAATCGGGTTGAATCTAATATTTAATGGGTCTAGTCGGGTTTTGTGTTAATATCTGGTTGCGTTTCGGTCAGGTTCGGGTTTGAATGCAGGTCTGTGTGGTCAGGTCAGAATATGATCTTGCCGGGTGCCGATCAGGTCTGGGTAATCCCAGGTCAGGTTTCGGTCAGGTCTGGAGACTGACCCTCACAGGTCGAACCAGGTTCAAGTCAGGTCAATATCAGGTTGACCCAGCGGTCAGATCTGTTTCTGACACCACTAGACTCATGGGCTTAAGGAGAATGGGGTACACACAGTGGCGGATACAAAAATTTATGGATGGTGGGTCACTACCGATTACTGACCACTTTATAAACAATACATGATTTAAAAAAGTACTTCAAAAAAGCATCAATTGCCTTGTGTTGTTTCTTTATTTCTTCTTATTTTCGCATAACATTTTGCACATTTATTTTTCCTAATATTGCAAATTGATGATCAACCCCCTCTCCAAGCAAATTAGGTCCCTACATAAGTTGCCCAAAACATAACATAATATGTAATACGTAATATATATATATATAAATACATATTTTTATGAGTGAGAAGAAGGAAGTTAATTCATGTGTGGACGTTCCAAAACTCATAGAGCAAAAAAAGTTATTCTGATTTTTTTAAAAGTGATAAGGCAGATTTTAATTAGTTATAAATATAGTGGGAAAATAATAAGTTATTAATAGGGAGAGAAGTGATTTATATCATAAAAAAATGAGAGAAGTGATTTATATCAGAAAAAAGAGAGAGAGGTTATCTTTAAAATAACTTTATAATTGTAAAGTTATTTTAAAGATGCATCAAAATCTAGCTCCCGTGTCCCCACCCTTCATCTTCTTCCTACCCACTTCTACCTCTTTCTTTCTCACTCTACAACATGCAGACCCTCATTTCTCATGAACCTCCATTCTTTATTTTTTTTATTGTCTTTTTCAAAATGGTGCTCCATCTTTTTTATTCCTTCCGACCCTCTTCTTCCCTTATTTTTCAACACGCATTCCTCCTTCTTCCTTCCTTTGATTTTAATTTCTAAAAGAAGCTCCATTTTTTTCCCCGGTAATGGTGGGTCGCGTGACCCACCATGACTAACAATGGCTCCGCCACTGGGTACACAGTACACTAGGCTTTAGGAACGTGTGAGTGCATAGTAACACAAACTCAAAAATCAACCTAAAACCATGAAGGTGAAATGTGCGCGTAATTTTATGGTGAAGAAAAAAAATTAGAAGAGATTTAGCTTATGTTTAGTTCATCATAAATATACTAATTTAATCAACACTAATTTTTTGTGATCTAAGCTGAATATATATTTTCTTATCTTTATTTATTCTTTTCAAGTCTGCAATGATGTAAATTAAACTTTTCATAAATAAGAATTTTATAAGTTATGACCATAATTATCAAGGTCAAAGTCATAATCTTTATTGAAACTCCTATTATTAAATTAAATTAATTTCGTCATTGCAACTAATATTTTCATACTAATATTATACTCACTATGTTCTATGTTAATCGATACAATATAACTTATTTACTATATTGTTGGTAATTGATAATGGGGTATTTTTCTTATTGTAATTAGAGCATCCTCACCAATGACTAAGAAAAAGTCATATGAGGTTTTCCTTTAAAAAGGATTTATCCCACTCATGATCAATTGGTGTAAAACTTTTGGTCACACTATGACTAAAAGGAAAATTGATCGTGACCGAACAAGAAAAAAAAAGTCATGAGGAATGAAAGCCAATAAAATTCTCACACATGTGCAACAACTTTTTAGATTTTATTTTTACCTTTTCATTTAAAAACTTTAAATTGCAAGATTAGAAAAAAAATACATATTAAAAGTATAATTTTTGATAAATTATCTTATAAAATGCACTTTTTGCGAGAAACTATAATAATTAAATGAGGCACACAACTAGATTATAATTTTTTTGTTCTTGTGGCAATAAGGTAACAGTGGTTGGATCCCGGTGGGTTGACTTTGTTTATCGACGTTAATCCACACGTGCCTAGCACTTGATTATTATCTTAGCCCTTTTTGCTCATTTTTCCCCTTTTTTTTGGCGTGATTTTTCTCCTCCCCGTCTTAGATTCATCCCTTATTCGTTTTTTCGGGACATAAAAAAAATGGTGTGATTCAGTATCACATTTTGCCATCGAAGATAAAATATTAAACAGAATATTATTATTTATATTATACCCAGTCGTTTATCATATTTTTCAAATGCTATGGCTGATTTGAAAAAGGGGATAAGGAAGAATTTGTTAAAACAATAGAAAACTGGAACAGGAAAGAGGTATAAGGAACAAAAAGGAGAAAACTATAAAGTCAACACCATTAGACAGTTTTGTGCCTCTTTTTTTTAACTAGGTAGTTTCTCGCAAATTTTTCTAAAAAGTAAAATTAAATACCATTAGACATCAAATCTTAATATCTACAAATAGACACCCCCTTTGTAATATTTTTATAAAATTTTGAATATTTTCATTTTCTACTTTAAAATGTGATGGTGTATGGTAAGAAGTAGGAAAGAATAAGATGTTAGAACTTTTTTTCTTTTAAGTCATGAGTGGGATGATTTTTTGAATTTGATTATGAGTCATGATACTTTTTTTTAAGGATGAGAGAGAAAGATAATCATTTTTTTGTTCATGAGTGATGATACTCGTAGTGGATTGTGGGGCCTCAACTTTATAAAAGTAATAGTGTATTGGTGATGTTTCTTTATAATTGTTGGATTTTCTATGAAGAGAGAGTAATATATTAACTTGATGAATTCATGCCATTCTAGGAAGTGTATCAATTAATATAAGGCAGACAAAAATAGGAAGTGCATTGATTAATACGAGATGAAAAGAAGTAAAACTATACTATGTACCTTGAGTATTAATTACAATAAGATAATAATTTTTTAAATTATACCATACATACCTTGATTACTTTATATAAGTAGCATAATAATCTCGATTAAACCCACTCCAAACTTAAAGCATTTACAGATTATATTAATAATTAGCATATTAATAATTAGCATATTTTGTTTTACTCCCTCTATTACCATTTATTCTCCCTATGTGGAATATTGCCACTATTTAGATATAAAGATAATATTCTAAATTATTTCAAATATAGAAGTATAAGATAATACATAGTCGGGGTCTTGTTTGATTTATCTTAATAATTACATTAAAAATATGAAACTTTTATTATATTAACTAACATGTAATCAAATATATTAATCATATAAAATCTACACTGACAAGCGTGAAAATGCATAAAAGATTAAAGAGAGGGAACAACAATCAACGTAAAATGACAATTTTATAAGTTATTAATTTGTAATATTTACTACTCCCTCCGTCCCATAATATAGTGCTTACTTCTCATTTATCACGGGAATTAAGGAAAATGGAATGAGTGGTAGGATTTCCAAAAAAAATATATTTAATGAAGTGCTTTTTTGATACTTTTGTATTGAAACTACTTATTAATTTTCTTTTTCCTTTAAACAAAATCAAAAGGCAATAAATGTTCCTTGGAATGGTGTGTTATGACAGATGTGAGGAAGAACAAATAATGAATGCAGAAAAGTAATAAACAACACACAAATTTACGTGGTTCACCAACAGTATGTTGGATTGTTGGCTACGTCCACGGGCAGAGATAGAGAATAGTTTTATTGATGAAGAGGAATATCAAAATACAGATGTGTTATGAACTAATTTCGTCGAATAAACGATATTAGGTTAAATAGGCATTTAACTCGGAATCTAATTCAGAATCGCATCCCCGCGTTTACCGTATCCCGCGCTTACCGCGAGGCACGGCGATGGGCGCTAGTCGCGGTGGCTGGCGCGTGTCGCGGTGAGCTCTCGACATCTGTCCGCGAGCTGATACATCTGCGCGAGCTGAGACATCTGCTGCGACTCGCCCTTTTGAAGATAACCCGATATAACACGATTCAAGGCATTTCGCTACAAATCTCCACCTTGACTTGAATCCTCTCAAATTGAACTAGATAACTAGATTAACAGATGCATTGAACACAATGCTCAGATTCTCCCTGCAACCAGATTTGCCCCGAAAGACAAGCAGACCAGATTTGTCCCTTAAGGACACCATATTAGCCCCTAAGGACCCCAGACTTGCCCCAAAGGGCAATTAACAATCACGAACATTGAGCAAATCCAAACAATGTTGAAACTTACTCTACCAAACCGGTTTGGTGAACATATCAGCAGGATTATCAGTTGTACCTACTTTCTTCACCTTAACCCTTGTCTCACTCCTCAGAAAATGATATCTCACATCAATGTGCTTAGTCCTCTCATGATGGACTTGATCCTTGGCTAAGCATATTGCACTTTGACTGTCGCAATACACAATGGCTTGATCGTGATGTAAACCAAGATCACTAACTAGCCCTTTTAACCATATTCCTTCTTTAGCAGCTTCTGTCAACGCCATGTACTCTACTTCATTAGTAGACAAAGTAACTGTAGCCTGCAAAGTTGCCCTCCAACTAACAACAAAACCACCAAGAGTAAATACATAACCAGTCATAGACCTTCTACTGTCAACATCTCCAGCATAATCAGAATCAGAATAACCAGTAACTAAGCACTGAGTATCATTCCCATAAATGAGACCAACATCAGACGTACCTCTAAGGTAACGAAAAATCCTCTTGACTGCCTGCCAATGCTCCTTACCAGGATCACCCATGAACCTACTAACAACACTGACTGAATGTGCAAGATCCGATCTAGTGCAAACCATAGCATACATCAAGCTCCCTATTGCACTAGCATAAGGAACCCGACTCATGTACTTCTTCTCCTCAACAGACTTAGGTACAAAAGCACCAGACAAATGACTATTGGACGTACTTGGAGTATCTATAGGCTTAGTTGTTGACATGCCAAACCTTGACAAAATCTTCTGAATGTAATCTTTCTGTGACAAGAAAAGCTTTCTCTGATCTCTTTCCCTATAAATCTCCATCCCCAAAAAAAATTTCGCAACACCCAAATCCTTCATCTCAAACTCAGCACTGAGAAGACCCTTCAACCTCTGAATATCAGACTTGGACTTTGCAGCTATGAGCATATCATCTACATACAGGTTCAGATAAACCATTGATCCATCATCCAGCTTGTTGTGATACACACAACAATCATACAGACTCCTGTTGTAGCCCAACTCAATCATATAGCTATCTAACCTTTTGTACCACTGCCTAGGAGACTGCTTTAGCCCATACAAGGACTTCTTCAATCTGCAAACATAGTCTTCTTTTTCAGGAACTTGGAACCCATATGGTTGAGTCATATAAATCTCCTCTTCTAACTCCCCATGTAGGAAAGCTGTTTTCACATCTAATTGCTCAAGTTCAAGATCCTGATGTGCAGCTATTGCTAGTAACACCCTGATGGAAGTGTGTATGACCACTGGTGAGAAAATCTCATTATAATCAACTCCTTCCCTTTGCGTGAACCCTCTTGCAACAACTCGAGCTTTATACTTGACCCCCTCAGAAGGTGAGGTTCCTTCCTTCTTCTTGAAAACCCATTTGCACGTGACAATCTTTCTCTCCCTAAGACGTTTGACTAGCTCCCAAGTCTAATTTTTATCCAGAGACTCCATCTCATCTCCTATTGCAGTGAGCCATTGAGCAGACTCACTACCTGAAACAACTTCTTTATAGGTGGATGGCTCATGAGTGTCCACCTCCACCTCTTCAGCAACCTGCAGTGCATAAGCAACCATATCCTCAAAGCCATACCTCCTTGGAGGTCCCACACCAACTCTTCTAGCTATATCAAGTGATATGCTAGGTCGATGTGCTTCAGATGAGGCTGATTGATGACTAGAAGATTCAGTAGCACCATGATCTTCTCCACCTTGGTGCTATGATTCACTCTTATCATGAGTGACTTGTAACTCCACCTCATTATCAACATTGCTACTAACAGACACCACAGTAGACTTCATCACAGTAGAGTTAAGCATAGAATTTTCATCAAATATTACACTTCTACTAAGTATAACTCGACTCTCAGAAGGTGACCAGATTCTATAGCCCTTAACTCCACTCCCAAAACCCACAAATACACCCTTGTTAGCTCTAGGTTCTAATTTACCCTCACTTACATGATAATAAATAGTAGAACCAAAAACTCTCAACAAAGAGTAATCTGCAGGCTTACCAGACCACACCTCATAAGGTGTTTTACAATCAATACCTGTGTGAGGTCCACGGTTGATCAGATAGCAAGCTAAACTTACAGCTTCAGCCCAAAATCTTCTAGCTAACCCAGTATCAGAGGGCATGCACCTCTCTCTCTCCAACAGTGTCTGATTCATGCGTTCTGCTACTCCGTTCTGTTCTGGACTATCCATGACAGTATGATGGCGAGCAATCCCTTCATTTTTGCAGAACTCATTAAACTCTGACCAACAAAATTCCAGACAATTATCAGTTTGTAGTCTTTTGATCTTCCTTTCAGCTTGACTTTCCACCAAAGCCTTCCACTGCTTGAAATTCTTGAAAGCCTCACTTTTATGCTTCATCATAATTACCAAGTCATTCTTGAATAATCATCGATCATCGACACAAAATACCTGTGACCTCCAATAGATTCAACTCAGGAAGGACCCCAACAATCAGAATGGATATAATCAAGTGTGCCCTTTGTTCTATGAACAACCTTTGGAAACTTGCTGCGATGAAGCTTCCTAAACACACAATGCTCGCAGAACTCTAGATCCTGCACCTTGTGCCCACATAGAAGATCCCTTTTTGAGAGAATTTGCATCCCCCTTTCACCTATATGTCCAAGCCTCATATGCCACAGCTTGGTCATATCCTCCTTGTGAATCTCAGATGATGCAACAGCAGCTGAAACTGTCACAGTAGAACCTTGAAGAAGATATAAGGTACCATTTTTAATACCTTTCATAATGATGCAAGTCCAAGGTCCAAAAGAAGAGCCCATGCATTATATGAGGAATTAGAACTATCAATGTTGATACTTATATTTCTAACAGCCATAATTCGGTCAATTTGGCTCATTTTGTGGACTTTAATATGTCTATCAATACGTTCACATTCTGAACTTACGGAAAAAGTGGTCAAACACTTAATTTGGACAAGTTTTGCACCGAATTCAAGTGTTGCATTATTTGGGAAGTTGATTAAAAGGCCTAAGGAGTTGCTGCAAGAAGATGGATGTGTGTTGCTGTTTTGACATGATCATGGACGTGTCTTTGTGTGCTTGTGTTGGTTGTAAACTCAAGTTATGTTTGGGCCTCTTTTTATTTGCTTAAGTGTGTTTTAAGTTCAGTTGTAATAAGCTAGAGCTAGGGTTTGTCTATGCTCTAAGGTAGAAGTGTTTTAAGCTCTTAACTTGCTGCTAAAAAATGGCTCATTAATGAACCGTTACAAGGAGTGAATTAAGGAGTGATTAGTGTCCTAAATCGTTACATTCTTGGACAGTTTTCTTAGGAGCTGTAGCTGATGTTTTTACTTCCTTAGCCTGTATTTCCTATAAATAGGGAGCTAATAAGAAGTAATAGGCAGATTTGAGTTGAATGAAAAAAGTGTTTCTTTGTGAAACTTTCTTTTGAGTGTGTCTCAAAAACCCCTTTTACAACTTGAGTGTGTCTTGGTTGTTTAGGATTAATAGACTAAATTGAGTGTGTCTTATTTAGTTGTATCAAGATCCTATAGTTCTTTGAGTGTGTCTTGAGAGCTATAGTTAAATTTTCACTTTTATCTATCCTTTATAGTTCACCTAAAAGGAGCAAAATTATTAAAACCAATTCAACCTAAATTAAGTGAGAAAGTGAGGGTTGCATTTGGATAATTTTCTCCTTTATTTGAAAAAAGTTTGCCCTCAAACTTGGTTTTTCAAAGTATGGAAAGTGATCTCTTATAGTGAAGATTGGACCAGGTTTGAAGAGTTTCCTTTTGTTGTTTACCCTCTCAAGATTCCTTTTGTTCACCTTTTCAATTTCTTCTCTCATTTTCTCCCATGAACTTTCAATTTCTTGTTTTTTGTCCACAACCAAACCCTCCCCATTTGATTCCACTAGATTTTCATATGAATTACAAATTACAAGAGAGATGCTTTGCTCTTCTTTTGTAGCTACTTTTGCAAGCAATGGTAAAGATAAAGTAAGTTCACTTTTCACATCACTTGGATACATTGAAGCAACCATGTTTGAACTTGTGATACTTTCATCATCATCATCACTAGAACCTTGCTTGGGAAAATCTTCTTCAAAGGGATCAAAATTTGTGACATCATATGAGATGATAAGAGATCTCTTTTGAAAAAAAGTTCCTTTAAAAGCAAGTTCATGAAAACATTTTTCTTTCACTTGTTCTTCTTTAAATACTTGATGTATTTCTTTCTTTTCAAAAGCAACTTCAAAATTGTTTTCTTCTTTCCTAACTTCTTTTTTCATGACTTTAGTTTCAAGTGCATGAACCATTGCCCTTTTTCTTTCGTCTTCTTTTTCAAAACTTTGATAATCATCCATAGACACATAGAACTTATTAGGACAGGAATGGTATGTATGCCCATAACCATGGAATTTTGAACATCTTGCACCATCAACCTTCCCAATTTCAAAGAAAATATCTTCCCATATTTTTTCTTTTTTCCCCCCTTCTTTTTCCACTGATTTTTTCTCCAAGTTCTCCAATTTTTGAGTTATAACATGTAACATCTTAGCAATATCATCACCAGCCATGTTTTTTTTTCCGCTATTTTGCTAGACTATTACAATTACAATGATCACTCTGTCCGTAACTTCAAACAACAGAATGAAAATGTAAATGGCCTTGAGACTCTCAAAGGATTACAGATTATGAAAATTCAGAAATTTTCAAGCAATTTCAAAAAAGGAAACTCCTTAAAAGCTTTTCAAACGAGGGAGAAATCTTCAATTGAAAACCAGTGTGCTGTCTTCGTTCCATTTCGGTGCAGCTTCGAGAAACCTGCCCAGTTTAATAATAAACAAAATCCAAAAAATCTGAAAATTTCTGTGAGTATTCTGCACAGAAAAATATCCAGATTCAAAAAAAGAAAAACCCAATTTAGACTCTTGTAGGCTGAGAAATTGTTCTTCAAAGTCGACTGAAAAACTGTTCGAATTCCAGCAGTTTATTTTCTTCTCCAAAAGTGCGTCAAATCTTCGAATCTTTTTGCAAAAGCTCTGATGCCAAATGATCCAAATGCAACCCTCACTTTCTCACTTAATTTAGGTTGAATTGGTTTTAATAATTTTGCTCCTTTTAGGTGAACTATAAAGGATAGATAAAACTGAAAATTTAACTATAGCTCTCAAGACACACTCAAAAAACTATAGGATCTTGATACAACTAAATAAGACACACTCAATTTAGTCTATTAATCCTAAACAACCAAGACACACTCAAGTTGTAATAGGGGTTTTTGAGACACACTCAAAAGAAAGTTTCACAAAGAAACACTTTTTTCATTTAACTCAAATCTGCCTATTACTTCTTATTAGCTCCCTATTTATAGGAAATACAAGCTAAGGAAGTAAAAACATCAGCTACAACTCCTAAGAAAACTGTCCAAGAATGTAACGGTTTAGGACACTAATCACTCCTTAATTCACTCCTTGTAACGATTCATTAATGAGCCGTTTTTAGCAGCAAATTAAGAGCTTAAAACACTTCTACCTTAGAGCATAGACAAACCCTAGCTCTAGCTTATTACAACTGAACTTAAAACACACTTAAGCAAATAAAAAGAGGCCCAAACATAACTTGAGTCTTTTAAAACAGAAACACACGTCCATCTTCTTGCAGCAACTCCTTGGGCCTTTTAATCAACTTCCCAAGTAATGCAACACTTGAATTCGGTGCAAAACTTGTCCAAATTAAGTGTTTGACAACTTTTTCCGTTAAGTTCAGAATGTGAACGAATTGATAAACCTATTAAAGTCCACGAAATGAGCCAAATTGACCGAATTATGGCTGTTAGAAATATAAGTATCAACATTGATAGTTCTAATTACTCATATAATGCATGGGCTCTTCTTTTGGACCTTGGACTTGCATCACATAACCACCTTCGAACCTTTGTAAACACTCATAACTCCACCTTCACCTTGAAAACTGAAACCCTTACTGTCAAGAAGACTCACAGATATCAGATTCTTTGTCATCAGTGGAACATGTCTAACTTCGTTCAAGGTGCAGAATGTACCATCATGAGTCCTCAACCTGATGGAGCCTATTCCAACTACTTTGCAGGCAGCACTGTTGGCCATAGAAACATTGCCCCCATCTATCTGCTCATAAGTCGAAAACCACTCCCTGCATGGACTAATATGATACGATGCCCCAGAGTGAAGAACCCACACATCCCTATAATGTGACTGGTTATTAGCAACTAGGGCCAGATCTTCCTCAGAGTTACCTTCAGTTTCTGCCAGAGCAGTAGAACCTTCATTCTTTTCCTACTGCTTCTTTTTCTTAGGACATTCATTTTTCAAATGCCCTTTTTCCTTACAGTAATTACAGACATCATTAGTTTTAAGACCCTTAGAATTCGATTTTTTATAGTTCGATTTCTTTTTACCAGTTTTTCCTTGTTCCTTACCCCCAGTAACAACTAATCCCGATGCCTGATTTTTTGTACTATATAGAAGCAGATGCCTGATGACGAACCTCTCTAGTATGAAGAGAAGATCTTACTTCTTCTAATGACAGACTATCTTTCCCAACAATAAAAGAATCCACAAAATTCTCATACGATAAAGGCAAAGATACTAAAAGAATTAAAGCAGCATTCTCATCATCTACTTTAACATCAATACTACGAAGATCTAGTAAGATAGTATTCAATTTTTCTATATGGTCCCTCAGAGACATACCTTCCTGCATACGCAGGCTGAACACATGTTGCTTCAAGAACAACTTGTTGGTTAGAGATTCCGTCATGTATAGACTCTCTAACTTCAACCACAGACCGGCGGTGGTTTCCTCCTCCGAGACTTCAGTGATTATGTCGTCAGCAAGACACAACATAATCGTTGAATGTGCCTTTTCCTCCAGAACTTCCATCTCAGCGGTGACTGAATCCGTTGACTTCTTTGCCAACGGTGCCCACAACCTTTGTTGCTTCAGTAAATCCCGCATCTTGATTTGCCACAGACTGAAACTGTTTCTCCTAGCAAATTTATCGATTTTCACATTCATCCTAGACATATTTCTCACTCATATCGAAAAACCAAAGCTCTTGATACCAATTTGTTATGACAGATGTGAGGAAGAACAAATAACGAATGCAGAAAAGTAATAAACAACACACAGATTTACGTGGTTCACCAACAGTGTGTTGGCTACGTCCACGGGCAGAGAGAGAATAGTTTTATTGATGAAGAGGAATATCAGAATACAGATGTGTTATGAACTAATTTCGTTGAATAAACGATATTAGGTTAAATAGGCATTTAACTCGGAATCTAATTCGGAATCGCATCCCCGTGTTTACCGTATCTCGCGCTTACCTCGAGGCGCGGAGCTGGGTGCGAGTCCCGGTGGCTGGCGCGAGTCGCGGTCAGCTCTCGGCATCTGTCCGCGAGCTGAGACATCTACCGCGACTCGCCCTTTTGAAGATAACCCGATATAACACGATTCAAGGCATTTCGCTACATGGGGTAAAGCAATAAATGGGGTCACGTGTTTTGAGAGAAGAATAGGGGTATATTGGAAAGTTTGTGTAAAATTTAAGGATAATTTAGTCCAAATAAATTGACAAAAAAGAAAATAAGCACAATATTTTGGGACATCAAAAAAGGAATGTAAGCACTATATTGTGGGATAGAGGGAGTGTTATGTAAGAAAGATGATGCTTTATAGTAGTTGAGTTACTTGAAAAAACATGTCGTTTCCTTATCTTCTTGCAACATTGTTATTACTATTTTTCACTTTTTACTAGCATCTTATGATTTTATAATCCAATATTACTAATCCAATTCACCTTTTGTCTTCTTTTTTCACTTTTTTTTGTTACTATTTCTCACTTTTTTTTCTAGACAATCCATCATGAAATTCTTGTCACTCGAAATAGAAATGCGTATATGCATACCTAACATGAAGTTTATTTGAGTATAGAGGTTCTTTATATGTAATACACATTTCTTTGGTGTGTATTTTAGTTCACAAATCACAATGAGTGTTAATAACCTCATACAAGTATGTCGCATTTTGACCAAGCAAGACTTGGCCTAGTGGTAAAGGTTTGGGGGTGATGTTTCCCTTACCATCCCTCTCTCTTCCAAGGAGTCTGATATGCAAATCTGACTAGTTAAACCTGAGCGAGGTGCCAGTTCAGTAGTTCAGTAGGATCCTTCATCATACCTAACTAAAAAAAGTATGTCGCATTTTGACTTTAATATTGATGTATGAGCTTTGGCTCTCATGGAAAATGAGCTTGTACATTACTCCCTCTTTTTTTTATCCTTCTCACTTTTCTGTGCGCGTCTCTCGATGCACCTCTTTGAACTTAAATATCTTTCATTGTATATTGGCAAAAATTATAATGATTGAATATTAATAAAGTATTAATTGAGACGAATCAAATAAGACTCACATGACTATATTTTTTCTTATAAATTGAGAAAAATTGAGAAGATTCTCTTCAAGTATGAATAGTGTCAATATTCCAAGTGAGAAATATTAAAAAAAAACAGAGGAAGTACTCCATTAGTATATCATAATTTCTCGAGGATAAGCGACATAATACAACCCACTGAAACCCCATTGGAAATCATCCGAAAATGCAAAGAAAAATAGCAAAATCATTCAACATTTACAGTGTAACTATCAGTCTATCCACAACCTACCTATCAAGCAATGTCTATCATGATTTTCTGCAACAGAAAAACAGCTTACCAGAAAAATAAAATTGGAACATGCTGCAAAGCTTGGTTCAAGAATCCTAAATTCAGTTCCTGAGAACTCTAGAATAACCTACAAATCAACTTGACCTTACAGAAGTTCAACTACACATGCGAAAAATTTGTACTTGGATTATACCTTTATCAATATTTTCAGTAACAAAAGTACACTCATCACCAGGTTGAATACTATTAGACTTTCTAAATTCTTTCCACCCATTTGCCAAAACCGCAAGGCCTTCCTTCCGATGATATATAACTGGCCAAAGTCTTCCGCCTGGATCTCGAAGTACTACCAAATTTTGTCCCAACTTTTCACCTTGTTTGTATACATTTAAAGGTAAAGGCTTTGGTAAGACCTGCATAAGAATAATGGGTTAAGACTGAAAGCAGAAACACAAATATGGAAACCAAAAATGTTACTTGGACTCGTCATATTAAGTACCAGTGCCAGATCCTCGGCACTCCAGCATAAGCATGGACATTTCAACACTTCATTTAGGGTTAAAATAGTGAAAACTTTTCATAAAATAGCCGAGTCGTATACTTGAGTATAGACTCGTGCTGGACACAAGCAACCCAGTCCAAGTAACATAGGTTATAAGTTGAAATTGTGCAACAGAAGAAGGATCCCGGCTGCAAAATAACGAAGAACAAGAACAGGAACAAGACAGAAACTTATCGAAGGTCTGAATTTAAATAACACAATACTTCAACATGATTTACTAGCATTAAAAATCAACAAATTATTAGTTTATTACTACAGGCATAAGGGATAAGGATTATGCTTATGAGATGTCAGAACATACAAGGTACGGTTCACTGTGTTTCTGTACTGGATATGTTATTTTGAAGCTTGCTGCAGATGAAGAAACACAAAAATCAGGTGCTTCTGGATTCACAGTCATATCTCTCTGACCTTTGTCTTCTTCCCTAGAAGTAGAACGCCGACCAAGAGTTTCGTTCCTAAGCTTGCGATCCTTCTCAATGGAAGCCAGGATTGCACTAGTGCACAAAAGATTATCAGCTACTGAATTAACATAAACGTTTTCACCAGAATTAGGTTCTTGCTTGCCTATCTTCGTTCTTCCACCTGATCAAGAGAATAACTCAATTAACACACATGTAAATAAGAAAGTAAGAACATATGAATACAACCAGTGCCAATAAGAGAATACTTGCAACATTCGTTATTTCACAGTTTTCAACACACAACTTTAATTTGATCATTGATATCTTTATTTGCATATCTATAAAATTTATAAGAACTTTATATTTTGAAAACATGTTGAGGCAAATTTAAATTCTCACAGTTTGTTTATCATCTGAAAAACAAATGTTGCAACTAATAAAAAACGGAGTGAGGAGGCTCACAGGAATATGCTGGAGCGGAAACCTCAGATGCAAGAGGCGATGCAATAGACTTAATTGGCATGCTAACGTTCAAAGGCATGGGATCCGTCGAAACAGTGTTGTTGAGAATCTCTGCACGTTCCTCTGTAAACCAGTCTGCTTCATCTATGAAAGAAGCCAATGAGCTAAGATATGACATGCATGAAATTCACAAAATCACACTTCGGTTACAATTATCTCACAGAGATAAAAAGGTCAAGGAACTAACTTGAGATTTCAGAACTCCTTTTACCAGCATCTTCTTTCATTTCAGGCATCTCAAAAACAGAAAGATCAAACAGATCACTTCTATCATCTTCTCTAGTAAAACACACGTCTCTGTTAGTCATGAAGTATGACTCTACAAAAAAATCTGTTGTAGGAGCCAATTTTGGCCGTTTATTGGAAATGTCTTTCCTTGGAACATTTACTCTTTTTATCTCAGGTGCATTTTTCACATTCTGCAAATGATCCTTCTTTCGGTTGACATCAATATCAGGTGGACCAGGATCTGATCTGCTAAGTTTCTCTCGCGTGTTCTGATAGTTCTTTGCACCGAAAAGCACAGGCTTCTCACACCCACTTCTACCAAAGATTTCAACAAGAAAATGTGATCCTTTGAAATGATGGAATACCAGAAAATCACCCAGTTCAATGCTATGATCCACTGAGAATTCATGCCATCCATTTTGAAAGGCAAGAGAGCCGTTTACATTATACAGGTCCACTTTCCATTTTTGTCCTGTTGAATCCTCAAGATAAGTGCTTTGGCCTTCCAGTGCTTTAACAGTGTTGGCAAATTGTGGAGGTACAATCTGAATGTATCAGGACTATTTAGAAATTCATTTTGTGTGAAACAACTCATTGGAAGCTTTTAACCAAGTCAATCAAAAGTTAAAAGAAGAATGTCATACCAGTACTTCAGAGAACTGGTTGCCAAACATGACTTTGAAGAATGAGGAAACTATTGGGTACGGATCGAGCTTGGTTCTATGGAGTGCTAAACAACTACGAGAGCACTCGGCACATACCTCCATCTTGGTACCCAAGCAATGCAATTGCAGACTGTAAGAGCCAAATTTTTGTCAGCCGTCAGCAACTTAAAATGTCACATAAACAAATAAAGTTCGGCTATTTACAGAACTGTTCTCCACATATTACCATTCTCCTGTCTCTTGTCTAATAGGTTCTTTAATTGTAATTTAGAGTGAGGCTATATAGTAAGATGTTCACGGGTGAACACGCGAGAGGCAAATAGGTAAATCAACTAGGTAGCATTCCATTCAAGTGTTTTGACTTATTATAGTACCTTATAAGCGTATAGTTCTGTATGTTTCAATAAGCTATAAAAAAAAGTTCCAATAAGTTTTGAGTAAGTTAAAAATCAACCAAATAGATCGCTCCCTTATAGTGGCCCCACTCCAATTAATTTCTCTTCATTATGATCTTGTTCTCTATCTAGCATTACATTCACTCATCAAATCAATTACAAAGCTGGCCTGGAGCACTAGAATCACCTGACATGGTGGAAAAACTTCACTTAAGAATCTATAGGAAGTTATCACCCAAAGGTGAAACTGGAAAATCAGTAACTAAAGCACTTGCATAGAGAGCTCTATGCAGACTAACCCTTTTCACCATACAAAAATTTAGTAATTTAACCCCTCCATCTCTAGATATATACTTGCTACATTATTGCGGACTCAAGAAATTAGAATTTAGAAGACGATGAAAAATGTGGTGGCCTGGGTAGGGGCTATAACTTTATCAAATATTCCAACGCAGAGATAATAGGTAGAAAAAGGACAAATATAAAGGAAATATAAATACTTTTATGCCATGAATATGATTATCATATAAGAAAATGTAGCGTGTATGAAATAGGTTAGTATTGTCTAAAAAAAGATGGAAGGAGTACAAACTGACATTTAACAATTCAAGGTATAAACTGTCACATCAAGATTACTCCTTTAATATTTCCTTCAGTTTATAAGTTGCAAAATTCAAATTGTGCCACTATTCTAGAACTGGAACCCTAATTTCTCTATTGGTGTACTACACCCACACATATGCTACTTAGCAAACTTTAGATAGAAAACAATTATGCAATATTTTTGTAATTCCACAATCATAATATGATAATATAATAGTTAAAATGACATAAAGTTACATGCTTTTATCAATTTACGAATTCACAAGAAGCAATAAAGCCAACTGAGAGAAAAAAACCGTACTCAACAGCAGAGATTATGAGATCGTAGATCCTTAGATGGATGAAGGATGAGAGACGTGCCACATGGGTTGCGTTTGCATTAGAGTTTATAGGTAATCTCTACTTCTTTTTTTTTTTGAAGGTTTATGCATTAGACTTTAGAGTTTCATCAATCTTTTCTATTTTTGATCGCTTCGGATTAACAGAATTTAAACACTTCACAAGTTCACACGCATAGGGAAAGTAAATCACTAAATTCTCTTTCTCCTATCACACTTCAACCATTAGGGCTGAAGTCTTGCAGTCAATAGATTTTTCAAAGGACTTATCTTTTTTGGGGGTTTACATGGTCAGGTCTCACTAAGTCAAATAATAATTTAGTCAATAGTATGAATGTATTCCATCCACGTCTGTTTGAACTTAGAAGACAGATGGAGTATAAGGGAACTCGGATTTTGGTGTCCACTTGAATTCCCTTTATATATTTACAAACTTTTGTATGTGCCCAGCCACACCATTAGTTGATGGTGTGGCCACTTCACATATAAGATAACTAGTATTTTTTGCACGCTATGCGTGCGTTTCATATTTTTTCTCAATTATTTATTCATAAAAAAATTGATTCAAACAAACATTTATAATGATTTTTATTTTTTTTAATATATTTTTCTTAAATCAATGTTACGTTGGTTTTTTAGTTATTTGTTCATCATTATTCAAATCTCTATTATATAAGTGAAGGAAATACAAAGCAGAAGAAAGCATGTGTTCAAATAAAGTGGAATAATTTGTGTATTAGATTCAATCGTTGAATATTTTAATAAAGTGGAAGAGTTTGATTTATATAATAGAGATTACCAAATAATAATCAACATTTAGGTTTTAGAATACTATTATCGTTATAATTATTAATATGAAATTAAAGTTTTTATTTTTTGTACAAATTGTTTCAATCAAGTTATATTGTCAATTTACTTTTTGATGAGAGTTTTTCACACATATTTAAGAAGAGGAAATCATTCTCCTTAATTTAATATTTAATTGAAATTTAAAATTCAATTCCATGAATAACTTGTTCAATATATATGGCAAGTAGGAAGAAGAAAATACTATTTAATATATATGGCAATTTAAATCATTAAGGGTATATTAGACTTTTCAGAGGAGGACACCATCTTCTTCCCCCCTTCCCTTATATAATAGAGATTAATCAATTATTAGGGGCTATGACTATGATTAAATGGGGTTACCATGATAAATGGGTTACTCTAATGGAAAAATGGGTTACTCATAAAAGTAGAATTACTCTTCTCATAGCCAAAACAAAATAATAGGGTTACTTAAAAGAACAAATAAGGTTTTTTTAAAAAATTGGTTGATTTTACGTATATATTGAGTTGAGGTTACTTTTATGGACATAATAAGGTTACCTTGTCATTATATGAGGATACATATATGAATAAATAGATGTTACTTTAATGAACAAATGTAGCCACACCATATATTGTTGTGTGGCTGGCCACACATAAAACTTGCTGTTATATATTTGTTATTCCAAGATTATTAATGAGCGTAAAAAAGTCATTGAAATTTTTAAAAAAAAGCTTTAATGTAACTGCCATATTTTTTCCTCCTAAAAAAATTATCGGATTTTTTTAATGAAAGTAACTTCCAGATTTAAAAAAAAAAAAAGAAACGTGTATAATATCACCGCGATGCCGCGCACGCATTGTGTGCAAACAATACTAGTTTTATAGTACTCCAACCATCAGTGCTCACATTCTTTTTTGGGTGTTTTTGAATGTTGTACCTATTTTTTTTTATCAATTTGCTTAGACTAAATTATCCTTAATTTCTACAACTTTCCAAGATACCCCTATCTTTCTTTCAAGATATGTACCCCTATTTAAGGGGTGTTTGGTTGAAGAAAATAAGGTATGAGGTATGGGTTTAGAATGACTAAAACCTATACCTAGTGTCAGGGCCGTCTTAAACTATTTGGGGGCCCTGTGCTATTTATAAAATCACATGTAAGAGTTTTGAGATATATTTCATTTTTTTCCATAATCAATCAACCTTTTTTTAGTACTCCTTATGTTATAATTGGACAACTAAAGAAGTTTATATATTTTACATATTGGTAAATGAAAAAAAATCATATAAACAATTTAAAGTTTTCTAGACTTATACGATATAAGTGACATACTTGTAAGGTGTAGAATGTAGATGACTTATGGTTTTTTTTTCGGAATGGAAATTTTCGTTTCACATGGACATGAATAATTATCAAGGTGAAATGATTAAAAAAAGGCAAAACTCAAAAGACACCTACCCGGGTGGTATTGTTTTCCAAACTTGATATGCATTTTTTTTCCATTCGCATTAAAATATATTAAAGAAAACTCAACATTTAAAAGGTACAAATATAATACTATGGACATTTAAAGTATGATTAAAAGTTGGTTGAGATGGTAATTGTGCTATGTATAATAGCAAGAGGTCACGTGTTCAAATCTTGTTGCAAGCCAATTTTACTTTTGTTAATTGACATGACATATGTATACATTGGACAATTCTAGTAGAGTAACAGAGGTGCCACGTGGCGTGTATACGTTGTCACGCACGCTTTTTATTATATTAGTATAGATACAGTATAAAAGGTTGGAAAATATTAATAGCCAAGTTTCCAAAAAATAAACTGAAGATTTGCCATGAAAAAAGTATATAAAAAAAAAGGAAAAGGAGGTTTTCCCACCAAAATATAAAGGAAACATAGAAGTATTCAAGTAGGCCCAAAAACGATGATGGTAGAGTTCGAACACGCGTCCTGCAATACTGTGTTGCAGACTTGCTAAAATAGCGCGGAGGATCGAGAACCACTACTCCAAACATTCAGTTTGTGAGTACTTCTCCAACCCTTTGTTTTTTTCTCTGTATGGGCCCCTCTGACATATTGGGCCCTGTGCTAAGGGCCAGCTTGCACAGGCCTTTAGCCGGTCTTGCCTAGTGTTTGTTTGCAAAATTTTACATTTCTAAACCCATACCTCAAACCCATAAGGTACGGGGTTTAGAAATCCAAGGGGGGAGGTGGGTATGACTCATACCAAACCTTTAGGCATAAAAATAAAAGAAAAAAATTCATTCCAAGATAAATCCAAATACATGGAATCAAGTATCAAGTTCCAACCCCATACCACCCTGGTTTCATTCCTTATTCCAAACCTATACCACTTTGTGAACCAAACGCCCCCTTATTGTTTTACACCATTCTATGGAACATTTATTGCTTTTTGATTTTTTAAAAGGATAATATAAATAAAGAAATAGTTCCAACTTCTTAAATTTTTTTTTTTTTGATAAATCTTACTCCCTCCGTCCCATAATATAGTGCTCAACTGCTCACATTCCTTTTTGGGTGTCCCAAAATGTTGTGCCTATTTATTTTTAATCAATTTATTTGGACTAAAATATCCTTAATTTCTACACAAACTTTCCAAAATACCCCTACATTTCTTTAAACTAGTTGTTGCACTAGGCGCGCGGCACCCCAAAATAGCGTATTTGCGATATTCAGATTACATTGGATTTAATTAGCAAGATGATTGTAAGGTAATTGTTCCAGAACAGTTGGTGCTTGCACTTGCTATTTGGGGGTGTATGGGACAAAGCAAAAAAGACAAGGTGTACGTACATAATTTATTCATACTCCCACATTATGGAGCAGATAATATTTGCTTCACAAATTAGGCTAAATATAATTAGCATATTGAATGTGAAGCTATTAATATAAGATGTTTGATGCTTGCATTTGCAATTTTGGTTTTATCTAGAGATGTTTGCTTCCTTCCCTATATATCTTGCTTGTCTTTTCTACTTTTACATATTTAAACCTTTAAAAAAAAAATCATTTCCACCTTAGATTAGGATTTATTTTTCTCCTTGAATTATAGATGTCAAAATAGAAAATCAACATAAACAATATCCAAAGTTCGAAAATGCGACCGTTCCGTTTTGTTTTGCCCGTATTGGTGCGAAATTTCAAGTTACTGAACCGATGTTTACCGATTCAGATCGGTTTTTTTTATACTCCGAGAAATCGTCCGGCCAATACGGCCGCATCGCACCAAACTCACATGTATTCCACCTCATCTATAAATTATGAAAGGGAGACCATGAAGCAATCAAAAACCAGCAATCACATCATTCGCACATGTATAATGTCCATCATCACAATAACTATTGTTTCTGCCGCTAGTTGATATACTCTTCTTATGTTCGTCTTCTGAATCCTGTAATATTTCAACATCGAAATCTTATGTGCCACATAGTGTTTAGATGCCAATTTTTGCATAATTAACCTACTTAATCAGGTCTATGTGAGAAAGCCACTTGAACACCACTCTTTCATAATACATCAAAGATGTTAGACTTCTCAGTCATTTTATACACATATTACTTCAGTTCTTTGTCCAATTCTTGGATAAGAACTAATGAATAGCTATTTGTACAAATCTATCCAATTTCGTGAAGCTCATCAATTGTCTAAACCACTGAGGGTAAGACACATAGAAATCCTAATTGCCAATTTGCCAATTAAACCTCATAATTTGTGTTTCTTCACATCATGCTACATGATTAACCTCGCGTTAAGGACCTTGCTACATGATTGGACAAAAAAACTGAATAACTATCAGTACTGATAAGAGTCGTACTGATAGAGTCAAGAAAAGGTAAAGTAGAAGTGGATAACCGACTCAGATATGGACTATAGTCAGCTTTTTTTTACATTAATAATACCAGACCTAAGCCCTTGATGTTATGGACATGAACAAATCTATGCACTTGCCTAGTAATTTTAATACTTTGCTTCCATTTAACAAATATGACAGCAAGAAAATTTATGTTTCGTATATAATAAAAATCATAGATTTAAGAGATTGATGTAAAGAGTACCTCACCCTTTGGAAATACCCCAAGGACCTTCGCAATATTTAGTTTTTGCCCAGCACTTCCTTCAATCTGACACGTTCAACTAGGGGTGTTCATAGCCGGGTACCCGGTTTTTCGGGTACCCGCAAATGCGGGTAGTAAAATAATCGGCCCGTGACCCGACCCGACCCGGAAAAACCGGGTACCCGATTATTCCGGGTTGGGTCATAGGGTACCCGGATCTAATGCCAACAAGTAGGGATGGCAATGGATCCAGGACCCTACCCAGACCCACCCAGACCCTACCCTAAAATTTGGGTATGAGTCTTAATTTTTTGGACCCTATGGGTAAGGGTAAGGTATGGGTCTTAGTCCTATCGGGTAAGGATAGGGTAAGGGTCCACTCCTCAAATACCCAGACCCTACCCAAACCCTACCCATAGACCCATCTAAACTAAAATATATATTTTTATTTTTTAAAAAATTAAAATAAATAAATATATATAAACATATCCTTCCAGGAAACTTCCAATAAAACTAAAACCCTCCCTCAGTTAGGAACCCTAGCCGCAAATCGCAATCACGTAAAATATATTTATTTATATTTTGATGTATGAGACTTTTGGGATGTGCAAAAAATATGTATTGGTATGGAATGTACGTGATATTATGTGTGCTAATTGCAAAATTAATATATGAAATTGTGCTTAACGATTATATATACATGTGAAAATGTAAGCGGATTTATTTTTGTGTTGGACCCATTTTAGACCCTAGACCCTACCCAGACCTTATCGGACCCTACGGGTACGGGTAAGGGTCCTAAAAAAATTTGCACTATGGGTATGGGTAGGGTATGGGTCTACATCCAAAAGTTAGGGTATGGGTAAGGGTCTAGCCTTACCCTACCCAGACCCTACCCATTGCCATCCCTACCAACAAGAGACTTGCCTCTTGTAATCTTCTTTACAAATTACAACTATCACCCTGCCATGTACAATTCAAAGTTCTCTATGCAGCAATGAAACTCAAAGGCAAATTATTCCCTGCCACTTTGAGTAAATTATCTACAACTTGTTAATATCAATTATCACATCATTCATCAGATATACAAAAAAAAATCAGCAACAATTGAAATGTTGAATGCCTGAATCACAGTAGCATTTATATTCAGCAACAATTCAATATGAGTTGAGATTAAAATATCCAAGTTACTACTATGGAGGTGCATGGGATGGCTAGATGTTGGTGGGCTGCTAGCTTGCTCAATATAGTGAAGAGGCAGGGGAAGGATTTGTTGGTTGTGGTTTATTTTGTGCAGTGTGGCTAAGATGAGAGTCTCAAAGAGTTAGGAGTAATAGAGTCAGTGAAAAATAAACCTATTACAGTAAGTCAGATACAGTAGAAGTGAGAGAAAAAAAAATCCAAAAAAAAAGTTGCGGGTACTCGGGTACCCGGTTAACACAAAAGGCGGCCCATTACCCGACCCGGTTCATGCCCTTATTTTCGGGTCGGGTACCCGGCCCGCTAAAAATGGAAAAAACAATTTTATTACCCGGTTTTTTTGTTGCGGGTTGGCGGGTCGGGTAATGCGGGTCGGGTTTTCTTGAACACCCCTACGTTCAACAGTCTGAATACAAAAAACAAGGGTACAACATGTCTTATATTGAAAAGCCATAATAAACATGGTTGAGAAGATCTACAACCAAGGAAACCCTACATCTAACATCGAACCTATAATCAATGTATTGAAAAAAAAGCACAAACAACAATGAATAAGTAAATAATAAACACTTCAATTTCCAAAAAAATTAATCGTTTCTAAAATTTAAAAAAAAACATCAATGGGAAATTTATGAAAACAAACACCCTAAATATCGATCAAAGAAAAAGAAAGGAAATTTACCAAACAAACAAATGCATATGATTAATGATTTTCCAGGGGTTCTTCCATACCTTTTGATGTTTTTAGAGGGAGAAAACACCATGATAGATGTAGCAGTGATGAAAGCAAGCAAAGGGGGCTTAAACGCATATGGAAAAATTGAAAATGAAAACGAATTCGCGAGAAAGAGAGATCCGAGGAATCAGAGGAGAATGGAGAGTGAAATCGAAACCTTCAAATGTTGTCGGTGTAACCTTTGCCGTTGTTTCGTCATCATCATCTTCAGTGGTAGCAACATACCTCCTACTCTTCCTGCATTTTTTTTGTTTATTTTTCTCAACAAATAATTCTAATTCTGCTTGCTCTGCCATAGCCAAAACCCTAATTTCTCTAGATCTGGAGGAAAAGGTGAGGGAGAAGGGAGAGAGAAAGAGAGAGAAAAATGTGTGTACCGATCACAGACTACTGCCCAAAGGAGAAGGGAGAAGAAATAAATCGTGCTGTTTAGATGTAGCAGTGATGGAAGGCTCATATTTGCTCATTGTTATGAACAGTAAACTTCATGCTTTTGTGACTCATTTCACTATTGTAATGAACAGTAGGTGAACTTCCTACTTTTAAAAGGTTAAGGATTAAGGATAAGGATAAGGATAAGGATAAGAATTAAGGATTAAGGAAATATGTGTCCCTATTTATTGTTTTACACCATTCCAAGGAACATTTATTGTTTTTTGATACTCCCTCCGTCCCATAATATAGTGCTTGCATTCCATTTTGGGTGTCCCAAAATGTTGTTCTTGTTTCTATATTTTAATTCCACAATTCCCATTGATTTGCCTAAAAAACCATGCAACCATCATTTATTTGCTCCTTGGAAATAGTTTTTTTCTTTGTTTAATGAACCAAAGGGTTGAATTAGTCATATATTTAATGTTCTTTCACCCATTATACACCATTCTCTCTCCTAAAATCAGTTTTTTTTCCCACAACATTAATTGTTTATCATTCATGTTCCACTTTCCTTAATTCTCGTAAAAAATGAGAAATAAGCACTATATTATGGGACGGAGGGAGTATTTTTTAAAAGGAAAAAGACAATAAATAACTAGTTCCAAGATAAAAGCACTTCATTAATTATTATTTTTGGAACATCCTACTACTCCTTCCATTTACCTTAATTCCCGTGAAAAAATGAGAAGTAAGCACTATATTATGAGACGGAGGGAGTACTACTCCTTCCCTTTTTCTTAAATACCGTGAAAAATGGAAGTTGAAGACTATTTCTGATAGGATAGAGGAGTATCAATTAATTAATTTTAGGTACTAACAGAACACTTTTGAATACCAATTCAAATTTATATAAAGTAGTTTTATTACAGCACTTTATAGCACTACTAGAAATACATCTAGCATCGATTGAACTTTCCTAGTACCAGACTAACAGCAAAACACTTTCTAATACCAATACAAAAATTTATAATAAAGGTACCATTAGAATACTTCTGTAACCACCGTGACAATTTATTATTAGAAGTATTTATTAGCATGCCAAAAGTATTTGTTATAAATGAAACGATATTTTGGCTCTGTAACCACCGTAACAATTTATCGTACTGACAAAGAATTCCTAAAAAAAGAGGATAAAGGAATGAAATTAAAAAGTGTTTGATCTCAATTATAATAATCATAGTTTTGTTGCATAATTAGTTGTTTCAATTTGAGATGTATTTCATCCGTTTCTTGATACTTGCAACTATTTGACCTTTGCTCTATTTTTTTTTACTGAAATAGGCTTTCATTGATAATATATAGAAAGCCACGACACTTACAAATATTTCTTAAGAAATCTAAAATTCCAAAACATATACATAACACCTTAGAATTAATTACATCGCATATTCGGGCAACAATAGCCTTAATAAAAAAACTTAATTCGAGCAATACAACATGTGAGTTAGCACTAATTCAGCTTAAGATCCACTGATGTATAGTCGATTGGGTGAAAATACTTATATGGTCCTCTAGATACTTATAGTGATTATGAAACTCTAAATCTTCATTCCTCGTCAGACCAACAATCAAAGAGATTAATCTTCGAAGCAAATTGCAATTACCAAATTCTAATCTTCCATAAGGGAAAAGAAAAAAGTCATACTCCAAACTCCCACTAAAAGAGAGAACAAACCCAAATTTTGGGAAGAAAACTTTCATAAAGAGAGAAGAAGGAGGATTATTAAAAACTAAACAATTAAAAACAAAGGAATTAAAGAAGGACTTGGGGCTTACCACCATCAAATAGATGATGATGGCATCCCCTTGCGGTTGAAAAAGGAATTAGGGGTTTTAGGTTTTTTTTGGAGAGAGAGGAAGGCACCGAAGAAGTGAGCAATAACAACCACTCGCTCTATTCATATACTAGTCGTATATGCACGCGATGCGTGCGTCAACAACCTTATGTAGCTATATGTACGAATGGACATGTTATTTTTAAACTAAAATTATTTTAGTAGTGATGTAAATTATTGAGGTTCTTTTGTAGATGTTATTATCTTTTTAAATTGAAGGTGACCGATTTTTAACTGTTTAATACCGTCACTGAAAAATTGGTCGATGATTTAATAATTCCTTGTTAGCGGCTTTAGTATGGTTCTTTAACGGTTGTAAAATGTTAATAAACCATATTGTTTGAACTTTGTAAATACGAAATATTATGTTGTCAGGATATATCACTAGTTTTTTTATTGAAGATTCTAATTAATTCGGTGAATTGATTGTGTCAATCTATTTTGTCAAGTTATTAATGGTGATTGCATATTCCATTTTTGACTTATTCGATATGGCAAGTTGCATTGATTCTCAATTTTTTAACTTTTTATAAAAAGAAAACGTTGTTTTAAATTATTAGATGGTATTCTAGTCATTTCAAAGGGGGACACCACACCTCCTCCCTTGGCTTATATAATAGAGATTAACTTTAACTATAACTTTTCTTTATAAATTATAGAGTTTTTTGTCAGAAACAACCTTTTAAAACCACTTTTTTGGGAAAAACAACCTTATAAAAGTTTTTTGCAACTTACAACCCAATTTTTTTTGCGAAATGAAACCTAAAATCAATTTTTTTTGCGAAATGAAACCTTTTCGGAATTTCGTCATTGATCGTTAAATTTTGTGCGTTGACCGTCGGTTGCACCCTTCAATCTCTCTCCCTCACTCCATCTCCCTCCCCGAACACCAACCCCGACCACCACTCTCCTTCATCCTCCTTGCAACCACCACGGAAACCACCACTCTCCTTCCCCCCTTTCCCGAAATCACCACTCCCACCACCACAACCTCCACTCTCCCTCCCCCTTTCCCGAAATCACCACCTCCACCACCCCAACCTCCACTTTCCTTCTCATCGATGGATCCGAGCGCCCCCCTCGTTTTCTCGTCGGATGAGCGAATCGATTTTGGCCGCCAAAATCCGACGGGGTGGGGGTTATTCAAAACGGTTTTCTCCGAGACAAAATCGAGGGGATGAAAAGGAGAAGTTGATGAAAAGCGCGAGGAGAGAGAAGAGGATGAAGAGGAGAGAGAGAGAGGGGATGAAAATCGGCGGGGGTTAGGGGAGGGGGGTTTCGGCGGGGTGGTGGTGGGGTTTCGGCGGGGTGGTGGGGGGGAGGAAGGAAAGTGGAGGTTGGGATGGTGATTTCGGGAAAGGGGGGAGGAGAGTGGTGGTTTGCGTGGTGGTTGCAAGGAGGATGAAGGAGGGTGGTGGCTGGGTTGGTATTCAAGGAGGGAGATGGGGTGAGGAGAGAAATTGGAGGGTGCAACTGACGGTCAACACACAAAATTTAACGGTCAATGACGGAATTCCAGAAAAGGTTTTATTTCGCAAAAAAAAATTAGTTTTAGGTTTCATCTCGCAAAAAAGTTTCAAAAAAGGTTATAAGTTGCAAAAAAACTTTTAAAAGGTTGTTTTTCGCAAAAAAGTGGTTTTAAAAGGTTGTTTCTGACAAAAAACTCTAAATTATATATAAAAATGTTATTAATAACTAAGATATTGGTGGATTAGTCTTAATATATATATTTTTCAAATATCAAATATTTATAATTTATACTAACTAATAATTAGAGATACTAATGATGAAAGATATACATTGGCAAGCGTAAAAAGTTAAACGATTGCAAATATTATGAATCAGAGTTATTATTTATTAGATTTTAGTTGGTCTTGTAATAAACTGTCTACTTTTAGTTTTAAATTAGGCAATGGCCTAAGTCTAATATTAAGAAGGGAACAAACCACCTTTCTAAATATGGTGACTAGTTTAATTTATGGGTAATTCTCTGGTAGCCTCGTCTATCTTATTTTTTCTCTTTGGTGGCTTTTCTTATGGGTTAATGTCTCTGGTAGCCCTAAATTAATTAAAATGTTAGTAAAATAAGATTATTTAATGAAACACGTTTAGTTAGTGTTAAAAAACGTTAGTTAGTTAGTTAGTGAGTTAGTTTAGGTTAACCTAACCCTAAACTCTAAACCTAACCCTCTCCCACCACCACCCCCTCCCCCACCCAGCGGCCCCCCTCCCACCACCCCTTCCCCCACCATCCCGACAGGCTCCCACCACCCCTTACCCACTTTGCACCGGCCCCTTTACACCCCTCCCCGCAGCCGCCCTTCCCCAGGCTCCCCTCTCCCGCCCACTTCCCCGCAGCCACCCTTCCACCCTCCCCGTAGCCCCCTCCCCTCCCATTTCCACAAGATAATCGCCCCTCCCCTTCCCCGCGGTCGCGCAAGTAATCCGGCAAGGGAAGAGAGAAGCGTCGGTGAACGACGACAACAATCCGGTAAGATCGATCGCAACAAAGACCGCCAAGGGAAGAGAGAGAGAGCGGTGCAACAACGGGGAAGGGGAGGGCATCACGGGGAAGGGGAGGGCGTCGGCCCGCGCAACCCCATCTCGCGAACAACAACGGGGGAAGGGGAGGGCGTCGGCGCAACCCCATCTGCGAACAACAACGGGGGAAGGGGAGGGCGTCGGCGGGGAAGGGGAGGGGGTTCGTAGAGGGCGAAGGGGGGGGGGCTGCGGTGAGGGTGGTGGAGGGTGTCTGCGGGGAAGGGGGAGGGAGGGGGGGTTGTTGGAGTGGTGGTATAGTGGGGTAAGGGGTGATGGGGAGGGGGTGGTGGTGGGAGAGGGTTAGGTTAACCTAAATTAACTCACTAACTAACTAACTAACTAACGTTTTTTAACAATAACTAAACGTTTTTCATTAAATAACCCTATTTTACTAACATTTTAATTAATTTAGGGCTACCAGAGACATTAACCCATAAGAAAAGACACCAAAGAGAAAAAACAATAGTAGAGGGCTACCAGAGAGAATTTCCCTTAATTTATTTAGGGACCATTTTAATCTATTTAGTGACCAGTTTAATCAATCCAGTAATCACATTCTTTAGTGCATTTAGTGACTACTTTAATCCATTTAGTGACTAGTTTAATCTATTCGGTAAAACTTTCAAGTTATATATTTTTTAAAATTATCCGATGTAATTCAAGATTCAAACGGAAACAAAAGAAGGAGAAAAAAAGAGACAATTTATTTGGTGCGAGATGTCTAGGGACAATATTAGGTTAGAGTAAGATGGAATGGGCTTTTTAGAAAAAATATAGGATTGGGGTTCTACAATTTAATGTTAAAATTAGACCGCCGCCTATTATAATAATTTGTAATTAGATATTGACTTCTAAAAATAATGTATGACTTATGACACTTAAAGGCTATGTTCTTTTCGTCTAATCTGATCTGAATTTTTCGATCCGATCCGAGTATGATCCTGGTCGATCGATCGATCCGATCGAACTTTTCGATCCGATCTGAACTTTTCCGATCCGATCGAACTTTTTACGATCTGGTCTGAACTTTTTTGATCTGGTCTGATCTGATCTGAACTTTTCTGATCTGGTCTAATCTGAACTTTTCTGATTTGGTATGATCTGAACTTTTACGTTCGATTATTCTTATTATTATTAACGTCCAAGAAATTATTATTATTATTATTATTATTATTATTATTATTATTATTATTATTATTATTAAGCAATTGCAGACTTTTTGTCAATATCATTAAAGTTTACAACTCCAACACTTACAACAACTACTACATTCAATTGTTGCATTACCTACTTTTACGATCCGATGCGATCCGATCAATAATAATAATAATAATAATAATAATAATAATAATAATAATATTTAGAAAAAGAATTAAGGATAAGGCGCGATTTTTTCCGATCGGATCCGATCCGATCCGAACTTTTTCGATCCGATCCGATCGATCCGATTTTTTCTAATCCGATCCGATCTAAAAAATTCGATCCGATTTGAACTTTTCCGATCCGATCTAATCAAATCCGAAATAAGCGTTAGAGTCTTAAATAAGTTGAAAAGAACATAGCCTTAATATTTGGGTTTTCTATAAGATAATCCCTTGTATTCATGTTGTACACCAACGTTTTCTTTTTCCATGTTTTACCATTGAACTATTTATTTGTTTTATGTTGTATCCATCCAATAAGCCAATATTAAGTTTCTGTTTATATATTTTAAATTCTAGTTCTTTAGACTTACATTAGGAGATAAACTAGCCTTATATGCACGCGATGCGTGCATTAATTTCAAAACTTGTTATTCTATTATATACTCCATCCGTACTATAGTTATGATTACACTTCAAATGTGAAAGATTAATAGTTAGATGAATTTAGATATATTAATTCGCTAATGTAAAAAACTAACAAAGGTTGTGAGTGATTTTTAATATTAATTTTTTGTGAATGAATTTTGAACAAAAAAGAAAAGACATAATTAGTTGGTTTGATTGAATTGAAGAGTACCAATAAATTATGTAGGTAATGGAAATTCCCATGATTTTCTGATTTAGCTAGTTGTTTGGTTTAGATGAAGTGGGGAAAATTAGGGTAATGAAAATTCATGGGAATTTGAAATTCACACAAAATGTAGGAATTTATTTACCTACCCTCCCCATTGGTCACTCACAATTCCTACATAAATTCCTATAAATTACAACTTCCCTTATGACTACCAAACAACTTAGACTAATTACTAGGAATTTCATAAGGGAATTAAATTTCCACAAATTGTAATTTCCTATGGGAAAATATTTCCACAAATTGTAATTTCCTATGGGAAAATATTTCCACAAATTGTAATTTCCTATGGGAAAATAATTCCCATTGCAACCAAACAAACACCTAATTTTTTTTAAGGTGAAATATACTCCTAGTTTAATCAAAGAAAGAGTGATAAAAAGATGCAAAAGAGCATAAGGTCAATAGGCCACCTCATAGAAATAAAAATCAAATTGGATTACCAACAATTGAATCAATTATCTTCTCATCTATATCAATTATCAAAATTCCTCGAGCTTTAAAGCTGGAAGGAGGATTAGATTAGGTCTCATTGTTGTCAAAATACCAGGCTGTGACGCTGACTCAGCAAAAACACCAAACCAAGCCTTCCAAACAACCACCCAAAAACCAGAAACTTCTCCTGTTTTAAGAAAACCCATAAAAAAAAATTCCAAATTCAGTTTCATACAAAAAATCAAATTAAAGACTAACTTTTCTGGGTTTTCTTTTTGTTGCTTGGAGCTTTTATTTCCTCACTAATTGATTGTAATTTAAAGCTAAGAAAAAGAGTAAGAAGAGGAGTTTTTAATCAATGGTGGGTTATCAGCTTGTAAAGTCTTCTACTTGCCAAGAATCTCTTAAGGTTATTGAAGCTGATGTACAACATGCTAATATGCTGTAAGTTTCAATCTTTTTTTCCCATATTTTTTTTAATTTTATTTTTGCAACTTTTATCATAACCAGTTGACACAAATTAAAAGTCTTACCCTTGAAAATTGGATGCTTTACTGCGTATTTGTTCTTCTGTTAGTCTTATTTTGTACTAAAATGGCATAAGTTGGACTTCATGTGTCAAATTATTGAATTTGTTGTGATATAATCCTGTTTAAGTTCATTTCTTGCTTTATGATGTTTGACTTTGATTGGAGATGTTAAGTGGAAGAATTCTTTGATTTTTAGTTTACTTTTCTGGGTTTTTGTGTGTGTAGAAATATGTATCTTGATGTTTATAACCATGTATTTTGGGGGTTCATGAAAAATTGAAAGAATCATGAAAATGTTTTTGTGGGTATGATTTTTGAGGTGCTTTTGCTAACATGAAACAAACTGGGGGGTCTTGGCTAGCAGGGGATGAAGTTAAATATACTAATTACGAACTGTCTTGTACTTGCTTTTCTGACTTTGGAATTCGTTTGTCGCGCTCGTTGATGTTCGAATGTTGTTATACCATGTATCAGTAGACTATGAATTCTGTTCATAAATTGAGATGTTTCTGAACCTTTTGGTGTGGATGTTTTAAATGGAGCAGAAGAGGAATGGAGTGAATTTTGTATTGAGTGATCTCTTCCCGTTTGATTATAGTTCCAGAAGAAATGGGTGTATTGTCCGGCATCATTTGCAAGGGAGCTATTTGTTTTTGTTCCTTCTAAGACGTCTTCACAAACTTTTTGATTTGATTGTATTTAAAGGATATAAAAGAGGATCTGCTGTTCTGTGTTTCGTTACAGTTATTATTGGTTGTAATGGCTGCTTGACTCTCAATCTTTCCCCTCGTTTCTAGGGCTGCTTCTATTCCAAGAAACAAAAGTGGAAATTGGCTTCAGATGAAAGTAGTTCACAGTGACTTGGCACCCCTTATCCTTTACTTGCTCCAGTGGATAGATTGCTCATGTACATGCCTACTTACAAGCTGCTTCAATCTTTTCTATGTAGTCATATATAAGGTTAGTTTCTTGAGTCTTACTTTGTTGCTTTTCATGTTTCAGGGACATGAAAGGAAAAGTTGTATTAGAAGATGATGTTTCCCAAAATGATATGCTTTCATAGCTTACAGGTAAATGCAGATGGTAGACCAGATATGTCGTCATATGGGAGGAGAGCAACATTGAGGGAATTCTATGGTATGTTTGTCTGCACTTGTAACTTCTAGGTTTATTTTACTTTAAGTGTCAATGGTAATTGGTTGCAAGATTCCTAGCTGAGAATTTTTGGTGAGATATAATGACAATCATCATATAGAAAACCTTTGCAATATTCTAATATATGAAATTACGAAAACTCATTCTTTCTTGGGATAAATATGAAGATACTATTGCTCTGTCATCTGTGTCATGTACTTAAGAGTGTGTTTGGAATCTGGATTGAGGAAATTGGAAGGAAAGGGAATGAAGGGAAAATGAGGCATCCATTTGTCCTTATTTGGATGTAACATGGAGCAAGAGAAGAGAAGGCAATGAGAAGGATTCATTTCCTTCCTCTCTGAGTAATTAAAACCCTTCCAATGTTCATGAATCATGATTGCTATCCAAACAAAGCGTAAATGTTTAACCCTGACTTTTTCTATATCATTTAGCTTTGGTGGCCCATCCCCTCTTCCTTCTTCCCGCAGGTGTTTCACACAGCTATGTAAAGGTCACTCCTTAATTGAGTTGGCTGTGCAGATTGCTACAAGCTGCTGTCTTAGGGTGTTTCATATTGTGTGCAAAGTGTTGGTTGCCTCTAGATAGAAGAAGAAGATTTAATTAAATACAAGGCAGAAGTTGTTTTCACTGAACATCTATGCGACTTAACTACTTATTGCCAGTTGGGACATTGAGAAAGCTTTGTAAGCCTGGGCCTCTCACAATTGGTAGCTGATTATTCTATTCATTTGAATGACAGTATATTATTGGGTCTGCTGGCTTCAATTCTAAATTTTGTAGTAAAGCTTGAGCACAATCATCTTCTTGTTTCTGCTGAAGTGAGTGTGTCAGCTTGTGCTGTGGGAATAATTTCATGCTCTTCCAACCAATCCTTGGCTTTCTTGCACAGTGCTAAGACGAAAGTGTTCCATCTGTGTACCTTGGAAATTAAGCATAAGCATCTCAGGGAATGTATTCCATTCTCCTGCCACATCTTTTATTTGACTATGTTTCTTCTATAACTAACGTCATTTTGGAAATCTCCCTTTCTAGCACAGATAACTAGGTGAAAACTAGCTCTGGTTTTTAACCACTGTTAAATATTTCGTTCACATTTCTATTATAAACAATGTTAACAAACTTCCCGAGGACGTCATAAGTTCTTGATTTAGACTGTTTTAGTCCTCAGTACAACCCAAACTCCTTTGTTGCTCAGCTATTTTACGGGAAGACCATTCTTGATTCTTATGTGTGTAAGTTCTATAATAGCTATTTCAGGAAGGCCTTCAACCTCAGTCCATTGGTGCTGACATCTACCACCATGTTGTTTGGATTCAATTAGATCCAAGACGAACAAAAAGACTTCTATATAGGAGCTGTCTGAAATTGATCGTATCACTAATGGTGGATCATTTTAAAGGTTGCTGAACTATTGGAGATTTGTAGGAGGAAACACTTTTGCACATGTCTCTTTACATGTCTTTCTACTTATCTTCCATAACTAGACAGTTGAGTATAGTCCCCTGCGTTGCCAAGCTAGGGGAACCAGGCAGATCTCATTGGTGACTTCCTTTGCCTATGCCACTTCTATGTTCATTCTTCAAGAGATGTCCTAGTGATTGGATGGAGTCTGGCCACTCTAATTGTTGGCTGGTTTTATTTTTCCCTTTATTGGTGAAATTTGGTGGGAGCAGAACTGAACTACAAGCTGATGCCTCTTTATGGGTTGTTGCCATTGCTTCTTGGGGTACCATTCTTAGTGCTTGCTTGCAATTGTCATCAATTGCTGCAGCTAGAATGCCAATTGCTGATTGACTTCTTAGCTATGTTACTCAAGCTCAGGTACTTATGTCGAATGCTGGTACGTATCCAAGTGTCCAAATTGGCTATTATCCATTCCCATGTTGGAGTATAGAGGATCTGACATGAGTATTTGAGAAAAAATGAAGAGTCCGAGTAACATAGCTTCTCTGACTAAACATTACATACGATTGGTAGTGTCTCTTACGTGCCTTCTCTGACATGAGTATTTGAGGAAAAATGAAGAGTCCAAGTAACATAGCTTCTCTGACTAAACATTACATACGATTGGTAGTGTCTCTTACGTGCCTTCTCGCATATCTTAAGGATTGTCTTGTTTACCATTAAGAAGCCACACTACAGGTGGTGGAGAATCCTTTAATTGGATAAATAGCTAATGGAGAAAATTTAGGTTGTAGAGAGAGGACATGGTGAGAAGAGAAATGCAAGTATCTTACTCAGGAAGTTCAGCATGAGGTTACCGCCTCTTTGGCACTTGCCTAGCATTTCAGACTTTTGAGCCTTAAGAGCTACATTTCCATGTTAGGCACTCTGGGGAGGCTAATGATTTTTGCCTATGCTCAGACTATTTTTCCCCCCAGCCTTCGTGGTTTGGCAGGTTTGGACAGGATCTTCGGTCCAACACTTGCATACTGATCCTTTATAGAAAAAGCAAAATCAACAAGTTAACAAAAAAGAAGCACCGTAGTTGCATATAGCGATGTTTGCTGGTACTTGGCTGTCTGATAGTGTCACTTACAAAAAGTGTGCATTCTGGCTTTGCCAGTTGAATTAACACCATCGTTTTTGATTTATATGTAAGGAATACATAGTTACGTGGGATGTTCTTAAATTTGTCAATATATATTATCAAACTTATTATATTTTTTTTCTTTTACTTGTACATAATTAGAGACCTCAATGCTCAAAGTTGTGCGTCGGCAAACTTGCAATAAGAAATGGTAGAACTAAAAAAATGGAGAAATTATTTGTTAAAAGACAGGGCAATATACCTATTTTTTCTTTTCAAAATTTTTTCAATCATCTGCTGGAGAAACATTTGTGCGGTATGTATTTAAAGCTCTTGCTTCTTGCTTAAGATAAGATGATGTCCGTACACTGTCAACATGTTTCTTGTCAAAATTAGATTCTTAAAAATTCATGACTTGTCATAACAAGTTATTTTATCCTCCACACCCCCCCCAAAAAGCAGCTGCTACCTGCTAGTCCTTTCTACATTCAGATTTTGGAAAGTTAATTTTATCCTTGAATGTTAATCTGCAGCTATTATCTTACCCTATCTTCAGCGACTCCATGGGAATTCCTCTGAGCTTAACGATGGTGCCAATGTGAGTTGTAGTTCAGAATTGATAGTCCGGAAGATTGCTCAGGAGAGCAGAAAGCCTTCAGACATGGATTTTGAGAGAGAAGATGAATGTGGAATCTGCTTGGAGCCTTGCACCAAGATGGTGTTGCCCAATTGCTGTCATTCAATGTGCATCAACTGCTACCGGGACTGGTAAGTTTGATTAAGTCTAAATTTGTAGATAAATTCCCTCTTTCAAAACCTCAATTAGCCAATTGTCCTATTAGTTTCCTCAAATTTTGCATCTTACAGGAATTTGAGGTCAGAATCCTGCCCATTTTGCCGGGGTAGTATAAAAAGAGTTCAGTCAGGGGACCTGTGGGTTCTCACTTGTGGCACTGATGTAGTTGACCCAAAAACTGTTATGAAAGAGGACATATTGCGCTTGTATCTCTATATAAACAGTTTGCCAATAGATGTTCCTGATGCTGTGTTCTTAATGTATTACGAGTACTTAATCTAATGATGCTAAAGCAGGAAGACATTGTACAGTCTGAAAGAAAAAGTAAATCAAGAAATTTGTAAATATTGTGTTGCAAAGACCGGTTCACCCAAATGTAGAATTATGTATATGGTTTTATTATATATCAACTGTCAGTCTCTTGCTTTGCTGCTGGAGGTTCTGCCACATGGTGGGGGTCTTTATTTTACTTGCGTTCCTCGTTTATTTTTTTAGTAGTTTGGTCATGATCTGGATTTAACATTTCATAATTGGGATGAGAAGGAAGTTTTGTCCTTCGATCTCCCCTAGGGGTGTGCCGTGTGCATGGTTCGATTCTCCCCCCCTCACCCCCCTTTGTTATTCAGCTGAGATAGAGCATGTCATTAGCAGTGCTAATTGTAAACATTGGGCCTTAAACATATAAACTGTTATGCAAAATATTGTGATACAAAAATTTATATTATACGGGTATCATATTGAGATTATGTTATACAAAAGAAAGTACAATGTGACTATATATCTAGTGAACTTTAGAAATTTGGGCCTGTTAAGATGAGATTCCTTGTGTTGTGAATTACTTTGCACAACCTAAGAAATGGTCCTAGTCGTTATATTGCCTTAAAAATGTAATAGTATGACGGTTTAGACACTTGAAATTAGACATGCACGAATAGGTAGCTTGAGGTGGCCCACCTTGATAGCCAAGCCTGATCAAACCTGGCCTCTGGGCTTATCTGGCCCTGATCCTAGTGTGGAGCAGGCATGTAGAGTCTCGGTGAGGGATTGGATCAATCAACCAAACTGACCCTTGGATCTTCGAGGCTTAAACCACATCAACCGACCTGGACTGGACTGGTCTGGTCTGAAGGGGTCCTCTGGTCTGGACTACTGTCAGACCGGTATGAAGTGGTCCTTTGGTTACCTGTAAATGCGTGGTGTACCCTGGATCGAACCGTCTTGGACTCCCAATTACCTATGAGGCTATGTCCTTATGTGCACTTAAGCTCAGACAAAACAAAGAGAGAAAATAGAATAAAAGGGAAGCTTCATTCATCTGATCTCTCTTTGGGGAGCTTTCCTCTGTCCCCTACCTAACATAGTATTCATATATCTTTCATCCTCATCAACACTGCTGATAGTAATATCTATTTGCTTGTTAGAACGATCAAAGACACTCACACACCCACCAAAAGAAAGAAAAAAGAAGAAGAAAAGAACAGAAAAGAAAGAGAACTCAAGAAAGGGCCCAAGCCCCACTGACCAGATACTGTGGCATCTAAATGATACTGAAGTGTAAAGCTCAAGTGAAGTTGTCCAGATAATTGTATTACTATTAATAGTAATCTATCAGAATTAGAAACGTCTCTCAGCTTAGTTGTAGAAATTAACACTTTTTTTTTTAACTAGGAGACCTTATACTTGATTCTTCTTTCTATTGAGCAAGTCCTGAAAGGAAGGGTGAGAATACCCTCCTTGAAGAAGCAACTCTGATACTACCTTATACATGGCTTCTGTCAAGTGGACCCCATCCCAATTGATGTACTGAGAAGGGTTGGAGCACGGGCTTGAAGAGGGGGACCCACATGCTGCAAAGAAGTCATAATTGTAGGGCTCGTTCCCGGAACCACAACACGTCTTGAAGGCTTCCTTGAACCTGTACTTGCTCGAGGTCTTCATGATGTCGCGGTATGCATTGTAATAATCAGCATAGACAATGAGTGACTGAGGGAACTGCTTTCTAAGATCTTGTAGTTTGGCTTGGAGGAGGGTGTTATGGGTGTAGCTCTGGGTGTTGACACT
This sequence comes from Beta corolliflora, assembly GCA_947648045.1. NCBI lineage: Eukaryota > Viridiplantae > Streptophyta > Magnoliopsida > Caryophyllales > Amaranthaceae > Beta > Beta corolliflora. The sequence continues at coordinate 358,278 of CANSZD010000162.1, forward strand.
TCGAACACAGCCTAAGTCGTCTCGGTCGTCTGATGGAGCTAAATACATCGCTAGTGTTAGGCATCCTGTAGGAGGCAAACCTTGTACCACTACATGTTTTGCTCCTTTCTTCAGTATTGCCTGCAGGTTGTGAGAGATTACACAAGAGAAACTTATTAGGATACTATTAGAGCTAAATGTTAGGCCTGGTAATGAAATCTGTATTTTTTTTACCGCTGCCTACATGTAGAGGTGGCTAATGGGCCGGCTCAAGACCAACCCCCCTCGAACTCACGAGAAGCTCAAAGTTGGTTATGCTGAGTAATAGTCTGGTATATTTTTGTTGGCCTTTGTTGGCCCGCCCATCATTCGCCCAAGCCTGGTCCATGACCGAGCAGTCCCCTTCAAGCTAGCTATTCTAGTCAGGGTTAGGCCTACGCAAATTAACCCCTGGTGGCCGGTTGGTGAACCGGCCTAAGCGCAGGCCGTAAACTCATAATTACTGTGTGTAGGTGTAGCTGTGTAGGTAAGGCAATTATGTAAGTTGGATAGCAACGGTAGCTGGGCAGTTGGCAGTCGTGGAGTCTGAGACAGTAATTCTTACAGTAAGTTGATCTATGTCTGTCAGAAGTACTCAGAACTGTGTAATTCCAACTTCAACTTTTGGACTGAATTAATAAGTTAACAATGGCAGATGAAAATTTGCCAGAAAAGGAACCAAATTATTTTTACTTTTGGGCCTCCTTTCGGGAACCCCTTGGTTAGAATTTTTTTTCTCGCCGCTCCGCACAGGCCACTCACACACACAGGGACTCAACAAGAACCCAACCCCTGCTCCTCCAAACCGAAATTTAATTCCAAGCAAGATTTCAACCCTTGGCCTCTCACGCAAGATGTGGAAGATCATACCATCGGTGTTAGGCCAGAGGTCCCTTGGTCCTAACCGTCTTCTATAATTGTATCCTGCATTTTCATTTCTTGGAAGTCCCTTCATATCTTTATTTGGTCACAAGTCCTATTACTATGTCCTCACATAAAAAAACATATGGATCTCACTAATTTACTTTTTCACCCACATGGACAATACTATTGGGGATAGATGGTGTTTATGCATTCTTTTGGTTTGTACTCCCTCAGTAACTTAATAGATTTTCCATTTCTCCAATGCATATTTTGTATCATTAATATCTTCAATTACATATTAGTAAAAATTATAAAAGTTTAATTTTCTAAATGTACACAATGAGACGAAAGACCCCACATGGCTTATATATTGGAATTCTTTTTAAAGATTTTCTTTACTTATGAATAATGCCCAAATTAGAAATGAGAAATCTATTGAGGAACGAAGGAGTTAGCCACAATAGCAATCTTATCATAAAAATGTTCTTTTATTTTGAAATGGTACACACTATTTACTTTAAACTTAATCTATTTTAGAAGCATCTGCATAATATATTTATGGTGTAGGATCTCATTTGCAGGGTGAATGTGGGACTCAAAATAAAAATCTAGATTAAAAAATCTTGCTAAAAATTTACTATACTATTCGAAATTGTAATGGTGAATAATATGGTAAATACTATGATGGATCGAGTGAGTAGTTAGTTACTCCTACCTCAAGAAAATTAGATATTCTTGTAATGGCCAAACTTTGAAGGACACGTTTGTCTACATCAGTTTCAGAAGCATAAGCATAGTCATTGGCTCCAATCTCTCCAACCCAAACCAACGCATCATCAAACAATGCACTACATCTCACTGGATCATTCTTATGCTGATCACTGTACCCCTGCTTCTCCAAATACTTGCTAAACCAACCTAACTGAGTTCCAAGTGACTCGGGGGTAATATTCAAGGTGAGATTGTTCTTAACAAAGAACCTATGTTCTATAGCCGTGGACCCTGCCACTGCGAAGTTTACACCGTTTAATCCTCCGCCACCGGAGCGATAAGGCGGGATGAAAGGCAATGAGAGCTTCTCAGCAACGAAGTCGATTACGAGGCGTCCATCGGAGTAGCGGTTGGTAGGGTGATGGAAGAAGGTCATACCATAAGGAAGGTTGGAAACGTAGTTGAACCCTGATGGTCCAGTGGTTGATACTGTGTTGCCAGTATCAGTGTAGGAGTCACCAAAGGCGTAAATTTTGGAGAAAGGTTTTCGGGTTGATGATGATGGTGATACATTTTTTTGAGGCGCAACGGAGGCAGATAATGATAGAGTTGATGAGAGGAAGACGATGAGTAATGTGATGAGTGTTAGGAGGAGAGTGTGAGAAGAGTGAGTAAGAAAGAGATCTGAGGTCATTTTTGTTGTTAAAATTTGCACAAAGTTGAGTTTGAGAGTAATGTGGGACATTTGTTTTTGAAGATGGGTAAGTTTTGAGGTGAATTTATAGGCTGTGATTCTCTAAGACTGAAGAAGTTGGTCACTTCTCATTTATTTCATTCAATCTTGAGAAATATGTCTGCCCATCGTGTGCGGTTATTACATTACCAGGGTAAGAAGTTCGGTGGCATTTTACAAAGTATTTAGATATTTATTCTTCCCCCCTAAGAATTAAATACGTAGCCAGGCATAGTATGTAGCAGTGAAAATTTGGTGTACGGTTTTGGACCTCAAATCCAATCATCATGAGCGTCAAGTGCGTCACTAGCAGAAAATAAAAGTGGTAAAAGCAATATTTATTTTTTCTCAAGTAGACTATTGAGTGTACTATTTAGATTTAGCTGATAATAGAAAGATGTTTTAGAATCCCTTAATTCGTCGGGTCAAGTCTTGAACAAGTATGTTCAACCCAAACTTTAAAAGGACCCAGCCTTAGTTGACTTAGTCTTGAACAAGTATGTAGCATGCCTCCAAATTAAGTTGACTTAAGGCCTGTTCTCTTCGGCATAAAACAACTGAACTAAATTGAACTGAACTGAACTGAACTGAATCAAATTATAACTAATAGTAATGAATAAATTTAGGAATTGACCGAATGAATCGAACCAGCGGAATCAGCGGGGCGGGGCCGAATCGAACCGAATCAATCAAGCAATCGAAATGAAAATAAGGTTTGGGGAGAAGCAGTGGCCAGTGCTGTTCATACAGACAAACGGTAAAATAATTCATCAAGATTGTAAGGATAATAGAGTGCATGTTTTCCATTTGGTAGGTGGCTGGCGACACTACTTTTGATCTTGTGACACAACAAATAATTGCTATATATGTTGATCTAATAAATGAGAAAGGTGAACCATTAAGAACGGTGGTAGAGCGTATGAGTTATTTATGAGTATAGATATGGCAGAGGTGAGGGGGGTTATTTATTGAATCACATTTGCACTGTTTGGTAGATACTAGATACACATCCCCACCTTCCCATCTGATTTTGCAAGCATTCATTGCTGCTAAAGCAACACGCAATGTATTTTACATCTACTATTCCTTCCGTCTCATAATATAATCTTTATTTCTTTTTTTTCCACGGAAAATAAGCGAGAATGAAAGAAAGTAGTAGGATTCTCTAAAAGAAATATTTAATGAGGTACTTTTTTAAGATTTCTTTGTCTTGGGATAACTACTTTTACTTTTTTTTTTACTTCAAAAAAAAAATTCAACAAATAATAAATGTTCATTGGAATGGTGTAAATTAAAGCAATAAATAGGGGCACACCTTTTGAAAGAAAGGTCGGCTATTTTGAAAAGTTTGTGTAAAAATTAAGGATAATTTAGTCCAAACAAATTGATAAAAAAAAAATGGACACAACATTTTAGAACACCAAAAAGGAATGTAAACACTATATTATGAAACGGAGGGAGTAATTTATTGCGGATAACGATATACAAATTATTATTTTTTATTGTTTATCTCTGGTGAATATCGGATCGACAAAGTTTTTTTCCGTTTATTGCTCTATGAGAGGAAAAAAAGGGATGGTGGCCTCACTGCAAGCACGAATTACAAAATTGATTATCTTTCTTTGTTAAGTAGAGAACAATTCTGTAAATGGTTCAACTCTCACTCTAACACCTGTTTGATAAGAGATGCATCATGCATGTATCTAGCTATGACAACGTAACGTAACTTCACTTGGAATAATATGTTCTCACAAAATTTACACTCATTACCACGTTAGAAGGAATGAATGATTAACATACACATCTAATCTAATTCTAGAAATGGAGCAAATGGTTTGAAAATTTTCCAAGGGACAATTCTGAGCTTGTGTTAGGTTAATTTTGTTAGAATAAAATTATAGGGCCACATATGTTACTAATTAAAATGTGATAATCATCATATAAATAAGCCAACTAAAGTGGTCCATAAATAATTTAACTTGGCTTAAAGTTGTAATTGTCATGAAATAATTATCGTGTAGATACCGGAGCAATATCACTAATTTGGTGACGGGACAAATTAGAAATATTGCACCTAAGTTAATTATTAGGCAAAGGTTATGGCCCCAGTGCGTGTTTAATGAGGGATGCTCATAAGCTTATAAGCAGAATAGGTGATTAAGGAGAGTAATAAAAGACAATTAAGGAAAAAACTTTCCATCTTCACCAAACGTTACAATTTGGGTCTTTATATTCCCATCAATGGAGATCCAAAAGAGTATCACAAGAAAACATCTAAACACAGCACTGGAAAACATAACTCACCTCTTGGTATTAGGAGAGAGATAGAGAGTTAGAGACGAATATCGTTCATGGCTACCATGGAAACTCAAGGTAAGTTTCCAATACTATTCAAATTAATACCTTTCATGGATTTGCATGGATATATGTATTTTATGGTTAGCAATCTTCTTCAGTTGGTATCAGAGCCGACCATGTTAGATTCATGAATTGTGTTAGCGTTTTAATGGCGAAAAACGTGATTTTGTTTATCGCATAATTTTTTTTGTTGTTGCTATTCTGTCTCTGGAGCGATTTAGTTATCTACGACTATTTTATCGCTTTGATTCCGGTCTCCGATTATGGGTTTTGCTATTTGACGCCCTAAAATTTTCTATTAACGCCCTAAATACAGTATTTTTATACTTAGTCCATATACCATTATACCTCCATTTCTTTTCTCTCTCCTCCCTTTCCCCACTTCACCTTCCCCTCCCCCCTTCTTCCACACCATGACAGCCCACACCACTCGCCGAACTCCATCATCACCGCCGTACCACCACCACCGCCGTCGACGTCATCGCCACCGTACACCACCATGAAACCGGATAAGAACAACCTACAGGCCTCTATTATCGAAGTTGGGAGACTTATTTTTTTATAAAAAAAAAATTGAGAGGCGTCCACCATGGACGCCCACCACAGGGTGAGGCGCCTACCATGGACGCCCCACCACAGGTGAGGCGCCTACCATGGACGCCTCCACCGGTGGTGGGCCGTCCATGGTGGACGCCCTGTGTGTTTTTTTTTCTTTAGAGAACACCACGAGCGCCGCCATGGACGCCCCACCACGGTGGAGGCGTCCATGGCGGCGCCTCACCATGTGGTGGATCACTTTCCATGGACTCTGTGGGACGTCCATAGTCGACGCCTCCTTTTTTTTTTAAATCTAAGAAAACAGAGGAGAGAAGAAGGGTGAGTTATGGAGTCCTGGCACACGCCTTGTTCAGCCGCCATTATTGGTCTTTAGATGCTGCTTGATCACTCTTCCGGTGAGGCTATAGTTAATGGGTGTTACTGTTACATGCTTATGTACAGGGCCTTGAACAGTTGCAAATTTGTACCTGTTCAAAGTAGTATTCTTCATCATGTGTTCGTTACTGGATTACTCTCCTGATTGTGTTCAGTGGAATAGGAAGGTTTTGTTTGGTTTGAATGAGGAGTTTTTGAAATTGGAGAAGGAGATGGTGGTGACTGGTGGTGGTGTGGCGGGGAAGTGAGTTTTTGAAATTGGAGAAGGAGAAGGGGAAGTGAGTCAAGGGGAGGAGGAAAGAAAAGAAATGCAAGGATATAAATACGGTATAAAAATACCGTATTTAGGGCGTTACTAGGAAATTCTAAGGCGTCGTTTAGCAACCCAGATTATTTTTCAGATGTGAGATGTTAATGTTTTGAGCAGTACTGTTTCTCACATGTCGTTTTTATTTTTCCTTAAGTTCAAATGGCATGTTCTTGTGAAATTTGATTTGCAATCAGGGATACTTAAGTCTTTTGTGCTGTATGGAGTCCTTTTTCCCGTTTTTGTAACTAGTACTGCAAGTCTGCAAGTATGCAAGTTTGTTTCTTTTCTTTGATTAGTAATTCGTGGGCCCCACCTATTGTTATTGTAGTTTTTTTTTGAGGGCTTTGTGGATTTGTGAATGTGGTTTTTAGTACTGCTGTACAAAACTTCATGTTAGTACGTTGACTATGCTTCTAATTGGGTGGGTATTAGTTTTTAACTAATTATTCCTACTATATGTACTAATAATACTAATCAAGTTATAAAGCCTCTACAGTTTGTGTATTTTCATATTGTTTGCTGTAGAGATTTAATATATATCATAGAGATATTGAAATTAAATAATAGAAGTCTAATATATTCGGATTGGGTTAATTAAAACAAAACATCACTAAAGTGATCCCTATTGTGCCAATTGCTCATAAGAAAATATTAGATGTTAGATGTATGTATGTCTATGCGAGTATTTGCCGGCCCAAAGGAAGGTGAATATTTGGCCAGATTATATATACATTTGTGATGATAAGCATGTAACAATTATAAGGCCATATATGTGAGTAATAAACCAACCCAAAGGTGGGTTTATTTTCTTACATACATTATTGTTAGTGTTTGTTCATTACAACAAGAGTGCCGCTAGCAATTAATATTTTTTGTCCAAAGACTTAATGTTAATGGTGCATTTGGTATCTTGTGATGGGTTATTCTATTATTTAAATTCTACTAAGATTGAATTTCAGTCTATTGTGAGTATATATATTTATATTTGTTGTCTTGTTCTCTTTACATCTAATTTTACTACCTTATCTGCTAATCTGAATTCAATTCCAGTCCTTAATGGCACTAACTTTAAGGAATGGAAGGAAAATGTTCAGATAATTTTAGGCTGCATGGATCTAGACCTTGCTTTAAGAGTAGACCCTCCTTCTCTTATAGACACTAGTTCTCTTGATGAGAAAAAATATTATGAGAAGTGGGATTGCTCGAATCGCATAAGTCTTATGATCATAAAGCGTGGCATTCCAGAAACATTTAGGGGTGCAGTATCCGATGAGGTTACTAGTGCCAAGGATTTCCTTGCCGAAATTGAAAAGCGCTTTACAAAAAGCGATAAGGCGGAAATAAGCATGCTATTGAGCAGCTTAACTTCCAAAGAGTATAAAGGCAAAGGAAATATAAGGGAGTACATCATGGAAATGTCTCACATTGTTTCAAGGCTCAAGGTCCTAAAGATTGAGATATCGGAAGATATTCTCGTGCATTTGGTCTTGAACTCTCTTCCAAACAAAAGTTTTGAATCATTTAAGGTCAGTTACAACTGCCAAAAGGAGAAATGGTCTCTTAATGAGCTCATTTCATTTTGTGTTCAAGAGGAACAGAGGTTGAAACAAAACAAGACTGAAAGTGCTCACTTGGCAAGCACCTCTAAAGAAAAGGGCAAAAAGAGGAAAAATGGTGCTTATAAGAATGAAGCTGCTAAAGGCCCAATACAAAAGAAGCAAAAGGAAGGTGAAACCACTTGTTTCTTCCGTAAAAATCCCGGGCATATGAAGAAGGATTGTACCAAATATCAAGACTCGGAAGGTTAAAAAGGGTATGATTCTTACTTTGGTTTGTTTTGAGAAAAATTTAGCTTCAAGTACCTAGAAACACATGGTGGTTAGATTTCGGTGCAACTACTAACATCAATGTTTCAATGCGGGGTTGTCCGAGCCACCGCAAGCCAAGTGATGTTGAGAGATACATCTATGTGGGAGATGGCAAGCTCGGTGGAAGTTGAAGCTATTGGGCATTTTAGATTGTTATTGTCTTCTGGTTTCTATTTGGATTTAAAAGACACTTTTATTGTACCGTCTTTTAGGTGGAATTTGGTTTCTCGCTTTCCTATTTGGACAAGTTGGGTTATTATTGTTCTTTTGGAAACTATCAAGTTACTTTGTCTTTAAATTCAATTTTGGTAGGAACTGGTTCATTTATGGTTTATGACAATCTTTATATGCTTGATACAATAGTTTCTTATCATGAAAATTTGAATGTTGAATCCCGAGGTACTAAGCGGAAAATTGATAATGCACAATCGAGAACATTATGGCACAAGCGATTAGGACACATCTCTAAAAACAGAGTTGAACGACTCAGGTCTCGATGGGATACTTGATTCCATTGATTTTGCGTAATTTAATGTCTGTGTTGAGTGCATTAAAGGAAAACAAACCAAACATAAGAGATTGGGTGCATATAGAGCTACGGATGTCTTAGAACTCATACACACTGATATTTGTGGACCATTTCCTACTCCTTCATGGAATGGTCAACAATATTTTGTGTCATTCATAGACGATTACTCTAGATATGCATATTTATTTCTTATACATGAAAAATCTCAAGTCTTGGATGTATTCAAATCATATAAGGCTGAAGTTGAAAATCAACTCAACAAACGCATCAAGAAAGTCAAATCCGACCGTGGTGGAGAATATTACGGTAGGTATGACGGCTCGAGTGAACAACGTCCGTGGCCTTTTGCCAAATACCTAGAGGAATGTGGGATCGTCCCTCGCACACCATGCCAGTTCACCTAGAATGAATGGTGTAGCCGAAAGGCGAAATAGGACCCTTAAAGATATGATAAGAAGTATGATTTGTCATTCTATCTTACCTGAGTCACTCTGGGGTGAGGTATTAAAGACTGCAGCTTACATTCTGAACCGAGTACCAACTAAAGCAGCTGCTAAAACACCTTATGAGCTTTGGACAGGTAGAAAACCTAGTCTAAAGCACTTTCGTGTATGGGGTTGTCCAGTTGAAGCACGGCCTTATAGGCCACATGAAAATAAATTGGACCCCGTGACTACAAGCCTACTTTATTGATTATTCAGAACGATCTAGGGGCTATAAGTTTTTTGATCCCAAGGAAAACACAATTTTCGAGACAGGAACTGCGACATTTTTTGAGGATGTCGAGTTTGGGGGGAGAAATAAGGTTAGAGACATTGTCTTTGAGGAAGAAACGGTTTCAATTCCGGAACCGTTTCATACAGATGTTACTTATGAAACTATCGAAGAACCTCAACAAGACAATGTTGTAAATTCTCCTAACCAAATTGAAGATGTTGCTCATAATGAGCAAACTCACCATCCTCAAGAGAACATAGAGCAAGAACAAGTGCCTTTGCGACGATCCACTAGAGAAAGGAGAAGTGTAATTTCGTATGATTATATTGTATTTCTCCCAGAACATGAGGAAGATAGTGGTTTGGTGGAAGATGATCCTATCAAATTTCGTAAAGCCATGGAAAGTTCCAATTCGTAAAAGTGGATCATAGCAATGAATGAAGAGTATAAGTCTATGCAAGATAACAAAGTTTGGGGAACTTGTCCCATTACTCCGAAGGTGCAAAACCTATTGGTTGTAAATGGATTTTTAAAACCAAAAGGGATTCTAAAGGTAATGTGGAGAGGTATAAGGCTCGTCTTGTAGCTAAAGGTTATACTCAAAAGGAAGGGATTGACTATAAAGAGACCTTTTCTCCAGTGTCATCAAAGGACTCTTTTAGGACAATCATGGCTCTTGTTTGTTGCGCAGTTTGATTTAGAGCTTCATCAGATGGATGTAAAAACAACGTTTCTCAATGGTGACATTGATGAAACAATCTACATGGTGCAACTAGAAAATTTTGTATCGGGAGATCCAAAGAAAATGGTTTGCAAATTGAGTAAATCCATCTATGGCTTAAAACAGCGCGTCTCGCAATGGTACCACAAGTTTGATAACGTCATTCTCTCATTTAGTTTTGAGATAATAGATGTAGATGATTGTGTGTATCATAAGTTCAGTGGGAGCAAGATGACTTTCTTGGTCTTATATGTGGATGATATTTTGCTTGCTACAAATGATATAGGTATGCTTCATGAAACTAAGAGATTTCTATCAAAACACTTTGAAATGAAAGATCTTGGCGAGGCCTCTTTTGTGTTAGGAATTGAGATACTTCGTGAGAGATCACAAGGTATTCTAAGGTTATCACAAAAGAACTATATCGATAAAATTTTAAAAAGATTTGGCATGCAAGATTGTAGACCAGAGATACCCCTATCTCTAAAGGAGACAAATTTAGTCTCAACCAAAGTGCCCTAAAACTAATATGGAAATTCAAGAGATGCAAAAGATTCCCTATGCATCAGTTGTAGGGAGTTTAATGTATGCCCAAGTTTGTACGCGTCCAGATATAACGTACATTGTTGGAGTTTTGGGTAGATATCTTAGCAATCCAGGAATGGATCATTGGAAAGCAGCAAAAAGGGTTGTGAGATACTTGAAGAGAACAAGAGATTATATGCTCACTTATAAGAGATCAGACCATTTGGAGATCATTGGATTCTCCGACTCTGATTTTGCGGGATGCGAAGACTCTAGTAGATCTACTTCTAGATATGTTTATCTACTAAAGGTGTGGTGCCATATCTTGGAGAAGTGCTAAGCAAGGTATAATAGCCACTTCTACCATGGAAGCAGAATTCATAGCATGTTTCGAGGCATCAAATCATGGAATATGGCTACGTAATTTTGTCACAGGGCTGCGAATTGTAAACGAGGTTGAGAGACCTATTAAGTTCTTTTGTGACAACAAGTCTGCAGTGCTTTATTCCAATAATAATAAAAGCTCGACTAAATCAAAGCACATCAAGGTTAAGTATCGAGCCGTGAAAGAAAGAGTTCAGAATAAAGAGATTTCGATAAAACACATAGGGACAAACTCCATGTTAGCTGATCCATTAACTAAAGGTCTCCCTCCAAAGGTTTTTCATGAGCACACTGCTCACTTGGGAGTCTTAGAGTTTGAGGAGTCTCACGCTTAGTGGGAGTAGTTTGTCAAATGAGTTCTATGTTAGACAATATGCATATGGTTATTTTGTATTTATCTGATCAAAAATAAAGTTGAGTATTCAGTTTTATATGTATTCTGAACAATTATGTTAGCTATGGTTAATTAAAGTATGGAAGGGCCAGTTGAAAATCGACATGTACAGATCCCACCTTCATGTGATTTTCATGCTACACATTTCATGATTGATCTATGTCATTTGGTTGCATTAGTATCAGTGATCGTTGGTGGTAAAGTTATTACTGAAATAACCAAACTGCAATGGTCCTATATTGGTGTGGCTAATGGACGAGATTGTTGCGGATATGCAAAGTTTATGATGATTAAATTTTTGAGCTCATAAGGAACAACACATTTTATTAGGATGCATATTTGGCCCAGTGGGAGATTGTTAGAATAAAATTATAGGGCCACATATGTTACTAATTAAAATGTGATAATCATCATATAAATAAGCCAACTAAAGTGGTCCATAAATAATTTAACTTGGCTTAAAGTTGTAATTGTCATGAAATAATTATCGTGTAGATACCGGAGCAATATCACTAATTTGGTGACGGGATAAATTAGAAATATTGCACCTAAGTTAATTATTAGGCAAAGGTTATGGCCCCAGTGCGTGTTTAATGAGGGATGCTCATAAGGTTATAAGCAGAATAGGTGATTAAGGAGAGTAATAAAAGACAATTAAGGAAAAAACTTTCCATCTTCACCAAACGTTACAATTTGGGTCTTTATATTCCCATCAATGGAGATCCAAAAGAGTATCACAAGAAAACATCTAAACACGGAAAACATAACTCACCTCTTGGTATTAGGAGAGAGATAGAGACGAATATCGTTCATGGCTACCATGGAAACTCAAGGTAAGTTTCCAATACTATTCAAATTAATACCTTTCATGGATTTGCATGGATATATGTATTTTATGGTTAGCAATCTCCTTCAAATTTCCCTCTTAGGAGCTTCATTTGCACATGTGAGCCATGCGACGAATCGCGGCGCCTGATCACATTAATTAGAGGTGATCAATATGGTCCCGGCCTGAAAATGGGCGGGTTTTGGACAAGATTTTTTTAGCCCCTGTTTCAGGTCAGACTCGATTTTCGTGCAAAAAAGACCGGGCCACGAGCAACCTAAATATGGACAATTAGGCTAAATTTTGGCCCGCCCTAAAAGCTCGCTTGGCCCCGCCCGAAAATAGCGAGTTTTGACACGGAAATTTCAGCCCGAGGCCTTGGTTTGAAATGAGTCACTTTTTTTTGGCTAAAGCCCGACCCGACCCGGCTCATGATCACCTCTGACATTAATTAATCAAATAGATGGTTCATAGGTTTAAAAAGCATTACGAATGAGTCTACGACGGTGGGTCTCAACTCTCATATGACTCCAGCGTTCCTTTGTTATTGCTTTGTCAACCTTGCAAGAAATAACCTTAGTAATTACTTACTCTGGTTTTTATTAGATTACCTATTTTTTTGGTTCACAATTTGCCTAGACACTAATTTGAACCTTAATATCTCTAACTATCAATAATAAAAAATTACAAAAAGTTGATATTTGGATAATACACATTGAGACGAATTCAACAAGATCTCACATGACTATATTTTTCCTTAAGTACAAATTACAAGAGATAGTCAAAGTCATGTATGTGATTAATGTCAAAAGTCAAAACGTAAAACTAAAAAAACCTGCAGGAAGTAGCATGCTAGAAGTACGGTGTGAAATGGGCCCCATCTATGCAGCTTACTCAGATCACATATACTTCCTACATTCTTTTTTAATTGCAACGTTTCCCTTATTTATTTGGAATTTTCACATTAATTGCAATGTTTTTTTATTTGGTAATATCTTCTTTCTATCTCTCTCCTATCACATGACCCCCACATTTTTTCTATCTCTATCTCTCTCCTCTTCCTATGGGTTTCTTAAAAAATATGCCAGTGGGGTATGTTGCAATTATTATAGAATAGAGAAAGTATAGCATTTGTAATAATTTAAGTAACGAGAGTATGTACTTAAGCATATGTCGGCAATAATAGCATTGTCTAAGAAACAATAGTTAAAGAATCAAGGATGACCTAGTTGGTTGAATGCTCCTTCCACCATTATGATAGTTAATGGCGGAAGGAGGGGGGTAGATCATAAATTAGATTGTTCTATTCATAGAATGCAATTGTATTATTTTTCATCCAACAAGAAATTTAAATTACCATGAAACCATAACATTATGTTCCTACAAACTAAGGTAAAATAGTTCTAATAGTTAAAGAACATCTCTAGTTCTCCACCAAAGCAAAGAAATAAAGCAACATATGTAATAGAATATAAAACCAATCTTAAAGCTCCAACCAACAATTTAAACTTTTGGTTGAGTTGGTACTCTGACAATATATTCTACGTAATTCTCCACGCCAAGTCCAAATCTTAAGATTTTAAAAGTTTAGAAAAGCCAATTAAAGCAGAAATAAGAATTACTTCCCCTGCAAAGTAACTCCTGGATGTCATTTTGCACCGCCTCTATCAGATATATAGTCTGGCATATGACAGCATGCATAAATCTTCTTTTCTTCCTTCATATGATGATATGCAGAACGAGCCGAGCTAAGTATCAAGATATGTACTAGTGCTACTTGCTAAATATGTCCCTTTTGACAGGTATTAGAATGGACGTCCGAATATTAATTTATACAACATAAGGTTCTTGTCTTGTTCAGTATTCAGTTGTTCACCTTTCTTTTTCTAAACTGGATAAACTCATTTGCTCTTTTCCCTAACTGTGAAGCCATGCTATTGCGGCAACGAATATATAAAGAAAGTGAAAATCAATCACGACGCATGTGGGACTTTAGATGAAGGCTACTAAAACATATTAGGGATTTTTCACATTGCTAGATATTTTTTGACAATGGTTGAAAAGAACGTAAAGAAAGTAAAAAACAGAAGAGAACACTAGAAAGTAGTCATAGTGGCCGCACAATTCTTGGCAGTTGTGGGTGCGCTATGGACATCTTCTCACCCTACTTTAAGAATAGAACACCACGTAGAATTGTTCGCATTGCTAGATGTTGGGCATTAAAAATCAACTTGTATCTGTCAAGGTTCAGGGACATGACCAGGGTGGTGGACATGACCAGGGTGGTGGACATGTCCATATTTCGTCTACATGACCGGCAAGCACGTGATGTAATCCCGCGTTGAATAAAGTCATAAGTACGTTGAAGCAGTTGAGAGAAAGAAGGGAAGCACGCCAAATGACCAGGGATCTTTAGCTGGAATATCTATCACTTGTAACAACTTAAAACGGTAATATTAGTTAGATTGTTTTATTATAAATAGGGAGCATGTAGCCAGATATAGGGCATTAGCTTTTCCTCGCTCTCCTTCACTACTTTACACTCGACATTCTTGTATTCTCTTGTGATTTCGTTAATAATAATACGATCTCTACTTTTTATTCAGTTCATAAGCACTTAGATTGATTGCCTAAACTATCATTGATAAGTTGATCTTCTTTGGTGAAATTTATCCAAAACAATTTGGCGCCCACCGTGGGGCATTCAGTCTAAAAAGTGCTCTTTCGAAATTCGTATTTCACAAAAATCCGTCACAATCCAATGGCTGGTAGCATCCCTTCCTCTGTGGAAGAAATCTGGAAGCGCCTAAATGAAAAGATCGATATTCTCCAGAAAGAAAATGACGTCCTGCGTGGCCAAGTCCAATCCGCCGTCTCTATGGCGACTTCATCTTCTCGCCACCAGGCACGCCGTAACATCGAAGGCGCGACCACTCGCCTTGACATGGATGTCGTCACTCCTTCCCGAAGTTTCCCAGCACCATAAAATTCTCCTATGCCCACCCCAATCCTCTCACAAATATCAACTCCTCCAAAGGACGCACCCCCGCCGTCACTACCGCTACTATCCCTTTGGCCGTGACTTCATCATGGTCGAAGACGAAACCCATCTGATTGGTTCTAATCCTTTTTAAACCCCTTCAACATTTCCGACCTTCGGGTCGTCATCCAGATCCGTGCCCAATGCACCTCCTCGTCCGAACTCTTCTCGAAATGTCTATGTGTCCAACACTCTAAATCGGACTTGTGTCACCTTCCCGGAGACTCTTCCTCCTCCTCCTCCTCTTCGAACCCCTTCTGTCGCGTTCACTCAAAATGTGCCTCCAATGAGTCAGCCTGTTAGCGTGCCCATCGCTCATAGAGTCGGCGCCCTTGCCTCTCATGTCAAGTCCAATCCTAACCTGCCGCCATGGATGGATTTTCTTCACCCTGTCCTTGGAAGTATGAATGAAGCCATGGAACAGAAATTTGCCCTCTTGCAAGACATGATAAATAAAATCCCAGGGATGACCCCTGTAATAGCTGAGGCAAAACCAAACAGCTACGCTAACTCGCCTTATGCGGATCATATCGATAACATTGACATCCCTAAAAGGTTTAGTGCTCAGAACATCCAGCTATAGGATGGGACCATTGACCCCAGCGAGCACATCAAGCAATACAAGCAGAGAATGATGACCATTCCTATTCCTCGTGATATGAGAGAAGCTAGTCTGTGTAAAGAATTCGGGTCCACTTTGTCCGGTCCTGCCTTAGACTGGTTGACTAATCTGCCAAATGGATGCATCACCTCGTTCGCAGAACTTCAGAACATGTTCAATCAGCAGTTCGCCAGTAGTTGGAAAGTCCAGAAGTAGACAAGTGATCAGTACCGTGTCGTCCAGCGCTATGGAGAGAGTCTTAGAGAATATATTCATCGCTTTAACAGAGAAAAGGTGTCCATTCCTAATTGCGACATCCCAACTGCTATCGAAGCATTCAGACAAGGACTGTACGGAGATTCTGACCTCTACAAAGATTTGACCAAGTACCCGTGCACCAAGTTTGAAGATGCATTAAATAAGGCTCTCGCGCCAGTCCGCCTAGAAGAAGATATGGATGCCAGAAAGGAGCCCTCTGAACCTGACCGGTCCAGCAGAAAGTATACGTGGAATCGACGGCGAGATAGTAGACCAAAGCCATATGATTGACCAGTCAACGACCAATATGTCGCAGCGGTGGAAGACGAGGAACCAGATTGGAAGGACGAGTCCGAGCATCACCCGAAGATAGAAGAATACAACTTTTGCGTGAGCACCGGAGGACTCATCAACCATCTGGCAAAGCTCGGGGACGCTGTCAAGTGGCCACCCAAATCGTCACGCCCAGGAGATCGTAAAGACCCATCTAAATGGTGTGACTATCATGGAGATATGGGTCACGTGACCGATGATTGCATCGCCCTCTGCAGAGAAGTCTTTATCTCCTGAAGAGCGGTCATCTTAAGGAAATCATGTCCGAGAAGGCCAAGACAACTGTCTCGAAAGAGAAATCCACACATGCTCCCCAAAAACCTCCTAACCCTCCTTCTCATGTCAAAGTTATAAATGTTATTACAGGAGGATCTGACGTTTGTGGTTTGACTTATTCTGCAGCTAAAAGACATGCCAGGGAGTGCTATACTGACAAGCCTGCCCTAAGGCGTGCCATCAATCCGAGACCAGCAATCACTTCCGATGATGTGGACGCGGTAGATGCCTCGGCATTCCACCATGACGGCTTGGTCATCTCTCTCTCCGTAGGCAACCGCCTAATCAAAAGAATCTTGGTGGACAACTAAGCTCGCCTAATATTATCATGCTAGATACACTCGTCCAAATGGGGCTGAACGAAAGCGACGTGATAAAAAAGTCCATGGTTCTGGTTGGCTTCAGTGTAGAGGCTAAGAACACCATTGGAGAAATCTCCTTACCTGTCTACGCTGAAGGCGTCAACCTACAGGTAAAATTTCTGGTTATAGAATGCGTATCTGCCTATAACATAATTCTTGGGTGCCCCGGATCCATGAGATGAAGGCTATTCCGTCATCCTACCATCAAACGGTGAAATTCCCAACTCCCCGGGGCATCCAGGAAATCAAAGGTGACTAAAGAGTTGCCAAGGAGTGTTATAAAGTCACGCTCAAACCTTCCAGTGCCCAGAAAGAGGTGGCATAGCAATTACAGGAGCAGTCCTCACTAAGCAGCTACGTAGAGCCAGAATCTGAACTCCTTGACGAAGTTGTCCTTGACCCGGAATTTCCTGATTAAGTTGTACAAGTTGGCTCCGATCTACCTGATGAGGTAAGGACTGAAATTATTACTTTTTTACGTGCTAACCGTGATTGTTTTGCCTGGAAGCATGATGACATGACAGGCATTAGCCCAGATGTCATCACACACAAACTACGGGTTGACCCTGAGCATCCCCCAGTTCACCAAAAGCGACGGAAGTTTGCACCAGAACGCAACCAAGCCATAAATGAAGAAGTTGAAAAGCCGCTTGAGACTCGGTAAGATTGAGAGAAGTACATTACCCCGATTGGTTGGCTAACGTGGTAGTTGTCACAAAGAAAACGGTAAGTGGCGTGTTTGTATTGATTTTATCGACCTCAATAAAGCATGTCCCAAAGACCATTTTCCCGTCCCCATATAGATGTCATGATTGATGCTATCGGCTTGGATGCCTTTAGTGGTTATAATCAAATCCTAATGCATCCGTAAGATCGGAGAAAATAGCGTTCATGACTGACAGGGGCATCTACTGTTATAAAGTTATGCCTTTCGGATTGAAAAATGCAGGGGCAACTTACCAGAGATTGGTCAACAAAATGTTTGAGAAACAAATCGGGCGTACAATGGAAGTTTATATAGACGACATGCTGGTCAAGTCAACAAAAGTAGCCGACCACGTCAAACATTTGGACGAAACTTTTCAAGTCCTTCGCCAGTACAACATGAAGCTCAATCCAACCAAATGTTCCTTCGGCGTGTCATCCGGAAAATTCCTGGGTTACATAGTCACCCAAAAAGGAATAGAAGCTAGTCCCGAGCAAATACGAGCTGTCCTCAACCTCCAGTCACCACGTTGTCCCAAAGATGTTATGAAGTTGACCGGACGAGTGGCGGCCCTAAACAAGTTCATCTCTAAATCCTCAGACAAATGCTATGTCCTCAGGAAAAACACCAAGTTCGAGTGGACCGCAAAGCACGAGAAATCATTACTCGATCTGAAGATCTACTTGACTCATCCTCCCTTGTTGTCTAAACCTTAACCTGGCGAGAAGTTGCAACTGTATATATCGGTGTCAGAGTCCGCCGTTAGTGCAGTACTGGTCAGGGAAGACGATGGCAAACAACTACCCGTCTACTATGTGAGTAAGTCTTTACTTGACGCTGAAACCTGGTACGCTTATCTCGAGAAATTAGTCCTGGCACTGGTTATGTCTTCTATGAAATTACGCCCTTACTTTGAATCTCACCCCATCATAGTAAAGACAAATTATCCTGTTACAACTGTCTTGTGAAAACCGTAACTAACAGCGGGATGGCCAAGTGGTTCATTCGACTTAGTGCTTATGACATTCAATATGAGCCCGGGACAACTATCAAATCGCAGCCCTAGCCGACTTCGTTTCTAACTTCACACCTAGTCTCCAACCCATCGCCGATGAGGAAGTCAGACCAAGGTCTTGAATGATGGGTCCACTCGCACCGGACGCTCTACACCGATGGTGCCTCCAACGTCGGAGGCATGGCCTTGGAATCATGCCGGTATCCCCCCGTAAGGCGACAAAATCCCCCAAGTTGTCCAAAGGCAACTTTCGAGCCACCAATAATGAGTCGAATACGAGGCTCTACTGTCGACCTGCGCGGCTAGGGAGCTAAAGGTAAAGCGCCTGGAGGTAAGATGCGACTCTTTGCTTATAGTAAGTCAGATTAATGAAAACTATGCTGCCAAAGACACAAAAATGAGTGCCTACTTAGATGTTGTTAAATGACTTACGAAATCTTTTGAGTATTGTAATATAAGACAGGTACCCAGAGAGCAAAATTCACAAGCTGACGCACTTGCCAGCCTAGGCTCATCCCTCAAAGGATCCAAATTGACCGGTGTTCCTATTGTCCATCTAGCTTATCCAAGCTATCGAGCGAGACATCTTTGTGATCCGTAATGAAGATGACGGCGCCACAACACGCACCTCCACCTCCCAATACAGTATGGACTCTGCCATTCATCGCTTGGCTCAAGGACGGCACCACTCCTACTGGAGAAGACGCCAAAGCCTTTAGGATGAAAGCATCGCGTTACACACTAATTCAAAATGTCTTGTTTAAAGAATCTATTTCAGGTGTCTATCTTAGGTGCCCTGGAAGCCAGGAAGCAAAGCAAGTCTTGGAAGAAACCCATTGTGGTATCGGAGGCAACCATGCTGCTGGACGAAGCCTGTCAACCAAGATCCACCTCATGGGATACTATTGACCCACCATGCGTCAAGATGCCGCGGACATCGCCAAGAAGTGCGACGCTTGTCAACGGTATGCTCCAGTCCAACATCAACCATCAGAGACCTTGCCATTCATGAAGTGGGGCATGGACATAGTAGGCAAGCTGCCTCAAGCACCTGTTAAGAAAGTCTTCATGTTAGCCATGACGGACTACTTCTCAAAGTGGATGGAAGCTGAAGCATTCAAACAAAAAGAGATAAGGAAGTTATTTCTTTCATAAAGCGTAATATACTATGCAAAGTACGGTGTCCCCGCATATATAGTATGCGATAATGGCTCCGAGTTCATAAGCGACAAGACCGTAGCTTTTTGCGCAAAAATGGAAAATTGGACTACACATGTCCACACCTAGATATCCACAAAGCCAATGGTCAAGCAGAGTCCAACAACAAAATCGTTGTCAATCACCAAGCGTCGCTTAGAAGCCGCTAAAGGGAAATGGGCGTAACATCTCCCACTTGTCCTATGGGTCGACCGGACAACTCCAAAGAACGCCACTGGACACACTCCCTTCTTCATTATTTATGGATGTGAAGTCGTCATCCCAACGAAGTACAAGTCCCTTATGTCGTATGGTTTAATGATCGAAAATGAAAATGATGATGCACTAACCCATGATGTAGATACCGTTGACGAAATAAAGGAGCAAGCCAGAGTCAGAATGGCGGTCTACCAACAAGGTGTGGCTCGTAGCTACATAAAAAATGTGAGGATAAAAGTGTTCCAAGAAGGTGACTGGGTCCTCAGAAAAGTTTTTCAAAATACAAAATATCCTACTGATGGTAAGTTAGGTCCCACTTGGGAAGGACCATACCAAATAAGTAAGGTCATCGGACAAGGGGCATACTCTCTTGTCAAGCAAGATGGGACACCTATTCCAAGAAGTTGGAATGCAACGCACCTGAAGAGGTATTATATCTAAATCCTGCTTGTCATTTATCCAGTATTTGTGACACTTCAGACAGGTATGTTTCCCTTTACCTATTTGTTATTTTGGTATTTCCTTTCTTATTTATTTCTTTTCAAAGCCATTACTGACTTAAGCATCGGAGGGCCGTTGGCCGCACCAACGGCCAACGCCTCTAACCATTTGTTTTGCAGAACTACTCATACAACAAATTCACATGGGGCAACTACACTAGGACAACTACCTACTCAGGTACTCGCAACTTGTCCACACCAGTCCTTCTACAGGACATGATCTGCATAACAATTTGACAACTACAAATTGACAACTACAATGCAAATTGACAACTACAAATTGAAAACTACAACTCGACAACTGTAATTTAACAACTACAAATCAACAACTAGCTGTGCAATCTAACAATTTCAAAACAAATTCATATAAACAAAAGCAAACGCATCTAGCAATGCCCACCAGAATAGTGGACATGCAGGATAATTGTTCAACAAAAACACACTTCAAACCTGTCTGCCCCTATGGAAAAGACAGTAAAACTACTGTTCAACAAACCAATGGTAAATATTGTTTAAAGCATAGATTAATCAAATTGTGGTTACATCCTCTTTCTTCTCCTCAGGATTCACCTCCGTCATCACCTGGTCAGCAGGAGTCTTCTAGTCATCTTCTCCGGCAAGCTACCCACCTTGGTTAACCTGCCCACCTTCCGCCTTTTTGGAGTTGACCTCGCCTTCTTCAGGGTAAGCTTGGGCATAATCTTCAATGGCCTGGTCCGGTTCCCAGGTGTCAGCCTTGCCTTCCTTGAACTCCTTCATCAGCTCAACAGTTTTCTTCATGGCATAGTAGATGGCGCTATCAACCAGTTCTTCCTCCTTCTTCTTCAGCTCTTCCTCTTTGGCTGCTAGGGTTTGGTTCACTTTCTCCAGTTCCTCAATCTTCTCCTGCTTTTCCCTTTTTAGCACAGCAATGTCTGCTTCCAAGCGCTCCTTGTTGCCATTCCGAGTCTTCTCCTCGGTCCTTCGCCTTTTTCGAGTGCTTCGGACAACTCTTCAAAGAACCCTCTCTCAATTCCTTGTGATAGGAGAGGGTGTTCTTGACGCCGCTCTAGAGTGGCTTCAAGGGTCTATGACAAGCGTAAGATCGTGTTAGTAAGATTTAAAAGGGACAGTGCTACTTGACCAAATCTTGTTTCATGTATAGACTGTGGCCGCGATACCTGGAAGGCGCATTGGACAGCTTCGCCAACAGTATTTTCTGGCTTGGCCTTGTGGTGGCGTGCTCTGCTTGTAGGGAACCAGAGTTGATCAATGTATGGCCAAAGAGCGGTGACACTCTTAAATTCGTTGCCATAGTCTCCAGGAAAGGCCATGTTCGGGACGGGCGGCTTTGGACCGCCGCGGACATAGATGTTTCATGAGAAGAAGTAGCAGGAGTCGACTGGAGGAGGCATGCTCTTAGGAATGAATCCAATGTCGGCGGGTTTGACGTATGTAGCGGGCAAGCAAAGATCTTGGGCGACCTTTGGCTTCTTGGCGCTCCTAAGCTTAATGATTTCCCTGGTGGATAACTCTTTGAGGCTTTTGCTGCTATTGGAGGTGTCTGCACAGTTATACATGTCAGTCACCCATGAAACGTGTCCGATCTCAAAGACAAGAATGACCTAAAATTACCTGAAGACATGTTGCCTGAAGATGGTTCGTTTGATTGAAAATCCTCTAGTAGGGTGACTGGTACTAGTAGGTATTCTCTTGCCTCTTCCCCCAAGTCCAGTATTGCCTTGGTTTTTGCCTTCGCAGATTCTTCGTCAACTTTGACGTCTTCAAGAGAAATTCATGCAAAGAAACAAGTAGTGAGAAGTTAATCCAAAATCAGAATTCTAAACACATATTCACAATTCTTACCCTTAACCTTCCAGTTGGAAAAGATCCATCCACTCTCTTCGCCCAAAGAATCCATCTCCACAAAAAAATATCTGGTCATCCATCCTCTATCTTGTCTGTCAGTCTTCAGAATAAGAGGATGTCGCTTTGTTTTGGTTGACAAACTCACTCTTCCTTTCCCCCAAATTTTGATCGCATAAGTATAAGCCAAATCTCCTAGTGGTAAAGTCAAACCCTAATCTCTCGGCTAAAATGTCGGCAGAGACCGTAACCCTCCAAACCATGGGCATCGGTTGGCAAGGAGTGACTTCAAGGTGAGTGAGGAAGGCCTTGATTAAAGGAGAGAAGGGGATTGAGGCCCCGTTCAAGAAAGGGTATTCGTAAAGACAAGACCACCTTGGCTTTGTCCAGTCTGCTCTTTCACTTTCTTGGGTTACAAAGAAAACGGTGGAAGAATGGAGGATTCCTGAGTTAACTAAACTCTCTACATCAGCTGTAGAGAGAGAATTGGGTTTGGAGTTTGCGGGTTCTAAAATGTTGGATGGGGAAAGGTCGTGTTCGATTTTTTCATACGAAGATGAAGAAATGTCGATGTCATGGGCCTTCTTCTTTGAAGCAGTCGTTTTCTTCCCCATTTGGAAAAGCAAGAAAGGACGACGCAAGAATTGTAAAAAATGGCGAAAAGGACGAGTTACAGAGAGAGAAGTTACCTGGGGAAAGCAGAAGATGAAAAGATTGGAAGTGTGTTTGAAATGGCAAAAAGGGGTTAATAAATGAATTGCGAAAATAGGCGGTTGAAAGAAGTGTAATGATGGTTACTTTTTGAATTAGAGACGTGCTGCAGTTATCTTACGGATTTCTAGGCGCAGTAATCACATCAAGGCTGTAGTTGGCAGTTGTAATTTCACTTTTGAAATTTCTGGCGCAATTAACCAAGCGAAATTAGGGGCAATTGTTGGGCATTAAAAATCAACTTGTACCTGTCAAGGTTCAGGGACATGACCAGGGTGGTGGACATGTCCATATATCGTCTACATGACCGGCAATCACGTGATGTAATCCCGCGTTGAATAAAGTCATAAGTACGTTGAAGCAGATGAGAGAAAGAAGGGAAGCACGCCAAATGACCAGGGATCTTTAGCTGGAATATCTATCACTTGTAACAACTTAAAACGGTAATATTAGTTAGATTATTTATATTATAAATAGGGAGCATGTAGCCATATATAGGGCATTAGCTTTTCCTCGCTCGCCTTCACTACTTTACACTCAACATTCTTGTATTCTCTTGTGATTTCGTTAATAATAATACGATCTCTACTTTTTATTCAGTTCATAAGCACTTAGATTGATTACCTAAACTATCATTGATAAGTTGATCTTCTTTGGTGAAATTTATCCAAAACACTAGATTTGGAATCTATATATGAATAGAAAATTTATTGCAAGAAAATTTAAATGGGTTCTTGTTCTATAGAAGTATTATCTAGTTTAATTGGTGAATAAGCGGGGTGAAACTTGACAAATGTATGTTTGTTACCCCTTCCTAGTGGGTTTGTTAGTTTTGGTTTGACAAATGTATGTTCTTGTTTGCAAGAAAATGTGTTGTTACCCCCTTCCTGGTGGGTTTGTTAGTTTTGGTTTTGTGTATGTTTGTTGTGTCTACTGTTTTTCGGGTTATGTCAGGGGAAGGTGTGATTTGGAAGATGAAAGATCTGATCTACAACAAGGGTATTGATTTTCAAAGAGTTATAGCACGTTCAGTGAAGATTCAGTTAAAGATGTGTAGACATCGATTTAAATGGGCTCGAACAGATTTTCAGTTAACTTCTTTGGATGATGTATTTCTAGTTGTTTTTCAGATCTACTCCCTTATCTCATTTATCAATCAATGTAGATACCGTATGACTTTTCAATGAATGATAATTTCCTTTCTGTCAAAAAAAAAAACATGACAAATGTATGTTTTATTTTATTTTTTTCGATATTTTTTCCTTCTCTTAAGCTAGGTATTAAACGACACCTTGAACAAGACCCTGCTATCCAAGCTGCACCTATCTCTATTACTTCCAATCACTTTAAGAGCTGGGGAAAGCCTCTCGAAGGTAGGCGAATCCAACCTCGAATTCCCTGTAGTAGGAATATATATAATTGAACTCATGACATGACATTCATGTTGTGATTTTAAAACAAGTGCTAATTAATTATGCAATTAGCAATAATTAAGAAAAGCATGAAATTAAGCAACAACCAAGCAAACCAAATACAAGAGAAAAGCAAGGAAAGAACACACCAATGTACGTGGGAAACCCCGAGCTCCAGGAGAAAAACCCACAAACTTGCACTATGCATTCAATGGGAAACAATGGTGAACATACAACTCTTCCACAAACTCTCTCTATCTCTCTCTCCTAAAACCTTAGAAAAGATGAGATATCAAGTTTGAACAATGATATTGTGTGCTACTTTTCCTAAAATCAGAAAATAAGGTATTTTTACTACAAGGCATAAAAGCAATCCAACGGCCACGATTAAAACTTAAATCACGAAACACGTGCAGAAAACTGGGTTTGGCTGCCCAGGCCCGAAAACCGCTAGCCTGGGACATACCCCCACCCGGGCAAAATGCTTGCCCACCCTAGGCAGACTTCTTGGAAGTTTCTGCCTCCAATCTGCCCGAGTAATCCTAGAAGAAATCATCCCAATCAATAAATGATTCATGCCTTACCGGCCCAACCCTGGAAGAGAAGGAAAAGAAAGAAGAAGAAGCTCGTTGTACGCCCGAGCGAAGAAGTGCCTACCCGGGTCCATAGCCGCCCGTCCGGGGACCTAGGCCGCCAGCCCGGGCTGCTGGTGCTGACAGCCTTCTTGCACTCGTTTTCTTCGACCCTCCTTGTGCCTTGGCCTTTGCTTCACCATCTCCACTAACCCAATACTTCAACTCATCAAGAGTTCGATTTCTTAATTACCATCTATATATTATTACCTCCATTTCACAATACATGCATCAATTTCTATATGTCACACAAACTAATGGTGAGGAGAGAGAGAGAGAGTTGTGATTGCATCCAAAGTTCAAACCCATATGATTATGTTTTAAAGGAGGGGATGGATTGTGAAACATCCTAAAGAGAAAATGGTGCATGTATTGTGAAACATTAAAAATAGAAAAATGGTGCATGTATTGTAAAATAGAGGTAGTGTCAGATAGCAAGATATTAATTACAAATGGATGAAATCGATTTGATTAAAAATAATCTTGCAAAAATCGAATTTTAAAAGTTACTGCCTTTGTAACATGCACCGTGTTTCAACCGAAATTGAGATTTCGAGATTGAGTTGAAACACACCGCATAAGCGAATAATAAATAGCAAAGTGGACACAAAATAATTTTCACGTGGTTCAATCTCTCGCACCGAGATCTACGTCCACCAAATCTACTAATAGTGAATTCCCCCAAATACCTCACTCAAGGTACAAGTCCCCGCTACTAACTCTAGTAGTGCTCCCCTACACTTAAGTATAAGTGTTGCTAAGTTGAATCAAATACAAACTCATGTACCCAACCCAACACTCTCTTTAATTATGAAAATTACAGAAATATTCTCCTCAAGAAATGCTTCTTAATCAAGCCGGTAGAGGATACGATTTTTCCTAAGTAATTTACTTGGCAATGTTTGTAATACTGTGCTATGCTTTGTGCCATTGACTTTCGGTTTTCTCTAGATAAAGCTTCGATAAAAAAATATGAAAAACCGTGTTTATATAATACTGAAGAGATGGCGTCATATAGTTATGAATCTTCTTTGTTTTGAGATATGATAGAATCAATCAAGATAATAGCATATCTCTTAGCAATAGAAGTAATCTATTAAATAAGATATTATCTTCCAAAATCTATCCTCTTTTAGGAGATTATATTTTCATCAAGATATTATCTTAATCAATTAAGATATTTTTTCATTTAAAATATTTTTCAAAAATATTTTTCTTTTATGTAAAATTCATTATTGTAAACACATGTTTATTATAATTATTTATACTACTAACTCTAGTAGTCATAAATAATTATAATAATCACATTTTAAATAATATTTTACTCATAGCATACATACTAACATTAACCAAGTTAATCACTGTTACATAGTTTGCTATATAGAAAAATCTAGCTACTCTTCAATCTTCATTCTTCAAACTTGAGCATCCGACTTTCCAAAAGCAAACACTGCATCATAAGAAAATATACAACAATGCATGATGCAAAATAGTTTATGTTTGTCATCATCAAAACTCCTAAGGTCATAACAATTTCTCCCTTTTTGATGATGACAAACTAATTAACTTCCCCCTCAAAATAGTCATATTTCCATAACATATTCGGGGATAAAAAACTATACACTTGACTTCAACGTATGTAAGGAAACATATTTTTCAAGCAAGTGCAAATAGCCTCACAATCGCCAATACCAACAAAACACTTGAAAGGTCAAGGAAAAAGATCAAGAAGGTAATCAAGACTAATAAAAAATAAGTTATAATAAACACAATACTCTTCCCCCTTTTGGCATCATCAAAAAATAATTTAAGCATCTCAAGGGTACCATAAAAAAATGCAAGAGCATTATAAGAGCCACCATAGTCATGCAATGTTAGTAGCTCAAGCAATAGATACTAAGGATGCTGGTGCTATGTCATAATCCAATTCACAATCCGAAGTCATTAAGCAAAAAAAAACCCAACTCACAATCCGAAGTTATGAAACAAGAAATAATCATGAAGGATCATGGCTGTTAGGCTGAGAGAGTAGGATAAGGATATGTAATGCAAGCTTGAAGATTTGAAATGACAATTGGCTCAACAAGTGCTTAAACCTTTCTTTTCAGATTTTCAACTTCCGCAATAAACATCATAAGACTTTCTTCACCGCAACAATGTATGTGATTCTGTGCCACTGCACAATTATTCCCTTTTAATAACTTATCTTCAGATATTCTGGTGTCCAAAGTAATGATCATCAAAACTGTTATAATTTTCTTCACCTTTAAATTGAACTCTAGGATTTATCCGAAACAAGTGTCTTACTCTCCTTTTCTTTCCCTTTTTTTTAATTTTTGCTTTTCTTCCATCTTCTTCTTTTGTCCTCTTTTTTTTTTAGGAGAGTTAGACCATACAATATTACTAGAGTCAATCAATAAGAGATCAAAGACGAAATAATTTAATTCTGACTTCATTTTCTTTTTGATACATACCCTGCCACTGTGCCTTGTACAGTGTGAATAAGTGCTTTCATTCTTTCACGTATTAGTGTTCAGTCCAACCTCATTCTTTCATCATATTATCAAGATGTCTTTGCCCATAGATTATCATGAATCAAGATTAAAAACACTTGTGGAACTAGAGCAATAGGTGAAGAAAAAAGGAGGATATAATAGGGAAAAGATGAGGTGAGATATGAAAAGAAGAAATAATGAGGCACAAATGTCAAACTCAAAAGGAGAAAATTGGAATAACGTCATGCTAAAGATCAAGCTTGCCATAGGAGAAAGAATTAACATTTCATAGCTTAATAGTTCAGCAACTTAGGATCATATAGCTTATTAGTTCGGCAACTTAGGATCATGATATTAGGACATCATCATTAGACCATTACCAGTCCTACATTACTCTTAAGTTACTAATTTTGAAAAGGTACACCAAGAAATGCAAAAATCACTATTCTAGCCAATCATCAAGGGAAAAACAATGTAAAAAAATCTTACTTGCAAATCATTAGAACTAATTCCAATCTAATTTTTTCAAATCATTTATAGTTTGAGGTTTTGAAATAATATAGGATAATTGGTCATCAGTATTGCAACAAGCAGGCAAAAAGAATATATCATGATACGTTAGTCAAGTGCTTAAGAGAGACATAGAAAAAAATAATATAATTACACACCGGTCTTGCCTCTTCTAACAAAAAGTCATCAAAACTCAACCAAGATCAATTTCAAAGAAGTGTGAGAATAACTTACCATACCAAACTTACCATGCAACACACTTCTCATTATTTGGCTTTTCAAGTGAGAGGAATAAGATTAATTCAAATTGTATCCATTAAGCAATCATCTTTCCGAGAAGTATAGATTGCTCCCTCCCACTAAGCCTGCAAAAAAAAATCAAGTCTTGGTTTTGGTTACCCAAATGAATTTGGGTCCCTTATCTTTCAGTTGGGCTCTTAATAAATCTTTTCGGACCCATACTCGACTGACAAACTGACTATTTCTTTCAACATGTTTTTTCTTTTCCTTACAACCATCAATTATGTGACCATTCTTTCCACAGAAAGAACATATCAAATACTCAGGTAAATCCACATACTTGCGTTTTCTAAAGTCTCTTTCGAAATTTCTAGCACCGTGCCTTACATTGTGTCTCTGGTTATTGTATCCTAAACCAAATCTATTTCGATTGTTAGTAGAATTAGATAGATAATTCAAGGCTTTTTGACTAGATGACCATTTTTCATATATTTTGCGAGCAACATTCAATTGTGATTCCAAGAAATCAGCAGAGGCGTTTAGATCGCCGTTCTTTTTTCTCAAAATTTCCAAATCTTTCTTTGCTTTATCAAGTTCATCACTTAATTTAGCATCATGAGGTAGCATGAGTGGAACAAATATGGATTTTTGTCTTGATTTTTTCAATTCAGTTAACTCATGATTTAAAGACTCAATTTGTTTTTCAAGATCTAAATTTGTCGATATAGAAACAGTGTACGACATAGTGTCATGAACAATTTCTTTATCTAAAGACTTTTCACATTTTGACGCAACCAAATCAACGTTGAGCTCATCAACAATCTTCTCCAATTCCGAGTTTCTTCTTATTAGACCATTGTTTTTAGGGGTGTGCACCGGACCAAAACCGGACCGGTCGGACCGGAATCTGAAAATTTCTTGGACCGGGACCGGACCGGAATTTTTCTGGTCCGGTCCGGTTTTGGACCGGTTGGACCGGAATTTGTATTTTTTTATTCAAAAATTTTTTTTTTTAAGTTTTAAACATATTAATAAATTCGATAGATTAAAAACTAATAATACTAAAAGCAATAATCTTAAAGGCAATAAAGATGAGGTTTTAACTTTCTAAATTTTCTAAGTTTTAATCTTTTTTTTAACCTTCGAACCTATTTTTACAAAAAAAGAGAATTCCGGTCCGGACCGGAAAATTCCGGGTATGGACCGGACCGGACCGGAATCCCGGACCGGAACTTTCCCGTCCGGTCCATTCCGGTCCGGTTCCGGTCCGAATTCCGGTCCCGGTCCAAAACTGCACACCCCTAATTTTTTTTCATCTAGTAAAATCTTATATTCCTTTTCCAAACCTAACTTTTGCTTGCTCATATTCTTCAATAATCATTTTTCATGTTATAAGAATTGTCATTCAATTATTGACAATCATCAATAATATTACCAAGCAACGAAGTAAGTTGGTTCTTGGAAAGCAGTTGAATTTTAGGCTTTAATGAGATAAGATTTACCTCACATTCATCTTCGTCATGGGATATGGTAGATTTGCAAATCCTTGGCTTCTTGAATAGCAGTAAATTTTTGAAGCCAACGATTTGTCAAACTTCTTAAGACATTTTTAACCAAATCTTCAGAATCATAAATCTTTCCAAGAGATCTTAACTCATTAGTAACAATGGTAAACCTAGTGAACATTTCTTTTATTGATTCATCATTATCCATATTAAAGAATTCATATTCTTGAACTAATAAATCAATACGAGATTGTTTTACTTCATTCGTACCTTCATGGGCTTACTCAAGAGTGTTCCATATTTCCTTTGCAGTAGCACATGCCAAGATTCTAGAGTACTCTTCTCGTCCGACTCCATATTGAAGAATACTCATTGCTTTGAAATTCTTTTCGGCCTTTGCATAGTCGGTTGGGTCATACTCGTCCTCATCTTTTTCAATCAATTTTCCGTTCGTGTCTTTTGTTTAAATTGGAATGGGACCTTTCCTTATTACCTTCCAACACTCATAGCCGGATCCCTGAATATATATTCTTATTCTGGTTTTCCACCATGAATAATCCGTGCCGTTGAAGACCGGGCACTTCGAATACCGATCGCGAGTTGTGTCCTGCAAATTCATAAGTTATATTCTCTAGGGATTAACCTTTCAAGAATATTAGGCTATTACAAATGGATGGAATCAATTTGATTAAAAATAATCTTGCAAAAATCGAATTTTAAAAGTTATGACACTGTAACATGCACTGTGTTTCAACTGAAATTGAGATTTCGAGATTGAGTTGAAACACACTGCATAAGCGGATAATAAATAGCAAAGTGGACACAAAATAATTTTAACGTGGTTCAATCTCTACACCGAGATCTACGTCCACCAAATCCACTAATAGCGAATTCCTCTAATACCTCACTCAAGGTACAAGTCCCCGCTACTAACTCTAGTAGTGCTCCCCAACACTTAACTATAAGTATTGCTAAGTTGAATCAAATACAAACTCATATACCCAACCAAACACTCTCTTTAATTATGAAAATTACAGAAATATTCTCCTCAAGAAATGCTTCTTAATAAAGCAGGTAGAGGATACGATTTTTCCTATGTAATTTACTTGGCAATGTCTGTAATACTGTGCTATGCTTTGTGACACTGACTTTCGGTTTTCTCTCGATAAAGCTTCGATAAAAAATATGAAAAACCGTGTTTATATAATACTGAAGAGATGGCGTCATATAGTTATGAATCTTAATTCCTTGATTTGAGATATGATAGAATCAATCAAGATAATAGCATATCTCTCTACAATAGAAGTAATCTATTAAATAAGATATTATCTTCCAAAATCTATCCTGTTTTAGGAGATTAGATTTTCATCAAGATATTATCTTAATCAATTAAGATATTTTTTCATTTAAAATATTTTTCGAAAATCTTTTTCTGTTATGTAAAATTCATTATTGTAAACACATGTTTATTATAATTATTTATACTACTAACTCTTGTAGTCATAAATAATTATAATAATCACATTTTAAATAATATTTTACTCATAGCACACATACTAACATTTAACCAAGTTAATCACTGTTACATAGTTTGCTATATAGAAAAATCTAGATACTCTTCAAACTTGAGCATCCGACTTTCCAAAAGCAAACACTGCATCATAAGAAAATATACAACAATGCATGATGCAAAATAGTTTATGTTTGTCATCATCAAAACTCCTAAGGTCATAACAGATAGTATATGATAACGAAAACAAGTTCCACGTACATGGTTCCAATATACAATACCAGGTCCAGCCTACCATTACTGTCTCCATGCCCTCTAATATCTTTCTCTCTCTCTCCGCCCCTCTTAGAAAATATAATAAGAATTAGTGAAAACCAGTTTTAATAAGTAAATGCATTTTTATCTGCAAACATCAATTGTAATTAGTAAAAGTTTAAAAATTGCATAAGAGAAAAAACCAAAGAATCAGCAAAAATTTATTTTGAGTCAGTAAAAATCAACAAATTGCATAAAGAGATAACACCATAGAATTATCCAAAATCAATTCAATTTTAATTATTAAAAATCAGCTTATATCAGTTTCTTTTTTTTTTTGGAAGTGAAAATTCATTCATTAATATAAAGTCATCTACAATAGAAGTAAGAAACTGAAACATACATATCAAATTGAAAGAAACTTAATTTTAATGGCAAAACCACGATCGTTGAGCGAAATAACCCTTCTAAATACCCTCTTTCACATCGCTATCTCGACGCAGCCTTACGAGGGGGTCTAACGATCTAATGTAATTTTGATGTAGAACTAGGGTTGATTCAACCGATTGTACGCGAAGTAATGACCGCCGTTGCAATCCCATACAAAATCCTATCAACAGATCAACCTTCAACTGGAGCCAGGGTCCAAACCCCGCTAACACACAAAGAAACCAAACTAATAGACCCGCCATGAAGGGGGTGACTACAAAAACCATAAAGGAGACTAAAGCCATCACACAGATGGGACTTATTAAAAACTGCAAAAAAACGAGAAAAAACAAGAAAATAAACTAGAAACTGCAAAACGGAGAGAAAGAGGGGCTTACAATGGACGAAAACATCCATGGCAGCCCCTCTAGAGGGTTTTCTGTGAAAAGAGGAGAGGAGGGGATAGCGGTTCTAAGTCAATACAACTTATATCAGTTTCAATTAGTGGTAAATATAATTTCAAATTTGTAAAATTTAGGTGACTTAAATAGGAAAAAGTATTAATTTTTTTTATATTTACCTTTATATTATTTTTCTAAAACTGGGTACCAAAAATTGAGTGGCAAGTTTCCTAAAATGGAGAAAGTACTTTAACTTAGCTAGCTAGCTTGGGAATAATCCAAGTACTTTAGTTAAAGAATGAAGCAAATCTTACTCATTACAATACATAAGAAAGATGAACAAGGCCCACACTAATAGTATAAATCAAAGAAACAATGATTAAAAATTAAGGATGAAACCAATCATCTAAGAAAAACAACAAAAACTGAATTTGTTTATCAGCCAAAAACAAAAATGGAAAATTCAGAAATAGTGGAGGAAATGGAAAGAGAGCTTTACAACGCAGCAGTGAGAGGCGACCTACACAGCTTCATTATTATAAGAAACAATGAAATAGAAAGTGGAAGTGATGAATATCTTCTAAGGCAAAGCTTTCCTCAGCAAAACAATATCCTTCACTTAGCAATCCGACGTGAACAATATGTGTTGATAAAAGCAGCAGCATTGATGGGGTTATTACCAAGAACAGCCATGGATAAGTTGATAAATCAGCGAAACTACGACGGAAACACCCCTCTCCATGTCGCGGCCGAGGTAGGAAACGTCCCCATTTGCAAGCTATTCCTATACGAATACGACTACAAGACGGTGGCGGACAAGGCGGGGCCTTGGAGGGTGGAGAATGTACAGGGCAACACGCCACTACATGTTGCACTTATTTATGGTAACGTTGAGGTTGCCGCATTGTTGGTCCAGCAGTATCCTCACTTGGCTCGTGTTATTAACAAATCCAAGGAGACGCCTCTTCATCTTGCAACCTACCAAGATATTGGTAAGTCTCTAAATGTTAATTTTTACCTTTTCAAAAAAAAAAAATGTTGATCTGTAAATATCTGCAAATTTATTTCAAACTTTTTATTATTATACCATATCCATCTTTAGATAGATGCTCCATTTTAACGTGCACACTTGCCAATGCACAATAACTATCCATTACAAAAAATTATAAAAAAATTAATATTTTGAAAATATATGTCAAGACAAATTCAATATCTTATATGCGAGCAATAAATTTATACATATGTAGAAAAATAAGGTCAAAGAAGAGTCGGTAAATAGCGTGAAAGTCAAAATGGAGGCTTTATAGAAAAATAGAGGGGGTAGATTTTAAGTTTATTCCACCAACGGTGACCATACATATTGTTTTGCATAACTAATAAATTGTTCAGTTTGTATTATTTTCTATACATTGATAATTCGAGTTATCTTAGGCTATCTTCTTTATGTTGTATTTTTCGGGAATTTTCTAGTACAACTCTCTCACAACCTTGGAAAAATAGGGGGAATGAGTTGGGAATTATTGAAACATAAAAATAACTTTTAAAATAATTTTATTGATTGAGAAGGATTTCATTTGTACCACGTAGGATTTACAACGTTTTAGGATATTTTCTAGTTTAAATTTACTCATATATAATGAATAATCTATAGATATACCAATCAAGGAAGGAGAAGAATCCACTTCGGCATATCTTGGCTTAATAAAATTGTTAGTAGAGAAAGAAAGTTGTGTAACATGTTGGCGTGATGCAAATGGCTTGACTCCTCTACATAGAGCAGCATCAATCACCTCAACCTACAATCTCCCGATCATTAGACTCATACTTGAGCAATGCCCGCAGTCCGCAGAGGTGCGTGATAGTTCTGGCATGACCATCTTACATCTTCTGAAATGGATACCGAGCTACAAAGCAGGTGACGAATTGCTTAAGATTCCAGAAATTCATGATCTGAAGAATTACCAGGATAACCAAGGAAATACACCATTACATATGGCAGTAAAAAATCAGAACCTTAACTTGGTTCGAGTTCTTTTGGCTTCCTCCGCCAAATTAAGCATCAGAAATAAGGATGGCATTTCAGCAGCATATTTGATTCAAGAACAAATTCAGGTTGGAACCATCATTGCCCTTTTTTCTTTTGTGCTATTAAATTAGGCCTCAGTTAATTTAGTTGTGATATTTTCACTTTTAACACTATTCACACACTTTACTTTTTGACCATTTTGTATTATTTATACTTAATGAGAAATAATATTATGTAGGATCGTATTAGATTCTTTTCAATATAATATTCAAATAACAATTTTATAATTTTTACTTTTCTACATGTATGTTGGCAAACGTGCGAAGTAGAATTATATTTAGTTTTGAGTTTATTCCACCAATAATGGAGGAACGAATTCATAAGCGTCATGATTTTACTTGTTTATTTGCATCTTCTTATTTCTATTTTGGTAAAATATTCTTTAAAAGCCTATATAATAAATTCTGTTGACGACGTGTATGGAATGCTGCAGATTATCATGGAGAAAAGAGAAATGACAATAGAGGAATGTAGAGCGATAGAAATGGCATCTATACCCTATTTAACTGAAAGATTGCACAAGTTTGGGATGAATTTCTTATTTTCGTTAGATTCCAAAGGGAGGAATATCGTTCATAAGTTAATGAACATAAACAGGGGAACTCTTATAATACAAACTGATCTTGTTAATTTCATAGAACAAGTGCTTGACATCTTTCCAGCACTTGTTTGTCAAGTAGACATTAACGGGGATACTCCACTTCACATCCTAGTTCGAAATCCTTTCAATACCATGATCCGTATCCCTGCTTCGAGTACGCAACAGAACAACTATAATCTGTCATCGTTGTCGACATTAGAGCTTTTGCCCAAGTTATTAGAGCTATGTCGTACTTATTTCCAGATAGCGGAAGCAGGGGTGAATGTGAAAGGAAGCCACTATGATCCGCCATGGTTGATGCAAAACGTTGAAGGAAATACGCCTCTTCATGAAGCTTTCATGGCAGATAGTGATACAAATATGGTGAGGACATTGTTGACTTTGGATATCGAAATCACTTCTAAGTTACTCAACAAACGTGAACAAACACCTCTCCATCTTCTAGCTGGACGTTCCCAAGGTAAGTCACCAAGTCTCTTAAATTTTAATCGGCAATTTTCATTTTGGATTTTTCTATCAAGTGTCCTTGTTCTGTCAAATGCATGTTGATGGTTAGATATGAACTAAAGTTGAAAGGATTTTGGTTTTGTGTTAGACTATTTGATCAAGCTGATTTTCAACAATCTAGTTACTTTAAATTTCTGAAGTTTTTATGTAGATATTTTACAAGTTGATTATTTACAATTACATGTTCTTTACCTTTTTGTTGAACTAAATATATATTATTGACCAGATGGTATTTCACAAGAGTTTACATAGTTTAGATTATCAAAATGAAGATTTCTAAATTATTTATGAAAACTTTAATTTTAGAAATGATGTGTGTGGGTTATTGGAAAATTAACCTAGTTGATTGGATCATAGTAACAAACATTAATTTCTTAAAAATGCTAGCTAGAGATCACTCTCCTAATCATCAAATTATTTTGGCTAATTTAGAAGTGGAGCCACTAGAGAGGGAGGTCATAATATCACTAGTGAAAGCAAATGAAGGAGCGGCTTTTTCCCTTGACAAAGATGGCCTGACCCCTTTTCTGAGAGCGGTTAAAATTGGCAACTTGAGTACAATTGCAACACTGAATGCTCTTTCCCCAGAGGCTACACCCATGGGTGACGCCAATAACGGCGAGACGCTATGGCATCTGCTTCTAAATCATGCTGCATACTCTACATGGCGCCTTGTTCGATCAGATCCCTATATGAGAAGTCTGTTAGTACTACAGGATAATGAAGGTAACACAGCGTTGCATCTTGCGATTGAACGTCGACTTTTTCAACATGCCATCTATTTTCTTGACTCTGAGACATCTCCAAAAGCTAGACAGAAATGGATGATGGAACTTCTACAGATAGAAACTAAGGGTGGTATTACTCCTAGCGATTTAATAAGATCCTCACTGCAAGTACCTGAGAATGTAAGTTTTTTCTTTTGCGTTATATTTTAGCGCGAATTGTATAAATTAGGATTTGAATTTTCAGGATTAATTTGAGTTCTTTGTTTTTGTACAGTTTGAAGAGTTCATGAAAGATGAACCTACAATGATAGGTATTCGAAGCGTATGGGAAGTTCCTACAATGCAAATGACTGAATATGCAGACACAATGGGTGTAACAGCAGCACTATTGACAACAATAACATTCACAGCAGCATTCACCGTTCCTGGTGGAGTAGTCCAAGATAAAGGAACTCCACTACTCATGAAAAATGCAGCGTTTCAGATATTTCTGATTTCAGATATATTGGCTATGTGCCTATCCATGATGGTCTTATTTTGTCTCCTTTGGGTCGTGGCTTGTGCGGATAAAGGCAAAGCCGTGGTGTTGATGGATTTCAGCATTATATTGCTCCTACTATCGTTTTACACAACTCTTCTCACTTTCATGGCGGGTTTGTATGCTACCGTCTTCCCTTCAGATCCTTGGATCGCGATCATCACTTTGGTTCTATGCTCTTTGTTGATGGTTCTCATGGACAAACATCTTGTCATGGGGTGTGTGGTTCCGTTTGGGAGATTTGTACTTCTTTTTGGTCAGAAGTTTTTGCGGTATGTCCGATCACCTATGAAAATCTTAGATCTTATCCGACCATGTTGCAGCACGAAATTGTTGCACGATTGTCAGTAATTATGCCTCTTTCAACAGCATAGTAACCACTCTTCCGTGGATCTACATTCCACAACCTATATTTAATAGTGTGTAAGGATAATAGATTGATATTTGTATTTATATGAGTAATAATCAGTCTGCCTTTTCTAATGGGGAATTTTGATGAGAATAATTCCTAGTTTAATATGCTATCATATTGAATAATCTTCATAATTTTGAACTTTAAAAAAAATTGTTTCTTCTCTACTGCCCATCCCCTAAACCGCCAACCGCAAAACTATCCCACGGAAAGAAATGAGTTTTTTTTTCCTAGGCTTTCATGTGATGATATAGGTATAATAAAAAAAGAAAAAGAAAATTTGTTATAATAAATTTCAAGTTTGGGGTTTTTCTTTTTTGGTAAAATGTAAGAATTATATTACCAAAAGCACTGAAAGCCAGCATCAACAGTACAAAACAACACTCACCAGTACAGGCACCAGTAAGTAGAGGTGTCAATTCAGTTCAACAGTTAAGTTATAGTTATATCCAAACAGTTTAGTTCATATCAGTTCAGTTTACAACAGTTAAAATCATTAATAGTTCAGTTCGGTTCAGTTAACAAACTTTTCAGTTCAGTTTAATTCCGTTATTTTCTTTTCAGTTTCAGTTCAGTTCAGTTGCAGTTTAAACCAGTTTTTACCCGAGCAGTTAAACCAACCAACGGTTGAATCCATATCAGTTAAAACACGTTGCAGTTATTTTCAGTTTCGTTTCAGTTTATTTCTATTATTGACTAAAATTACGTAAGCTCGACAATAATTGCATCGGTTCGGATAGAAGTTAGTTACATTCTTGCATTTGTTCGGGAAAAATGGAACTTCATGTCGGGTTTTGGCCAAATGTTTTTTCGAGTTCGGTCAAAATTGATGTGGCAAATAAGTGTAGTCCGACACTTGCCTCGAAAAAAACCGGTTGTACTTCTCAAAAACGTTATGAAGGTGACATCGGTATATGTGTACTTTACTGATATATTCGACAATTTGGAATAAAACAATTTTATATAAGTCGATATTCAAACTTTTGTTTGTTTGCAAATCACATCATGTTTGGTTAAAAAGGACGTCTCATATTAGCATAAATTCTTATAAACTTCCTCGAAAGACGAATTAGACATTTTTTAAAAAGCCGATTAGATCAATGGATTAATATAACTATACTAGTCATTAAGCTATATGCATTTGAAAACTGAAAACATATAATCGATGTAAAATAAGTTAATATTGGATTAGATCAAGGTATGTATGTGAATCGATAAGTTAAATCAATATAATAATACTCCATTTAAGTTAATCGTGAACAAGTTAGATTCAATTTGAAACTCATACATCTTAGCCAAACCAAAAGAAATTCATATTTGTCCATTAATGGCTCTTTACATGGGTGTTTTGAGGGAAAAGGGGCCTAAGACAGGGAGATCCAATTTCCCCCCTGCAGTTTGTCCTTTGTGTTGAATATTTGTCCAGAATTCTGTGTGTTGTGGGTGAGAAAGAGGGGTTTAAGTTTCACCCTAGGTGCAGAGACACAAAATTAACACATTTGTGCTTTGCCGATGACATCATCTTGTGTTGCAAAAGTGATTACAAATCAATATTTTTAATGATGCAAGGGTTTAAACTTTTTTCTGACACCACTGGCTTGCAAGCAAGTCCATCCAGAACTGCTGTGTACTGCTCTGGTATGGACAACTCAGTTGTACAAAGGGTGCTGGATATGACTGGGTTTGCTAAAGGCTTCTTTCCCTTCAGATATTTGGGCATTCCTATATGTTCCAGGAAAATTTCAGTGGCTGATTGTGAGAAAATTGTTGAAAAAATGTGTGCAAAAATTAAGCTCTGGAGCTCCAGGAATATGTCTTTTGCTGGGAGACTTACCCTTGTGAATTCAGTACTGATGACTTTGCAGACCCACTGGGCTCAAATCATGATCTTGCCTAAGGGAGTATTCACTCAGATTAATAGCATTTGCAGGAATTTTCTTTGGAAGGGAAGTGCTGGCTATGGCTCTCTTGGTAAAGTGGCTTGGAATGATGTATGTAAATCAAAAAAGGAAGGGGTCTTGGCATTATTAATAGCAAGCGCTGGAACATTGCTGCCATGGGGAAATATGTGTGGATGCATGGTTGCTAGCAAAAAAGACAATTTGTGGGTGAGATGGATCCATTATGTTTATCTTAAGGGGAGGAATTGGTGGGATTATATCCCTAAAAATGGGGATAGCTGGTACTGGAGGGCCATCTGCCATGTCAAGGAGACAATGAAATCATATTTTACTGAAGCTCAGCTTGGTGGGATGACTAAATACTCCATCAAACAAGCTTACAATAGCATTATTCCTAGCAATGGTAGAGTTTACTGGACTAAAGCAGTGTGGTACAAATTGGGTCAACCTAAGCATCGTGTTATAGCTTGGTTGGCTATGTGGGGAAGGCTCAATACTAAGCAGAGGCTGATGCAAATGGGGATTACTCAGGATAACAGATGTCTGCTCTGTGATATAGCTGAGGAAAGCCATAAGCACTTATTTTTTGATTGTCACTTTAGTCTGAATTGTTTGAGATAGGTGGTTCAGTGGACTGGTATGATCAGCCAGCCTAAGGACCTTGTTGCAGCAATCAAGTGGAGTTATAGGAAAAAAACTGAGCAAATTCAAAAGAGAAGTTCTTTACACCATCATAATGTGTACAGTTTATCACATTTGGAAAGAGAGGAATAATGCATTATGGAATTATACTGTGAAATGTGTAGATTCAGTTGTTAAAATCATACAAAAAGATGTATATATTAGAGTAAATAGCATTCTTCCTAGAAGTATAAGTAGCGGAGATAAAATCTGGTTTCAAGCTCTTTTTGAGCATTTGTTTTAGGCTGCCTGTAGCCTATTGTCTGTTCTTGGCAGTGAAGGTGTGTCTTCATGCCTTGAGATATTTGTATCTTGTTTTTCTGATGCAATATACTACTAATCTTGCTAATAAAAAGAAAAGAAAAGAAATTGATATTAGATTAGATGAATGTTTCAACGTAAGTCGGTAAAGTGATTGAAAATAATTGTGCTCCATTTAAAGTAAGATTAAGTTGTATCCATTTTGATTTTAAAACATAATATTGGAGTGAAACAAATTGATATTGGATTATTAAATCAATGTATCAATGCAAATTGATAAACTAAATCAAGATAAGTATACTCCATTTAAGTTAATTGTTAACAAGTTATAATCATTTTTTTTAACTCACTCATCTAAGCCAAATGAAAGACATTGATATTAGACTAAATGAATTTATCAATATAAGCCGGTAAGATAATTGAAGATAATAGAGCTTCATTTTGAATTTGAAACATAATGTTGAAGGGAAACCAGTTAGTATTGGATCATTAGATTATTGTATCAATGTGAATCGATAACCTAAATCAAGATAAGAAAACTCCGATTTAGTTGATCGTTTATAAGTTACAATTATTTTTGAAACTCAAATATCTAATTGAACTGAAACAAGGTCATACTGAATTATATTATATATCAATGTAAGCTGATAAGGTAATTGAAAATAGCAATGATCCATCCAAGTGAACCTTGATTAAGCTTTATCTATTTTGAATACAAACATATTACTAAAGCGAAACAAGTTGATTAGTGAAGTTGTTATTAACTTATTCAAATAGATGAAAGTCATGTATATACATCTAAATATATTAACAAATTGAAACAATTTGTTATTGGATAAGAGTAATGTATGCTGATATTGGATTAAGTCAATTTATTGATATAAGTCGACAAGGTAATTGTTGTGATATGCCTTGAAATATCTAACGCTTCGATTAACCAAGCACAGGGATCTCCAAATCATTTACCGACAAACGAGACTACGAGACAATAGACACAAACAAATATTGGTTAAACAAATGATATAAATTATGAAAATTTTGGTTACTAATGAACATAAATTATTATGGTTATACGGTAATGGGGATATAGGGTATCAAAGTTGGGGTTTAGGGTTTAGAAATCTGGATTTCGGAGTATGGAATTTGGGGTTTAGAATGAAAATTTAGGGGGGAGGGGGAGTTTCCCTCCAAAAATGTGAATGCATTTACCAAGAGAAAAAAAAGCGGGGAAACTCCAACAAAGATACTTCCAAAAAAGAATGCCAGGTAAATTAAAGTTTTTATTTCTTTTCTCTCTTTCTCTTTCCTTGTGAATCTCCCTGGACCATCAGACTCCAACATCCAAGAGCCACTTCTGTTGTTCACCACCTCTCCACCCTCTCAC
This sequence comes from Beta corolliflora, assembly GCA_947648045.1. Classification (NCBI taxonomy): domain Eukaryota; kingdom Viridiplantae; phylum Streptophyta; class Magnoliopsida; order Caryophyllales; family Amaranthaceae; genus Beta; species Beta corolliflora. Next base: position 399,720 of record CANSZD010000162.1, read on the forward strand.
CACCTCTGTCGGAGATCAATAAGCCGGCTAACATCACCATTATATTTCTCTTTTCTTTCTGTTCTGTTTTTCTGTTCTTTTTTGGAATTTGTTTTTGATCTTTATTTGCTAGATCTGGGATTTTAAGTTGTTAACTTTGAGTTTTTATTTAGTTTTGGGGATCTAATTTGAGTTATTTTATTGAGGAATTTGAGTGTTGGGACTTGGGAGCTTGATACAACACTACTGATCCTTTTAACAAAAAGCCTAATTACTTATATATCTCCTTACTTTCTCTCTTTATTACCATAAGTTCAGAGATTGGTCCTGCTTTTATGTATGTAAATTTTTTGAGTGGCTTGTTTATAAAGTTCAGTGTGTTTTTTGCAAAATATAATGTGGAAAATTATCATCACCCTCTACCTCCACTCAAGTTCTTATTTCAAAGCACTGACGTTGAAGGCTCGGGCTTTTCCAGATCTGACGTGGTCGAAGTTTTAGACGCCCAAAATCGAAGACAACTTCAGATTGTCAGTTTGTCATGCAAAATTCTTCCTACTTAAAATTCTTCCTACTTCTACTTCCCCTCTTAGATTTTCAGTTTTGAAGATCAGATTTTTCTCTAGATTTATTTATTTATTTTGATTTTACTTAAAATTTGTAGATTAAATGTTTATATTTTACTGTTGACAATGTTAACATCTGTTAATTTGGATTAATCTCCATTTCTTTATACAACCTAGAGCAATGTTTCGAAGTTTGGGTTTTTCGCGGTGGTGGTGGTTTGTTGTGATTTTCGAAGGTCTGGGAGCGGAGAAAGGTTTTTTGGGGTTGCTGGTGCTTGTACGGTTTGGTGAGGATTCGAAGATCTGGGTGGCGTTGTGGCAGCGCTTGCTCTTCCGAAGTTTTGGGCTTTCGCCTTTTTGGTGGCCTTCCTTTTTGGATGCTTTTGTTGCTTTTTTATATGTAAATATTTGATGGCAGATATGGTTTTGTTGCTTTCGGTTGATGAAATGCTTCCCCTTCTACATTATGAAAAGTTTCTTTGTTTTTGGTTTTTGATTGTTTTCATTTTTCTTTCTTTTTTCTTTTGGTGGTTGAAGGTTTGGCTCTTATAATCTTTTTATCTCAATTTCTTTTTGTTGATTTCAAGTTTAAGTTTCTTTATGGCGGTGGGTGTTGTCAAGGTAGTTATTACTTATAACTAAAATAAAGTTATATCTCATACTTTTGTAAAAGTTTGATGGATTTGAAATTATCAATTTATCATGAAATCAAGCTATAATGTCATAAATTCATATAGTAATAATAGAATTATAATGATAAATTTTCAGTGTGAGAGTATATCATAAAGTTGGGTAAAATATAAGTTCGTTTTGGAATGTAAAATCAGTGAACTTGACATAGTTGAAAATTATCAAGAAATTAAGTTATATATGTCATAGATTCAAGTACTAATAAAAAATTATCATGATAAGATTTGTATGTGAATTGGAGTACTATCATGAATTTGGGTAATATGTGAATTCGGTTAGGGTACAGTTTAAAATCAGTTTAAAATAGTTTCAGTTTAAATTGGTTTTAGTTCAGTTTCAGTTTGAATAAGTTCAGTTAAATATTCAGTTCAGTTCAGTTCAGTTCAGTTGATCAATCAACTTTTCGGTTTTTCACAGTTATTTTCAGTTACAGTTTGTTTCAGTTCAGTTGCAGTTCAGTTTTGGTTTTAAATTTACAGTTAATTTCAGTTTCAGTTCAACATTTTTCATTTGATTTCAATTACAGTTACTCCCAGTTCAGTTTAATTCAGTTTAAATTTCAGTTTATTCATTTCAACCAGTAGTTCATTAACCAAAGTGACAGCTCTACCAGTGAGTAACAAACCCTACAACAAAACAAACCAGCAAACTCCTACCAAAAGAGACTTAAACAACTAAGTTTGACACCCATCATTTGTCACTCTCAGACCACTTGTCAGTCAGTCTAGATCTAGCTCTAGCTCTGGTATACACATCCATCTGAATACATTTTACAACTTTGCTAGGCAGAAGAACAGCATCATGCCAGAGAGAATGATTTCTTGCTCTTCAAATGTAGTAGACAGTAGCAGCTAAGGTAGTGTAACACACCTGTTGTTGTCTTTTACTTCTATATCTCCTCCCCTATTTCTTCCAAGTTGTGTACATACATTCATCAACAGCAATTCTAATATGCATCCATTGCATAACACAAACACTACTCATGCTAAAAAGGCATCTAAAAAATAAATGCAAGCAACTGTCTTGTCCTTGATCACATAATAAACATTGAGTACTGTTACAGATTCCTGCAACAGCCAGTCGATCCCTCGTTCTGACCCTTCCCAAAGCAACCAACCAAGCTATAAATGCTTGTTTAGGTACATTCATGTTATTCCATACCCAATAATGCCACCGGACCTTCTCAAATTCATTCCCCTTCACCCAAGTATACCCCTCTCTAACAGTATACTTCTTTGAACCATCTCTCCAACTACTAGTTCTGTTATAGGCAGGTGTGAAGATATCTTTAGTTTTGCAAATATCCTTCCATATCCAACTAGCGGACACTGGAGCTTTGTAATCCCACCAATTACTCTCCCTAATATAGATGTTATGCACCCATTTGATCCATAAAACATCTTCTTTTTGAGCTACCCTCACAAAAATTTGCCTACAAAAATTTGCATTCCATGTAATACTGAGTCTCTAATGCCCAACCCACCATTCTTTTTAGGAAGACAAACCCATGACCAAGCCACATGAGGAGGTTTGTTCAAATACACCTTCCCTTCCTAAAGATATGCTCTACAAATCTAAGTGATTTTGTTAAGCACATTTTTAGGCAATAAGAATATTTGAGCCCAGTAGGTATGAAGACTCAACAATACTGAGTTTACTAGAATAACTCTGGCAGTATAAAAGAGATGCATAGAGCTCCAACATGTTATTCTTTTCAACATTTTATCAATCAACAAATCACAATCACATCTTGTTAATCTCTTAGAAGTGATAGGGATCCCTAAATATTTGAAGGGAAATTCACCTTTCTGAGAACCTGTAACCTGCAGTATCTTGCTTTGAATCTCTCTTGGCACATTCCCAAAATAGACATCAGTCTCAACTTGACTAGCATCTAGACCAGATGTCTCAGCAAAAGCTTTTAATGTCCATTTCATAAGCATTGCTGACTGAATATCTCCTCTACTAAACAACATCAAATCATCAGCAAATATTAGATGATTTATTGACAAAGAAGCACATATGTGATGAAAATGGAACTCTCTCCTCTTCCCCATTTTTTGCATAAGTCTAGTGAAATATTCCATAGCAATGACAAAGAGCAGAGGGGAGATTGGACTCCCATGTCTCAAGCCTTTTTCCCCCTTAAAAGAACCACATACACCCCATTGAAGCTCAGAGAATAGGTTGGAGTAGAGATACAACACATAATCCAGTTAACAAAGTCATCAGGGAACTTTAAGCATATAAGCAATTCTCTAATGAATTCCCAATCTAAGGAATCATATGACTTCCCTAAATCCACTTTAATAGTACACCTTGAAGGTTGACTCTTCCTATTTTAATTCTTCATAATATCTTGACAAAAAAAATATTATGGAGAATTACTGCTTTCCACAAAAGCACTCTGAACAGGACTAATAATCAACGACCTAGGTAATACTTTTTTCAATCTATTGCATAATACTTTATATACGACTTTATAAATCACATTGCAGCAAGCGATAGGTCTATATTGAGTCACATCCACAGGTTGACCACATTTAGGCACTAAACAAAGAATAATAGCATTTATTTGCTTAAGTAACCTGCCAGTCTGGAAGAAATCCCTTACAACTGCAATCAAAATCTGGACCAACTTGCTGCCAGACCTTCTTGAAAAAATGACTTGTATACCCATCTGGGCCAGGAGCCTTTACATCATCAGTATCAAATAGGGTCTGCTTCACTTCCTCCCCAGTAATAGCCATACACAGATGAGTTTGCTCCTCCTGGTTAAGGGTGGTCCCCTCATTCACAATGGTTTGGCTAACTTTCTTTCTGTCTGCCATACAAGAGCCCATCAATTCCTCATAAAACTGTAAGAAAGCATCCTCCAAATCATGCTGATTCTCCACCCACTCACCATGCATATTTTTAATTCTATGCACGTGATTATAAGCTCTCCTTTTTCTAAGGCAAACATGGAAATATGCAGTGTTGGGCCTGTTGGCATCACCTCCTCCCAGCCAATCCTGCTTCACCTTTTGCTTCAAAAAAACACAATCTTGCCTTATTCGGCCTCTCATAATTCTCTTTTGCATCCATCTCCATGATGTGAAGGTCATAATTATCGGGAGCATTATGTACACGCATCTCAAAATCATCAACTTTTTTGCTAGCTTCATCGGCTTTTATGCTCTATATTGGCAAACCTACTTTTATTCAGCTCATTCAACATAGGTTTCAGCCCTTTCAGTTTTTTCACCAATCTATACATAGCAACTCCTTGAATCTCCAGCTGCCACCCTATCTCAACAATATCCCCAAATTTAGGATTTAGAGCCCACATATTATAGAATCTGAATGCCTTAGGCTTAGCAATCACATTGTTATCCAGCTTCACCACACAAGGGCAGTGATCTGATATACTCTCAAGTACAAAATTAACACTTATATTCTGAAATAAATCCTCCCACTCTTCATTAATACACACCCTATTAATCTTTGAAAAGACCCTGTACACTCCCTCCTGTTTATCAGACCATGTAAAAAAAGAACCAGAATTTACTGCATCATGAAGCAAACAGTCCCTAAGACATTGTCTAAATTCTGCAATCTCCTCAACTGAGATAGCTGACCTTATTCTTTCATTGAAATTTAACACATTGTAAAAATCCCCACCAATTAATCAAACACCATTAATAGAATCCTTCAAACCATTTAAACTCTGCTATAACTGAGCTCTGTCACTAGTAACACTAGCTCCATACACCATAGTAAGGGAAAACTTCTTATCTGAAGCTTTGTGATACACCTCACAGTGTATAAATTGTTCAGCCATAACTCTAATATTTACATCAAACTTAGCAGGAACCCAAATCATTCATATTCTCCCTACCCTGTGAAAATTGTAGTTTGTTACTACACTCCAATTATCACAGACTATACCAAACACTTACAGGCTTATACTGTTGTTTCTAACAACCCAAACAACCCCAGTGAATATTGGTTCAGTAAAATCCTAACATCACAATGTTTATTGGGACTGTTAAGTCCTCGAACATTCCAAAAGCCTATACTATCCATTTGATGATTTATTCACTCTCTCCCCATTCATATATGCACCCTTCTCATTAGCTGTACCAGAAGGTTGTTCAGTCCCTGAGACAGACATAGCAGTTGTAACAGTCCCCTGTACTGCCCCTTCATTAGTAAACTTAACGAAAGTCGGCCTTAGTGATCCGACGGTGCCGAGTGGAAGGGCCGTCGCTCAACGGATAAAAGTTACTCTAGGGATAACAGGCTGATCTTCCCCAAGAGTTCACATCGACGGGAAGGTTTGGCACCTCGATGTCGGCTCTTCGCCACCTGGGGCTGTAGTATGTTCAAAGGGTTGGGTTGTTCGCCCATTAAAGCGGTACGTGAGACAGTTCGGTCCATATCCGGTGTGGGCGTTAGAGCATTGAGAGGACCTTTCCCTAGTACGAGAGGACCTGGGAAAGGACGCACCTACGGTGTACCGATTATCGTGCCCATGGTAAACGTTTGGGTAGCCGAGTGCGGAGCGGATAAGCTGTTGAAAGCATCCAAGTAGTAAGCCCACCCCAAGATTAGTCCAGTCTCTAGTACTCTATTTTCTTCATTCTCGATACCTTGATTCATCCCCTCCTCTTTATCTTCTAGCCTAACCAGAACTTCATCATCTTGTTGCATTGCCCAGTTTCTTCTTCTCCACCATTCTCATCAATAGTAGGTAATTTAGTCCGAGTCAACATTTGCTTAGCCTGCTGAGGCTCTTTTCTCACCCAAATCTTCTTACACTGCAATTTACTCTTGGATATGTCAAACCTCTTCGCTCTGCATTGCTCCATGGTATGACCTACTCCTCTGCAATCCGAGCGAGATGATAGGCTTGCATTCATAAACCACCTTATGACTACGAACCCGACCCTTCTCATTAGGTGAAAGTAATCACCTACGGAAATTGTTGGTCAATAGACACCTCTACTAAAATTCTAGCATAAGCTAGCATATCTTTATGTGTTGTAGCTTTATCTGATCTAATAGGAGTACCAATTAACCCAGCAAGTTTAAACAGCGAGGACTGACCCCAATACTTCAAGGGTAAGTCAGGGATCCGAATCCAAGTGGGTACAACTTTTACATCTTCAACATTAATATCCAAATTAGGTGACCAACTTTTGATAATTACTGGTTTCCTATTATAGAGGATAGTAGGACCAGCAGCCATAGCATTCTCCTTATCCTCCATAGTCCTAAACTTCACCATGAACACACCATTCTCCAACATAACATTTTTTTGCACCCCATATTGTCTCCAAACTCTTCTAATGAAGCCATATATGATTCTAAAAGGAGGTTTAATCCCCAAAAGATAACAAACCACAACAGATTCCAATATTCAATCTGTGGCTCAACATCCTCCAGTGTATTTCTACCCTTTTTTGTAATATCCAGAAAATTTAAAAACTTCGCTTAAATTAAAAAAATAATAATTAGTGGTTAAATTTTTCTTTAATTATAAATTATGATTGAAATTTGTTACTCTATATCCAGGTAATGATAAAAGATATTTAGTTCTTTAAATAAATATATGTTGTATGTATTATTAGAGTTGCAAATAATAACAAGTGAAGGTGAGGTTAAATAATAACATTAGTAAAAGTGAGAAGAGAAATTCAATGTCCAAGCCAACTCCCCCAAAATCCAATTTTTATCAGTTGATCAATCCAAATTCTGAAAAAAAAAATAGAGTTTGAAGAATCAACTATGGCTATAAATAGCCATCCTTCCTCCCTCAAATCACCACACATCCACCACCCTATCTTCATCACCACCGAGATTCTCCACCCTCGCCGGAAACCGCCACCGATAACCCCCCTCCAAGCTCTGTTTTATTTTCGCACTTCAAACTCTCTCCCTCCTCTGTTTCGAGTTACCCACAACTCACCCAACCGCAGCGCCGCTGCACTGCCGCTCCTACACGCAACACCACGACCACCTCGCGCCACCCACCAGAACCGCGTTGCAACCACCTCACCGTCGCTTTCTCCTTTGCTCGCCCCCTCCTTCTCTCACCCACTCTCTCGCTCTCGCCCCACCTCTCCCCTGTCGCGCCGCAGCCACTGCTGCATCGAACCACCACCGTGCTGCCTTGCTGCTGCTTGCGCCGTCCGAATCACCCCCGTGTCGCCACCTGCTGCTGGAGCTCCAGACCACCGTCCAACCTTCCTTCCTTCCTCCCTTGTTCTTTTGCCTGCTCGGTTGAGGAGGTATGAAAATACCTCTTCACTAATTGTTTTTAATTTTTGGTTCTTAGTAGTTTGAGCCCAAGATCTGGTTTTAGTTAGTTATTGATAATGTGGTCCTAAGATCTGGTTTTAGTTTTAGTTTTAACTAATCAACAAAATCCATATATTCAACTTATTGGGCTTAATGAACTAATTCATTAATTAAGTTACATCTTTAACTAGTTGTTCTAATTAAGCAATAAGAACTAAACTAATTTAGTTAATTATCACCAAGGGTTCACCTTATTTTTGTAATACGAAATTTGTTAGAAATATTTAAGTTTGTATATTAGGTTATGAATTTATGACAACTATTTATGATTATGTTAACAATCACTTTAGTTAGTGTCAATCATAGATAAACGTATAATATTACGAATTAACGAGTGACCTTAGCAATAACATCACTTAGTAATAATTAATGTAATAACAATAACTAGAGGTGTAAATGTTAAAATAAAATGAATATTCATATCTTCGTTGCCTAATTTCATGGTTAGATTAAAAGGAAAGGATAGTACAACGTCCCCTCGGCTTTCAAGGTTATTAAGAAGGAATCGAGGTAAAATCTATTGCTAACACCCACGATCCCCTTCGAAATGTGTTTGTGAAATGATGTTTATAATTATGGTAAGGAATTTGTGATGTTATTCTTTATATGGATTGCGGGATACTTAAAATGTTTTCGAATGAGTTTCGTAAATGATGATCTTATGAGTTATTGATGCTCAAGTATGATTCATGAAAGATCTATGGCTTATGCCGATGAATGCTAAACAAACGAAACATGATAAACAAAAGTGAAAGAGGTTCAGGCAGTATAATGTTACACTTATCTACTTTATGGTCGTGCACGTACCTTCACACCCGCCGCCGTACACCCAACAAGGGAGCCGGGCTCCTTGAGGGGTACCACATGTTATGTTACTACTCTATTTTGGTGCGACCGGTGTATCCAACAAGGGAGCTGGGCTCCTTGAGGATCATCGCATGGTGGGAGACGTCCCGCATGTCTACACTCGCCAGTTACCAAGCTAAAAGATGAAAAAATTAATGGGAACTTATGAAGTTTCAAGACGCTACTTATAATTGGTTACCTTGCTATTATTTCATTACTGATTTCTAATGTGTTTTACTATATTCTCTTCTCCCTGTTTGCAAATAAAATGAATTGAAATGAATTTACGTTGTTAGGGTACGTAGTATGTTACAGAGCTTCGGCTCACGATGTTGCTTTTGGTTTTAGGTACTGATGAAGGTGACGGGATGGCGTAGAAGTGAGCATGGTCAACCACTTTACATTTATGAAAACTATATTGGTTGTGTAATCCAAACTTATGATCACTAGAACTTGAACTTAGTTTAACTATAGCTACGTAGTTATCTATGCTTAGCTACTTATATCTATATAATTAAGATGTTTATGAGCTTCAATGATTATAATATGTTTAGTTCATGAAGGAATGTTTGCCTTGTATTTTCTCGAACAGAAAATACGACAGTAGTGCGCCGATCATCTAAGTTCCGCTGCTAATGATAGATTAATTAACTTAAAAATGATGTTTAGAGGTCGGGGCGTTACATTTTTCCTCAGAATTTCCCCTATTCCCACGAGACTCATTCCCAGTTAAATCTAACCCTTCTTCATTCGAATGATTAAATAGTGAATGTCGCCAAGTTGCTTGAGTAGAAGCAGGCATACCTGGGTGACTCACTACCTGCTGCATCGGATGTGGAGAGGGATTGACTGGAATGGCAGAAGGTCGAGGGGTTTGAATCGACTCAATCCAACTAGCCGTACACTCCTCACTGCTTCAAATGATGCTGAATCCTGCTTAGACATCTCTCTATCAATGGATGCTTGTGAATCATTATCATCCTCTTCTTTAGATGTCCAGCTTAGCGCCGAATAATCTAAAATTTCATTAACATCCTTCATCTTCCTGGCATCCCCCAAGTGAGGCTTACACAAAATCTTTTCCTTCTGTGCAATAACCACCTGTTTTTGCTTTTAGTAGTGATTAATCTGACCTCCTTGTCCTTTCTTAGCACCTTTTGCCACGACATTCAGCAAAGCTGAGGCACCAATCAGTACTGGGAAATCAGTTTAGAAAGTCGCAAAACCTAGCGAGAAGGGAGAGTTTCTCTCTCTAAGCATCTTGTATCATGTTCTTCCAAGTTTGGGGTTTTATTCAGCTTCTGGATTTACTGACGGTAGGTTGATTATCTGACTTCCGGCAAATCCATGATTGGTCTAGTTCAAAAGATCAGTAAAGACATGAAGTATCTCCTTATGTCTACACAATATAGCTCCCCAATCACTATTTGGAAGAGCTTGTAAGGACAGTTTAGGTGTGCGTGTGCCTCATAGTAGGATACTCCGTTTTGAATCTAGATAAAAGACTATAAGAGGGAGGCCAATCTTAGTTGGATATTAAGTAATACTTTTTATTTTTTTTGGCAATGTGAGTGAAACTTTTTTGTGGAATTACAATAAAGTAACTTAGGGCCATGCACAAGAGTTTTGTGAGGAAAACCTTCTTAGGCTCAATTAGGAAACAATATAACCTCGACCCAGGGATTTTAAACTCACTTGACTATAATAGGCCAAATACCTAAGATGCAACCTATTAGCTAGAGTCAAGGCCCACAATTTGAATTCCTCCATGAATACAAGTTTCTAGTTACAATCAGTGGCGGATCCAGGAAATTATAAATTGTGGGTCACTACCGACTATTGACCATGTAATTGGCCAATCCATGAATTTATTTTTAAAAAGCTAGTTCAAATAAAACCATTTCACGACTAATAATAGTTCATATTATAATAAAATAGTACCTAAAATATTGTTACAATTGTTCTTGATGAGTTTTCATGTTTTAATACCGATTTACAATATCATCCATGTTAACCTTTAAAAACAAATCTCTTTCTAGATAAGTAATCAAGCAATCATTTAACATTTGTTCTCCCATGCTATTAGACAATTTATCTTTCACTTGTGTCATGCCAAAAAATGCTCTTTCTACAGTTGCCGTGGCAACGGGAAAAAGCAATACCAACTTCAAAAGCAAGTAAACCCGATCATAAGTTTCAGATTTTCCCTTCTCAACTAATTCATTAAAAGCTCATTAAGACTCTTCAAATTCCAAAATCTTTCATCCTCTCTAACACAGACTATGAAATTCTCAAGTGAAAATTCAAAAAAATCAATTCACTACTTGAAAATTCATTAGGATAGAATTTGGCGAGTTGAATCAATTTTCTCTTGTCGAAGGAAGAAAACCGGTTACCAGGATTAAAGCAAGACATACACAGAAGTAGTTCCTTACATATCTCCGTAAATCGACTTTCAAGTTCTTGTAATTGTAGTTCAATGACACTTAGAAAAAATTCAACTCGAAAATGATGAAAATTCGTCACTTATAGAGTCTTACATCTAAACATCCTTCTTCCATGGACAAGATATCTCTCCTCCATACTTGGAATCTCAATTTCGTATTTCTCCAAAAAAGAAGAGACTTTCTCCATATGAGAATCCCATCCTTCATCTCTCAACTTTTGCAAATTAGACTTGGTTATATCAACCATCGCCATTGCATTTACAATATCTTGATCATGTTTCGCAATGCCACATTTAACTCATACGTAATTCCAAATATAGCAACCATTAAGTGTGCCACAAACACAAAAATCAAATGACATCAACAAGTGTGTAGTAAATTGTGCTTCATTTGAATCAATAGTATCAGAAACACATCCAATTTTATCAAGTGAATAAAAAATTATAGGATATAAATCAAGCACATTCAAGATTGTTTTGAAGTGAGATCCCCAACGAGCTAGTGTCACAAGGTCTACCTAAGCCGCGTTCTTGATTTAAACCCATTCTTTGTTTCAAGTTCACCCAATGATAATGCTTCTACAACTCGTTGTGCTTGTTTATCTCGAAGAAATTCTCTCCTCTTTGGTGAACCTCCCACAAAATTTAAGAGAGGTGCAAGTGCATCAACAAAAGCCAACCACAATATGAATTCTTCTTAGCAATGACAACTTGTGTCAACTAAAGTTGATGTGCAAAGCAATGTACAAAGTATGGTTGAGGATATTCAAACTAATATTAAAGATTTAAGGCCATTAATTGAACCTTGCATATTGCTTGCCCCATCATAACCTTGCCTCCGAACTTGAGAGAAAGTTAAAGAATACTCCATAACTAAAGACTCAATAGCCCCTTTAAGAGTCAAAGAAGTAGTATCAGGAACATGCACAACACCAATGAAACATTCACACACTTCCCCTCTTTTACCAACATATCTCAAACAAAGAGTCATTTGTTCTTTATCGAAACATCAACACTCATCGGCGAGAATAGAAAAAAACCACCATTAAGATCTTCAAGTATTGCTATAGTGGTCTCTTTTGCACAAGCGTTGATAATATCTTTTTGGACAATCGGATAAGTGAGTTGACAATAATTACCAAGGGCCATTTGAAAACAACTTTAGAATATTCAAAGATCATGTTGTAAAGAAGTGTCAATAGTGCAATAAAATTACCCCTATTCAATGAACTTTCTTTTTCATCATGACCACAAAAGGTAAAACCCTTGGTGTAAAAGCCATTTGATGGTTTCAATAGAAGCCTCTAATCGCTTTCAATAGGCATTCATGGATTCTTTTGTTTGATAAGCTCAGGTGGTAATGCTATTCTTTTGATTTTTGAAAAATTCGATAAAGAAAAAAAACCACCATTAAGTTCTTCAAGTATTGCTATAGTGGTCTCTTTTGCACAAGCGTTGATAATATCTTTTGGACAATCGGAGAAGCGAGTTGACAATAATTACCAAGGGCCATTTGAAAACAACTTTAGGATATTCAAAGATCATGTTGTAAAGAAGTGTCAATAGTGCAATAAAATTACCCCTATTCAATGAACTTTCTTTTTCATCATGACCACGAAAGGTAAAACCCTTGGTGTAAAAGCCATTTGATGGTTTCAATAGAAGCCTCTAATCGCTTTCAATAGGCATTCATGGATTCTTTTGTATGATAAGCTCGGTGGTAATGCTATTCTTTTGATTTTTGAAAAATTCTACCGCAACCACAACATTGTTGTGAGCACTCATGTGTTTGATTTCCTTCATGACCTATAATTATATCTAATCTATTCCAAGATTTGAAACCGTGACCAACAAAAGCATTACCTCCTCGCGTATTATATATCCTACTTGAATAAATAGCGGATGAAAAAAAAGCGGCATCCTTCTCAACACTATACTCAAGTTTTCCATGTATCAAACCACTCAACATTAAATTGACACTTTTTGAGCCCATAAGCATTTGAGGGAAGACAAAGTGTTTAGGTTGACAAGGCCATCTTTCAATGTATATTCCTCCTCATTACATCTCTATCATTCTTATGAAAATCGTAATCTTTCTCCTTCTCGAGTCTTGTGGAAGATTGGCTATATCAAATTCACTTAATCTTTCACCATAAACCTAAGGATGAAATTGTCCATCTTGATTTTGAGGGGAATCAGTGTGATGGAGAAGAATGTTGCTCACTTGCGCGATGGGGAGGATTTTGTTCATTGGTTTGAGTTGGTGGAGGATTTCGTTCATTGGATTGAGAAGGGGGAGAATTTTGTTCATTGGTTTGAGTAAGGGGAGGATTTTGTATGAAGGAGGATTTGGAGCAGGTATTATATTGGTGTTGTTTTGGTAAAATAAAAACTTGAGATATTCGGTTGCGTTTTCTTTCTTTTTCCTTCGAAATTAAATTTACAATTTTTAATTAGATACAACAATTCAATTTGTCAAACATATCAATCAAATTCACTTAATCTATTCAAATTTAATAATTTCACATTGGAGGGAAATTTGATCCATCTCCAACTAATTCCACCAACATATAAAACACATAAAACCAAAGCGCTCATTCGCGCTCTCCGAAACTGCGCATAGATAGATCTAATTCTAAAAAGCCTAAATAAGGTGTTTTCGTGTATTATCTGAACACGATCAATCAAACCTTCAAAGCTAATCCAATGCTCATAGTCACCATTCACCTATTAGCCACTGTAACAAATTATATTAAATATAACAACAATAAGTTAAAGCAAAACTGTAAGCCCTAATTCATCACAAGAAAAAAACTTGCAGCATTAAAATTAATTTGTCACTACAAATCTACAATCAAAATCAAGCATAAAATTGTCCAAAAAACAACGGGCGAAGATGAAAATTATCAGAGGAAATAGAAATACCAGCAAGTTTACGAATTAATACGGTTCTAATAGCATCTACAATGGGCAAAAAAGAAAGAATATACACCAAAATATGATCTGGTAATTCACTCAACCTATCTCTGCTATTGTTTTTCATGAAACCCTTGAGCTTCTTTGAATTATACTCCATGACAATAATCTTTGAGGTGATAATATGATAGTAAAATTCAAATTGAGAAAGTTGATTAAAAGAATCTTCAATTGCATACTTTTTTTAGGTCAAAATTAAGGGAACAATTGATAATAAATACGAAATTGACAGTGGCGAAGCAACTTTACATACCTGATTTGTAGATTTGTAGTGACAAATTAATTGCAAAACTATCGAGTATAACATGAGTTTGAAATTTGATGTTATCTCTCACTTCCCATGCCTTTGGGATTTCAGTTTCCAGTTTTGTTTTCGGCAACTGCAAGGCAGGCGGCAGCAAGGGCCAAGGTAGAGAGTTAGAGGTAGGTGGCGGCGGCAGCAAGAAGCTAGAGGATGAGAGGAAGAAGAAGACTGAAGACAAGCGTAGCATGCGTAGGGAAAGAAGACCCAAATCCTTTCTCACGAGTCACGAGGCGTGCCAAAACCTAATCCTAATTTTGAATTTTTTTTCTAAGGGACCCACCATGACTAAACGTAAATCCGCCCTTGGTTACAATTCACAATAATTGTTCTCTCTTTTGGGCTTCACTCCGAGTCTTGTCTCTCAACTCCAAGGCACCACTCGAAACCCAAGACTCTAAGTAAAATGTTAGTAAACCTTGCCCCAAAATCCAAAAGCATGAATATATTCGGTCTGTTTGACAATACTAGTTGAAACAAATAAGATAGTTGTTAAAACTGATGATGTGTTGAAACTAATAAGCTAGACTCTAATTAATACTCCCTCCGTCTAAAGATGATGCAACACTTTCTTTTTATATTTATCCCAAATTGGGCCAACACTTCCATTTTTGGCAGAGGCCTCACTATTACTATATTATTTCTTTTTACACTCATTTGCCCACACTCTACCTTTATCAATCAAAAGCTACCCAACTTTCTCTCTCCTCCAATAAAAGATACCCCACCACCTCCTATCACATCAACTTTTTTAATAAAATAACATTTGATAATCACACTACAACTTATCATGTTAAACTACGTGTCCCAACAAGTGTTTAGACTGCGTGAAGGGAGAGAGTAGCTTACTCGTTTGGCAAACTTAGTTGCGTAAGTTGATAAATTATTTTAGCAAAATTAGTTGTTATTAAATTTTTAGAAAGGTTTTCCAAAATTTTGGTCACCGATTTTGAAAAGTTTAAAATTTTAACTTCTTATTGATTTAAGTCATTTAATTTTAACCACCTAAAATTCTAGGTGCTACCGGACACTACTAATGTTTTTAAGACCTAAAATATTATAAAGACCTTATCATTTAAGGTACCTAAAATGCTTCCCCAAATATAGTTAGTATTTGAAAGATTAGAAACTGGAAACTCTTATAAGAAAGGAAAATTCTCAATGGTAGGTTCCTATTCTCGGGAATTCCCAATGGTAGATTCAACATTTTTTTGCTTCCCATTCCTAGGCCTCGCTTTCCCGATTTACTCAAATGTAGCATTAATGAGGCTTAAACGTTAATTTCATGTTTGGTTTTAATACTTTTGTTAAGTTTTGTCTAAGCCCTACTAACCATGATTTACATTCCCAACTATGGGCGCCCTGATAAAAATAGTCCCAACTTCAATTTATTATTGTTTGCTCCCAACTTTTGGGGGTATTTTACATAGCGGCCCGTGGTTAACTAAGAACCCAGTTAAGAGGTCAATATTTTTTTTAAACAATTTTTACATCTTTTTTTTGTTGTTTAACCCATTCTTTCTCTCCTCCTCCTCCTTCATCCCATTCCTCCTCCTCCTCTTCCTTCTCCCTTGCCATCCACTCCTCCCCTCGCCACCTCCCCTCCCCGCACCTCCTCTCCCTCCCCCCTCGCCGTCGCACCTCCCCAAACCTATTCCATGTAACAAAGCGTAAAATATTCCGAGTTACACCAATTCGTTCCTTTGTGTCATTGGAATGAACAATTCTCGTGAGATTAACTCTTGCATTGCATTAATACTCCATCTCTTACGAGGACTTCCCCGCTTAAAGTTTGTGTAGCACATCTAAGTATCTAAAAGATATTAAGTTATGAAAGATATCTAAGAACACCCATTGCTTTTTGTTTGATCTATAGGCTATGCGAGGTGTTTAGTGAAATAATAAAAGACACAGAGTGAAAAAATTCATTTTGCGGGAAAAGGATTTATGTTGATGCTTTAGCTCCATTGACCAAGTATTAGATCTTGTTTTAATCTCTTGAATACATTGATATCTTACAAATCCAAAATGTAGGTGGAAGTTTCATATTTAGGGGGGGGATTTGCAAATGTCCCATCATTTTGTATTACAACATTCATGTGTTTTGGAGTGTTCTAGCTTATCCGTAATCGTAGTCAATTGTCTATAAGAAACAGGATATTTGGCTTGGAGGAGGTGGGTGGTGGTTTTGTGTGGCCGGAGGAGAGAGAAGGGGAGGAAGGAGGTGTTTCAAGGGGGGGAGTGGAGTTTTGGAGGCCGAGGAGGGGTGGTTGGGGAAAGGGAGTGATTTGGGGCGGGAGGGTTTCGGGGGCGGGGTGATGGGTGGCGGGGGAGGGACTGGGGTTTTGGGGACGGGGGAGAGGGTGGCGGGGGAGGGAAAGGGGTTTTGGGGACGGGGAGAGGGTGGTGGGGGAGTGGTGAGCTAGGATATGGGAGGTGGGAGTGGAGGGGGTAGTGGGGGTGGAAGGGGAGGGGGTGGGTGGCGGGGAGCAGGAGGAGGGAGGGAGCAAAGTGAAGGAAGGGAGAGAGAGGAAGGAGGGAGGAAAGAGGAGGAAGAAGATAGAAAAAAAGGAATTTTTTTTTGGCAAGTTTACCTCGCTATAGCGTGTTTATAACCCCATTTGACTAAGATTGTAAATTACCCTCCAAAGTTGGGACTCGAATAATAAAAACCATAGTTTGACTGTTTTTGTCGACGTCCATAATTGGGACCGATTAAATCAATTTTTCCTTAATAAAATTATTTCCCTCCAATTCTAATTTCACTTTCCCTCGCCTAACCTCCCTTCTCATTATGGAACGTGTTGCCTTGGGACCTGCCATTCACCTTCCTTGTTCTTTTTAAAAAAATCCATGGCAAATTCACCTTCTTACTCCATCATTGTGTAATTTTCCCCCCTTGAGTATGCATTATATATTTCGTATGTCAAAGAATAGTGAATCTTTCACTTTATTAGAAAAGCACATGAAGAGTATGCATACTTGTAGGCGTGTTTTTTTTCGCCTACGCGGGATGAGCCGCGATTAGATTTGATTACTCCATTGTGAAGGTTTTATTGAAAAATATTTTTGAAAGAAGTCGCCAACAATTCTTTTTAGGAAGAATCATAAACCTAATTGGATATGGAAACCGTAGGGACAAATCTTGGGACTTATCCAATGTAGATTTTCCCGTCTAGACTCCATAGATGGTTAAAATGAACCAAAGATTAAGTTCGGGGGTGAGGGTACGGACACGGTCATAATGAACCACATTCGCCCATTGTTGGCCTCTACTAAATATCGATAATTCATGTTAAGTTTTATGCAAAAAGAATAACCAAATAATGTTTTAAGTACCTAAAAATAATTAGTCTAGGTTGGTTCAGGTTACACATAAAAAGACTATTTTTTTAGTGACATGTTATTAGGCAATTAATTTATAGGGAACCTAGTAGGTTGTCCAAATTAATCTCGATTAATGTTAGAACAATTCTTTAGGTCTTGATTAACAATAATAACATGTGGGTGATAAAAGTAATAAAGCAGGACAATCACATAATATGCATAGAATAATCGTGGAAGCATGTAATAATATATAAAAATATATAAAAAAGAAAGAAAAAGGTTTATAATATACCGTAAAAGAGAACGATTATTACTTAAAGTTCTACATCAGGAAATAAATTATTAGTAACTTGAAGGCGTGAAATAAAATTGATTATTCAAGGATCCTTAGGAATTATACCTATGCAGCTTAGATTGAAGAGCGCAACGATCTTTAGAAGTGAGCAATCCCGGGACCAGGAACGTAGTATGATTAGGAATTGATTTAATGTATTGGAAGTATATTATGAGATTCGTAATAGTATTCTGAAGTATTCGTAAGGATTTTTGTGTTCGTAAAAATAATCATGAAAAGCCCCCTCGTAATTAGGGAAATCACAAGTATTTATAAGAAAAGGAGCGTGCGCGCACGCTGCAACCTCGCGGCCCGGCGCAGTCTACGTGTCGCGCACGTCCACACGTCGCGCACATTGGTGTGTTTGACGCGCCACCCCAATCAAATTTGTACACGTGAAAAGTAACTTGCGTCTCGCATGTGATTCTGCGCGGACGCAAGACTTTGTATGAAGTCATAAGTCCACGTGCCGCGCTCATTAGCTCGCCTAACACGTTCCAGTCAATGCGCCGGACGCACGTGGCGCGCCGAGCGCACACCGGCCGGTCGCGCATATTCCAAAGATATTCGGTTTTTGATTCTACGCGTGCTTTTAAAGATATTTTTTTTATCCCTAAAATCCGGGGATTGAATTTTACGGATGTAAAATCTCGATTTATATTTAAAATATTTATCAAAAATATTTATTAAAATAATAAAATTTAATTGGGCTCTTAAATGGACTTAAAATATTTTAAAGGGCTTAAAATAGAATTAATCATCATGAACAATTAATTGGGCTTTAGAATATCATTTTAAAACACAATTTTGGATTGGTTATTTGGATTGCTCTATCGTCGAGTCGCGCTAACTAATACGCGGTATGTTTCATCATTGAATCCTTAAATGTGAGACACAATTACGTTGCCTACAATACTAATAACAATACCAAGATATGTCATGATTCATCATAAAGATTAATATTGACCTCCTCTTTGACCTAAATAAATAATGTTTAGTAGGGCTTAGGCAAAACTTAATGTATATTAAAACTAAACATGAAATTAACGTTTAGCTCATTAATGCTACATTTGGGTAAATTAGGAAAACCGGGGCCTAGCAATGGAAAGAAAAAAATTAAATCTACCATTGGAAATTCTCAAGAATAGAGTTTACGGAGTGGGAATTTCCCTATAAGAAAAGAGTTTTGGAACTTTAGGAACTGATGAAATGACTCGAGTGGATCTTGGAATGTATTTTATGCAATAATTCCGCAAGCGAGATAGTTTATGTTGCATGAGACACTACTACTTGTAGACGCTAAGCATGCAAGACTCTTTCTTATCTCACACATTCAGCCACAAACCCCTAAACTTTGGCCATAAATAATCCCATCAAGTTCTCTTTCACTAACTGTTATTAAACATACAACATGTATGGATCAAAGGATACAAGATGTACGTTGTTAAATTTGACTCGAAGAATATATTTTTAAAATATTAATTATTAGATTTTTTTTCAGTAATGGATAAAGTGATATTAATTATAAAAGTTGTGCATCAACAAGTGTACAAATTAAAACGTAATATTTATTTTAAAACGTAATATTTATTTTAAAACGGAGAGTCTGTGTATAATTTGGTAGTAGATGATTGTACTCTACTTTTAAATACTTGAGTGTAACACTTGATGTTTCAATTTCCTTAGCTGTTATAAATGTATAAGAACCCTCAATAAAGAGATAAATGATGAGAAAGATTGTGGAGCCGCTTAATAACTGCCATTGCGGCAACGAATATTAAAAGGATGGGAAAATCGACCAAGCATGTGCGACTTTAAAAAAAGCTAAAACCTTTAATAACATACGGTTCTACATATTTTTCACATTTCTAGGTTTGGCATCGACGATTAGTAAACAGAAATTTCTCCAGCAAGACTATCATATTAGACATTTAGCATTTAAGTTACAAAACCATTCATCCAGTATGTCGTAAAGGATGGAAAAGATTATTTCTACAACTTTAATGATTGAATCCAAATTGCTTTAGTAAAAGAAGATAAACCTAGCCACTACTCAAAATAAAAGAGAAAAAAAGAAGCTTAGTCATTCAAAAAGAAAGATGGACCGGGCAAAGTAGCTAACAATTAAAAATAGTATGAATTATAAGATGCAGAAGTGAAACCATTTTTTTTATACTATGTCTAATAAAGAAATCAAGAAAAAAGAGGGCAAAATTAGTAAGAATTATATTGGTGAATATGGAAAGGGAGCTTTATAATAGTGCAGTAAGAGGTGACGTAAACTTCCTTAAGGAAGCACGAAAACAAAGAAATAGAAAGTGGAAATGACGAGTATTTTTTGAATCAAACCTCCTCAAGAAATAATAATATCCTTCATTTAGCAATCCAACATGAGCAAATTAAGCTCATAGAAGCAGCTCTAAAAGGTTTGTTGCCTAGAGCAGTAATCAGTAAGCTGGTAAGTCAGGCCAACTGCGACGGAAACACCCCGCTTCATGTTGTCGCCGAGGTCGGCAACACCAGCATTTTGAAGCTGCTACTCCATGAATATGAATTTGGGCATGTGGCCGACAAGGCGGAGCCGTGGAGGGCGCAGAATATGGCGGGTAACACGCCATTACATGCTGCGCTTATTCATGGCAATTGGCAATGTTGAGGTTGCCTCATTGTTGGTGGAGCAGCATCCTTGCCTGGCTCTTGTAACCAATAAATCGGGGGAGACGCCTCTTCATCTTGCAATCAAACTCCAAGATAATGCTGGTGAGTCTTCTCTTATTTTGACATATTTTTTGAAAATTTTAGTAAATAAATAGACTCAAATAATTATTAGGTTATCATGCCAACTTAGACTTGTGTAGTATAAAAAATAGAGTGGGATCGTAGTTAAATTAATGTAATATCAACATTTTATAATTTTTTATTTATACATAACAAAAGATATTAAAGCTTAAAATCGTGATTACAAATGCTAAGAAAGTACAAACATGTCGTATTTTGCAAATGAATTACATAGTATAGTTTTCAAGTTGTTGGCTAGTGGAAAGAAAAAAACCTTCCAACCTTAAGGTTGGCGCGTTCTCTTACTAGGAAGACTTTTGGAGAAGTGGATCCCCTTACCTTTCCCCATACCCCACTCCCAAAGTGTCTACCTCGCTCACCCTGGTTGGGTTAACTAAGGGGTGCTTATCGGTCGAGCCGAGCCCGAACTCTTGTTAGCTTGGCTCGTGTTCATTTAAGTTTATTCGAATTCGAGCCGAACTCGAAACTTGACGAATCGAGCAGTTGACCGAGCCGAGCTTTGACTAAACATTGACCGAGCCGTTATCGAACTGTTCTCTAACAAGCTTCGGCGATTATTATCTTTAATTTACTCGTCTTTTTATATTTCTTTTTGAGTATTTTTGTTTTTTGAGTTTATTTTTTTGACAATAAAACTATTAATAACTTATTATTGTGTAATATCTAAAATAAATAATAATGGATGTATACATATATAATATATTATTTCCATATAATAAAAAAGTAATTCCAACTCGATCACGAGCTTTTCGAGCCAAGCTTGTCATAACTTTTCGAGCCGAGCCGAGCCGAGCTTTAACCGAACTTTGACCGAGCCGAGCTCGACATGTTTACAAACAGTAGGCTCATTATTACTCCTAGGTTAACCCATGAGAGTGCTCCTGGCCCAAGAGTAGCCCTTCATCTTACCCACCTTAAAAAGTAAGAAGCTTGTGATTCCTTAAGGTTTAAAACAACGTACTAGATATTGATGGAGCAGTATTATTAACTTTTACTCACATGTTGTATTTGTAAAATTAAATCTACTCATCACAAATCTATGGATACAATAACTAAGGAAGGAGAAGCCACTTCTGCGTATATTGGCTTGATAAAAATTACTGGTAGAAAAAGAGAGCTGTGTCGCATGTTGGCGCGATGCAAAAGGTTCAACTCCACTCCATGCAGCAGCATCAATCACCTCAATCTACAATCTACCGATCATTAGAATCATACTTGAGCATTGCCCAAATTCTGCGGAGGTGCTGGATAGTTCTGGCATGACTATCTTACACCTTTTGAAACGGATACCAAACTATAGAGATGGTAAAAGACTTGCTCCAAATTCCAGAGATATATGAGCTGAGTAATTATCAGGATCGACAAGGAAATACGCCATTACGTTTCCGTTTGCTTGGGCGTAAAACATTTTCAGTGTAAAATGATTTTCATGGAAAACAATTTACAATGGAAAACACAATTCCAAAATTAGTTTTCCGGTTGTTTGGTTCCATATAAAGAAAAATGATGAAAACAAAGCGAAATGAAAAGGAAAGTAAGGAGGAGGTAGTGATGGTAGGAGTGTACAAGAAAAATAAGGAAAATGAAAGAAAACAGCTTTTCCCTTCATTTTGAGATTTTTAAAATCCGTTTTCCATTATTGAGGGAAACAATTTTCTCAAGTGGAAAATTGGTTTCTACACTCCTTTCGCACACCAAACAATGTAAAATTAAAAATAAGTGAAAAACGCTTTCACGAAAACGTTTTACGCCCTACCAAACTGGACCACACATACGTTGTAAAGAATAAGAACCTTAATATGGTGCGGATTCTACTAGATTCCTCGGTGAAACAAAGCATCAGAAACAATGATGGCGTTACTGCAGCATCTTTGATTCAAGAACTTTTTGAGGTACGAACATGCATCATTGCAATTTTGTCTCTTTTTTCTTAATACATGCATTGGTTTGTTAATTAAATCATGTAATGGGAATCTTCTTCTCATTCAAAACATAACATATCTATACTAATATATTAAAAGCGCCTTTCTAAATAAGAAGAACGGTGCCACGTGACGCTCTACCCGTGACTTCAAGTTTCAGATACCCAGTCTTCAACCACTGCACAGCTGATATTTAATGCTATCAACTTAAAGTATAATATCAATAAATGAAAATTTTTTCTTACCCAGGTGCATCCCGGCCTAATAACTAGTTTGATAATTAAAATTAGCTTCCGAGCCGAATCTCCATCTTAAAGCAACTATTAGAAATAAGTCGGAAAGTTTGCCAAAGATACAACAATTACACTACATGGCAATACAACTTAATTCCTTGTCACCCCGGTTGGGGATTCAAGAAAAAGAATTTGACAAATATTTTCATTGGCTGAAATGAATTGGGTTGTAGCACATAATATTTACAATGCTTATATAGGATACTATAATTTGTTATTATATATTGGTAAAAGTAATTGTCAATATAGAATATACGATCAAACAAGAAAAAGTCAAAATAACAAATAATAAAACTGACGGAATATTGTTTAAGAAAAAGATTGTCATTTACATTATAAGAAGGTCAAAGTCATCGGCCATTTGTCAAACAAAACTTGTCCATACTCCATATATATCCCTTGATACGACTTACTTCCTCGTAAATTTTTTTTATCTTTCCTACTTTAATTATGCATGTTTACAACGATTTATTGGACTTTAGATATCTTCATTACATATTAGTAAAGATTATAAAAATTGAATATTAATGTAGTATTCATTGGCATCTAATCAAACAACACCATACATATACGTATCCCATATTGGTAAAAATTTGTAAGATTCTCTAATCGTGAATAGTGCCAAATTCCAATAAAGCCGTAAATATAAAAGTAATATAGAGGGAGTATAAGCCCAACAAGATGCAGTACTTAGTAGGGTTGAACAAATCTATCCGAAGAAATAAATAAAAATGATTCGATATTGATATTGGTTCAGGTACCCAACTTAGGGATTGGTTCATGGATATTGAAATTAATATTATTATCTAGTTACCGAGTATCCAATACGATGTTGATATTGATTTTGGTACCCAACCCATGTTCAACCTTACAAGATTGTGGTCGCTTGATTGACTTGTGTTATTGACAGCCTCTTGCACCATTTGAAGGAAATATAGTATTACAATTATTTATTAGATTTTTCTATGGGGGTACCCTTTTTTATTGTAAAGGAAAATTTATCACAACAAACTTTTATATGTCATTTTTTGCGAAGTTTTAAATTTTTTTCGAAACTTAAGACCTTAAAAAGGAAATTATTTGCGAGAAAAAAAATCTTAGACCACTTTTTAGATATTTATCCAACCTTTTAACACAAAGGATGCACAAAAGAGAAAAGCTTCACTGCATAGATTAAAGAAGAATAATGAATGCATTTTTTTGTACTTTGATAATTACTATTTAAGGTGGTTGTTATTGAATTACTTCACTTTAATGATGCCTATAAGTGGCCTAAGGTTGTTTTCTCTCAAAAAATTTTTTATTTAAAGTGATCTTAAGTTGCCAAAAGAAATTAATTAAAAGGTTGCTTTCTCGCAGAAAGCCGACACATAAAAGATTTGATTTGATAAATCGTCCTTTCAAAATTGTATGTTGTACCTCTTATGTTTCTTTTTGGCTCTATATAGTACCTTTCACCTTTTTAAATTTTCTGTATTGACTCTTATTTCTTATTCATTACTTGACATTAATGTGAAGCATGTTATGGCCACCAACTCCGTCATTATTTGAAATCCGATGGACTTTTCTCCTTTAACTCCAACTCCTACTTCCGCATCCTTTCATCTTCTAACAAAATTATTTTGAAGATTTCAAAGTTGAAGCAAAAGCAATTAATCCTATAGGTTGAATTTTTAGTGAGAGATTTTTCCTCCCCAAATCTTGGGAAATAAAGAAAGTAGGGCCTTTCTACATATTTTTTTTGCTAAATGAGAAAAAAACTTAGATTGCTCAACCAAACAAGGACCTTTCTACATAGTGCCCATGAGTTTTATGAAAGTGAACAAGGGAAAACTAGGTCGTTACTAATAACTCCCCTGATGTCAAATAAAAAACCTAACTATCCACCTAAACTAGTCAAGTGGTAAGTAAGGGTCGAACCACAAGGATCTGAGGTCTCACCAAGGTGTAGTCGCTACAAGTAAGCTAAGTCGAAGAAATGGTCAAGTTTGGTGAACTAAGTGATTAAAACTATTGGAATCAAATTAGGAAAAGCACTAGGAATGGGAAATCACCACAATCATAGTTCACATCCAACAACCAAGTAGAGATAAGTGGGGTTGACAAGCATTGGGGATATGCAAAGGGGAATACACAAAACCTAAACACCTCTAAAATCGTTGTTAGGGAGTTTAGAGTCCTAATTATGGCAACAAAACCTATATTTTGAGGCGTTATCACCTAACCTAGGCCAAGTTAAGAATTGAAATTAAACCCCAAGTTAATACCAACCAACAAGTGATGTGTAACAACTAATCAATCAATCATGAAGGTCAACCACATAAAAGTAAACCATTAAATGGGCAACAAAGGATCAAAAGATGATGGAGCTCACATCAACTAAGTCACCAATCGACATCAAAGATTAAAATTGCACAAATCCCAAATAAAACCAACCCAATAAACTCTACTCATGAAAATAGGATGCAAACAATGAAGTTAGGCTACTCAATCCTAGTTAAAGAACTACTCACTACCCATTATACTACCAAACATCCTAAACATGGAAATCTAGCTATTAAATCACCGATCTAAAAATAGCAAAACCAACAATCAATACTTTAGAGTAATAACAAAGCCAAATCTAGTGAGCAAATAAGAAGAATCTATAAAGATGAAAACTTTAATCTAGATTAACTACTAAGCATGAAGATAAAACAATGAAAACATGAAACTAACAAAGTAGGAATGCATAAAAACAATGAGAAAGAAAGAAATGATTGAGAGGATTACTAAGGAAACAAGAAACTTCAAAGAAATTGTCACTTTTTTTTGATTTCCAATCTCCAAATTACACCTCTCGAGCCAAGTTTTCTCTCTCCTACACTAGTAAGCAAGATTAGGGTTCTAAAAATCAGGATCCTTTCCAAAATAGGGTAGAGAAGTATTTATACCCCTTCTAATTACAAATGTCGTAAAAGAAAAGAAATTTAAAAAGCCCAACGAACGGTAGGCCGGCGGGCTTAAAAAGGGCCCGGGCGGGTTTGGTGAGGAGCCGGGTGGGCTCACTGGATGGCCCGAGGCAGTGCGAGGTGAATGGGCCCTGGCCAGTACCGGGCGCTGCGCTTAAATTCCAGCGAGCAGCAAGAGTTTGGCCGCCGATGGGCCCTGCGGGCGGTCCGCATAGCCCGGCGGGGGCGACTTGGCCCGGGCGAGCGGTCACATAGCTCGGGCGGGCTCATTTGCTCGGGGGCACCCCTTCCGGAGCTCGGGCGGGTTTCTTTGCTCGGGGTGGTCCTTGAGCTTTCGGGCGAAGCTTCTTCCTCCTTGCTTCCCCCTTTTTCTCCCCTCTCTAAGCTTGTAGAAACTTGAGTTCCTACACATCAAAGATCAAATAGAAGAGCAGGGCGGGGGATGCAAATACATGTACACATGTGCAAGAGAGAGTTAGATAGGAAAAGAGGCGAAATTAAGGGAAAAGAAACTAAAAAATGGAAATAAACCAAGAAAATAATTGTTAATACTACCACAGCCGGTAGATAAATCTCACTCATCAACTTCCCCCCGAACTTGAGTGTTTGCTTATCCTCAAGCAAAGTGCAAAAAGAAATAGGAGGGAAGGAACACTACAAGGAAAACCAGGTTTAGCGATCGATTTTGCCTAACATTGGGCGCTTGAATCGTTAAAATGTTTTGATGAATCTGACGGCATCTTAGTAGTTCACTAATGGACCGAATAAAAAAGTGGTTATTGAGTAAGATCACAATATTGCGACTGTATATTTTTTTGCAACCGAAAAGCGGTTGCTATTATTTTTTAGCAACTAACCTTTATTATTTAGAGACTATCACTGTAGTCGCAAAGGATACATTCTCTCCCATCTCAAATCACACGCTACTAAAAGAAAAAAAAAATCATACGCTACTCCTTATACTCCCACCAAAACACAAACCCTAAAGTGTTTTCTCTCTCTTCGCATCCCTCTGGGCTCTTGCCTCCTCTTTATCCTGCCGCCTCCACCGTCTTCCTCTCGACGGAGCTTTGTGTCTCCTCGCCGCCACAAGCTAGCGGCTCTGACACGCGGTGGTGCTACTGTTCGACGCGACTGCTCTGTCGGCGCTGCTCGTGCACTGCTGCCGCTCCATAGCTGTTGTTGTTGGCCCGCGGTGCTGCTGCCGCCATTGTAGTGCGGTGATGCCGCTTTATCGCAGCCGTTTTGAGGTGCCACACTTTTCCTTATGTTTAATTATATATCTAATTATGGCTAGATTGAATTGGGAATTGGATTGTTGTTCTTGAAGCTGTTGTTGTCGACTTGTCGTTGCTTTAATGTCGTTGTCGATGATTGCTTAGTGTTGATGATGTTACTGTTGCTGTTGTCGAATTACTGTTGTTGTTGATAATAAGTTTCAGAGATTAAATTCTCGAATTTTTGTGGCTGGTAGTACAGCTCACTTTGACAGTAGCTTAGAGAGGTCAAATGTTGTCCGTTTTGGCTCCGTAACCACTTAAATCGAAGCTCTACAGGTCTACTATATAATGGTTCTAATATTGAGTTGTGGGTAGTTTTAGGAAGTTAGTTGTAACCTTTTAGTACCGCCTGTCCAAAACCTGCGTATTTAGTGTTTTGTTGTTGTTAGTGTGTTGCAAGTGTTGTTGCTATGGCTGTCATTGAGGTTATTGCTGCTTTAATTGCAGGTTACAATTGTTATGGTGGTGGTTGTTGAGTTATTATGGTGATATAGTTATATTCTCAGATTCAAAATGATGAATGAATAGAAGTTTTAAACATGTTTTGATCAAAATTAATTGTTAGAATTAGAGCTTCTTATAAAAAAGTTGATTTTAGTATGGTGTTATAATGACATGATGTTGTAAGGATGGATTTATGCATTACATGGGAGTTAAAACTGATGTTCAATTAGTGGAAATTGCAAATACGAGTTTAAGATGGTGTTAGTGGCAACTACATTCTGTTTCAAGTGATTTCTATATTAACTCTTATTAAATTTTCAAAGAAGATTTGATATCAAATGAATGTTGCGTTGTGTTTTAATCATTCTATGCTTAACTATTGCAAGTTCCAATTTCTAAAGGATTTGGGGTTTTAATGAAAAGTGAAGATTTATTATCGCGTAGAACTTATGAGCTTTAAGCCTTGGAGAAATAACAAAATGGTTTCTTGCTTACTTATTCGGTAAAAAGTATTCCCTACCAAATGATGTAAGGGGTAATGAAGAGTTTCGATGCTCGTGTAGATTCTTGAATAAATATATTTTCAACTTTTTACCGTGTTTCGTAATTATGTGAGCATGATTCACATTAGAATTTTGGAGCTATTTGGTTATATATATGAAAATGTATAGTGTTGATTCTGGATCAAGGTATATGATATGAATCACAATATTGAATGAGTTAACTAATGTGTATTGCAATCGTGAATCATGAGAATATTGATAAACTCTAATGTTTACTCCAAATCTGCTTAAGATGATCGATGAGCGGAAAATCCCCATTTTTAAAGGTCATTAAGCTCTCTAAATTGAAGAAAGATTACAAGGTTGAGGATTCACATCGATTTGTCGGCAATAAGGAATGCGATTGTGGAGGAGGCGGAGGTTATTATTTGAGCATTTGTAAGTATTTCCAATTTCACTTTCGACTTGCTATTTGTTAATCACGGAATTGTAAAACTAAGTTGCAAAATGGGG